>VDFB02056351.1:55719533-55749943 GCA_007258455.2 Sequoia sempervirens
AAAGTGTGAAAATGAAACTTTTTTTTTTGTTTTTGTCATATTGAAGGGGTTCGGTCGAACCCAGGTTCAACCAAACCCACTTCAATATGATTTTTTAATTCGGGCATTCACTGGTTCGGTCAAACCCTATGGTTCGACCGAACCATTTCATTGGTTCGGTCGAACCGTTGGGTTTGGCCGAACCCATTTGATTTGAGGAATGGAAAAAATTGGAATTTTCCTTCCTCGTAGAAAGTGTAAACCACTATTCTAAGGTAACCCACTCATACACTAGACTAGGTGATTTAGTCCTAGATTAGGGTTTCTAGACAAGAACAAAAATCTAGCAGTGACAAGTCCAGAACTCCTGAAATCTAGAAAAATCATTGTATTGGGTCTCATACACCACAAGTGGTGTATCAGCCCTATTCTACTTTTTTGAAAATTCAAAGTTTGAATATGTTCTCCAATATTTGGTCTTTCTTCCCAATCTAATTTTTGGATATGAACCTATAAAAAGACCTACAAAACAGAATATTGTATTGATTTGTTTATGGGGGGTTTTCCTTGGTCAAACCTCTAGTTTGGTAATTAAACCTTGATAGAAACAATGGATCTTGAAATTAAATGTGAGTATAAACCCTAACCTTAAGTGTATCTAAGATTAGGAAATCCAAAGTACAATGCAACCCTATTCTAATGTGCTAGAATGAGATGCATGAATGAAGTATGAAGATGATGACTCACTTTGGGAGACCTCTAATCACCCTAATAAGACACAATAATGCATGTACCTTCCTTTAGGCTTAAAGAAGAATGATAATGGAGGATGGAATCACTTAGGAAACAAGTCATTAGGTTTGGCTTGATGGCTAGTTGCATCTCCCCAACCTAGAATCCATCATAATTCACCATAGGCAACCATCATCAATCCTTGACAATGCTAGATTTTGAATGAAAGTGAGCTTGAAGACTTGCAAAAACACTATAATTTTGCTCCAAGGCTTCAACTTTGTTTGCTACTTGCTCTTGAATGCTCTCTTGAAAGAATTTTTGAATGCTTGTGAATGCTTAGATCTTGGATTGCTTTCTCTAGATGAAAATAATGATTTGGACCCTTGTTTATATAGGAACTTCATCTAATTTACCATTTATTAGATCTCAAATGCTGACATCAACCAAAAATTGGAATTAAAAATATTTATTTCCCACTCAAACCCTAAAAAGGGGTCATGTAGGACTCATACGACACTTGTGGTGTATGGTTCCCACCTAGGCAACTCATATGCCCAGGGTGGTGTATGAGTCCCACCTTAGCTTTTCAAGGTGGCCTAATGTTGAGGTGTTAGAAAATTGAATTCTTTTATCGATTTTGTCAGGATTTAAATTGAAATAAGCCTTGAGATTTGAAATAAAGGGTCTTAGGGGCCTATTAATGATGATTTAAAGGGTTATAAATGCAAGGTGTGACAGAAAATTGGACCTTCTTAACAAAAGAGACAATTTCATGTATAATTGGACCCACTTTTGAGTCCCTTTACATCATTTATCCTTCAAAACAGTATTTATAGGCCCCTAAGACCTATTATTTTTTATCTAGAGGCTCGTTTCACTTGAGAAATCACTTAAAACCTGACAAATAGCACTTAATTCTTTCATATCCTGAAAACCCACCTTTAAAAGTCACTAGTGGGATCCATTCGCCAAGGGTGGCGAATGAGTCCCTTTTGAAGGAAAATTCAATTTTGAGCAGGAATTCAATTAATTCAACTTGCCAGTGAATGTTAGCCTCTTAGGTCTAAATAATGATAAAATTAGGTGTTGTTGCTTATAAATACTCATTTTAAGTCATTTTACACATCTTTTTATCATTTCACAAAAGCAATTTCTAAAGTCAAGTCTTCTACAATAAGTTCCATTAGTAAAAGTTGAAGTTTTAGGGCAGCAAACTAGGGTTTTTGTATGTCTTGAAGCTCACTCTATAGGTCAAGATTCAAAATTGCAAAGGGTTTATGATGGATTCCTATAGTGAATCATGGAGAAATCTGGGTTGAGGAGATGCAACTAGCCATCAAATCACACCTCAAGACTTGGTTTCAAAGTGATTCCATCTTCCATTTTCACTCTATCTTCATATTAAGGTTTACATTTCATTTGCATTCCATTTACATGTTATTTCATCTCTACTTTTGATGTGTTGTAATATTTCTAGGGTTGAGATCTTGCATCATACAAATCACATTCGCATTTCTAATTGTTGCACAATAGAATAGAGTTTTTGACATACTTCAAATTTTCCTAGTCTTTAACACATCTAAGGCTAGGGTTTTATGAAGTTTTTTATTCATTCAAGGTTTAATTACCCAATTAGGGGTTTGACCAAGGAAAACCCCCCATTAGACAAACAATAGGTTGTTTTGTAGGAATTTTTTGAGATCCCGACTCAAGTTTCCATCAGAAATTGTTGTATAGGTGTCAAGGTGCGGAACAAAGATTTAAAGTCATTGATATTTGAAAGTGGACTGATTCACCATGCATGTTGAATGAGTCCCTCTTGAGATTTAGATTTGAGTTAGATCTAGATCCTGACACCCAGTTGACAAAAAATAGCTTATGTGCAAAAAAACCCTGACCTAGGACTAATTCGCCCAAGGTGGCGAATGAGTCCCAATCAGCTCAAAATCAAGTCTCATCAGATTTCCATATTTCTTTTCAGTCTTCTTCAACTTCATAGGTGCACAAATTTTGAAAAATAGCTTTTTGTTTAGTTTAATTGTCATTTTTGTTCATTATTTTAAGCTTCTTGTAAACAACACTGTGTTTTCCAACATTGCATAAATCATAGGTTTTGCACTCATAATCAATCAATTAGTTCATTTAGTTGCATTTAGATCATCTCATTTAGTTCAAATAACATCATACATTGCATAATTTGAGTGAACCTAGCTAGAATTTTGTCCCTACTTTCTCCTTTTAGGTGAAAAACCCTAGAAGTGCTAGAAAGATCTAGGGTGCCAAAATTCTACAATTCATTTTGGTGAACCTACATATTGAACATAATATCATTCTAATTTTCATTTCTATTTGCATCTTAGGACATAAGTGCCTTGTTATTTTTCATTGTTTTTCATCTTAGGGCTTCTTAAAATTGCATTCATGAAAGCATCATTTAGATTTCATTATTGCATTTCATTTCATTAAATCATTCTAAAACTCTGCATTTGCATTGTATAGACCTAAAAACCTTTAGAAAACTCAAAAAAATAGAAAAACACATACAAATACCTCCCCTAGGACTCATTTGCCACCAGGGACGAATTAGTCCCACTGTAGTTTTTGAATCAAAATTTCCAGATTTCAGTTTATTGCATTGCACATTTTTGTTTTCTACAGTTTCTTTTATGTATAGTTCAATTATTTTATGTTTCTTTAGCATAAACTTTATTCTCTTTCATGAATTTATGGATAGTTTTAGATTTTTTCAAATTTCCTTTTCAGTATTTGTTCCTAGTTCTTTTAGATCAACTTCATCAATACATAAAAACACAAAAATAGAAACACCAAACCAACCTTTCAAACAAATGATTCAGTTTAGAAACAACATCTCATCCAAGCCTCTTAGTAGTGATGATGTAGAAAAGTTAGATGAAGTTCTCCAGGACTTCCTCTCACTCACTTCATCCTCTAATGCTTGCAATGAGAAACCCAAATTGCTTAACGATAAAGTCTCCCTCAAACCTTTTTCTTGTAATGACTTTGATTTGTTAGATGAAGCCCTTCAAGAATTCATCTCACATAAGTCATCCACTAAGGTTTGTTGCACCAAACCCACTGTAATGAACATTAACACCCTTGATTTTGAACAACCTAAACCAATTGATGATAACTCACCCCTCAAACCTTTTAGTTGTCATGATTTGGACTTGTTAGATGAGTCCCTACAGGACTTCACCTCACTCAAATCATCCCCTAAGATTTTTTGTGACAAATCTAAAACCAAGGATGTTAATGTCATTCAACCTTAACTCATTCTTTACCCACCCTTGCATAAACTTCATCTCTCTAACCAACCTTAGTACACTCTTCACCCACCTAAAACCAATGTGTTCCCGCAATCCAATAATGTTACTGTTCTCATACATATAATACATGTAACAATCTGCAACCAACCCCACCCTCTTTACCTTCACCTAATTTTCCAGTGCTCCTCGTTACCTCCCACACACCAAGGAGTATGATCTTGTTGAACAAATAAAAATACTCCTACAAAGATTTCCCTTTGGGATTTACTTCAAAATTCACCAAATTACCACACTATTCTTCAAACAGCCTTACAAAAAATTATAGTTCCTCCTGGTACTACTTTGAATGACGTGGAAACTCTAATCCATGGAATGAATCAAGTTAATCTTAGCATTACTTTCTATCAACATGAGCTCCCTCCTTTAGATTTACATAAACAAAATGAAGCCTTCATGATAATTGCTCAATACAATCACATAGGTATCAAATGAACCCTCATTGATAATGATTCTGCTCTTAATGTGTGTAGTGTGAATCTCCTTGATCAATTGCACATTGACAAGTCACGAATAATCCCTGATTTTGTATCCATTTGAGGATTTTACAATGCAATAAAGCAACCGCTTGGTATAATCACTTTACCTATTATGGTTGGGGTCGCTACTTTGCAAACTCATATTCATGTTATGCCTTATGATCTTTTGTATAACCTTCTTTTAGGCAGAACATGGATTCATGAGATGAATGTAGTACCTTCGACCCTTCATCGTATCATGAAATATGTCTATAAAAATCACATTTATCAAGTTGAAATAGACATTGAACCTGAAAGTTGCTTGCACCTTGAAAAAGGAGCTACAAGTCCTCTGAAAACATTAATTCCAACATAGACCCTCTTGAAAGAGAACAAAATGATGTGTAATTGGTATCTAAGTTCTTTAGTGATGATTGGGGATCCTTAGAATTCACACCTTCATTTATGGGAAAATACATAATCACACAAAATACAAATGAAAAACACAAACAACCAACAATCACGTCAACTCAAAATTTTGAACAATCTTCTCAAACCTCTATCTCTTCTACTTTGGAATAAAATGCAACATACACAACAAATTTTGATGAGATAGACTATCAATCCCCACCTAATCTGAAGGAAATGGAACGACTTTATGAAAAAGTCTATGAACTTATGAAACAACTAGGATATACTGGAAAAGGGTGTGGAAAACATGAACAAGGTATTCGTGTTCCTATTGAACCAAATATACAAGAGACCAAAACTAGATTGGGCTATTCTTTTTCTAAAATGACAAAAGCTACTCAACGCCCATCTTTGAACATCAATGCTATTACATGTCAAAAAAAACATAAACTCACCCTAAAACATCCTAAATTGCTTGATATAAACTTACAATCAACATGGAGGTATGTTGACAGTGATGAAACTTTGAAACAAATGTTAGGAGTTTATGATGACGCATCCTCTCCTACTCCCATGAAACACACTCCTCATGCTATGATTGTTACCAAGAAAAACAATAATGATATCATTGAAGAACCCTATGAGTTTGACGTTCCTAAACCTAATGCACTCCCTTTAGGAGATACAATTGGTGTGCCAATGGACATTGATGATAAAGACAAAGTTATTAAGATTGGGAAGTGCCTTGATGATGAAGAACAAGAAGATACTACAACTTTACTTCGTGATTTTCCAAAAAAAATTGCTTGGAAATATTTTGGTATGCCAGGAATTGACCCAAAAACTGTGACACACAACATCATCCTTGCTGAAAATGCTAAACATGTTCGTCAAAAGATAAGAAAAATGCACCCTAACATAATCTTGCATGTTAAAGTTGAGCTTGAAAAACTTCTTGATGCAGGCTTCATTCAACCTATTGATTATTCTCCTTGGATCTCAAACATTATCGTAGTTGCAAAACTCGATAATTGTATTAGGATATGTATGGATTTTTGTGACCTAAATAAAGCTTCTTTAAAAAATAATTTTTTGATTCCTAATATGGACGTGATTGTGGATTCAACTGCTAGACATGCTTTTTTGTCATTCGTGGATGGATTTTCTGGTTATAATCAAATCCTTATTAACCCTCAAGATCAATACAAAACTTCCTTTACAACTGTTTGGGGAACATTTTGTTGGGTTGTGATGCCCTTTCAATTAAAGAATGTCGGTGCAACTTATCAACAAGCAATGACATTAATCTTTCATGATTACATTCACAAAATTTTAGAAGATTATGCTGATGATATCTTAGCTAAATCTTTAACATGACAAGACAATGTGAATGTTCTTCAAAAAATCTTCGAATGAATATGACAATATAATATGTGCTTAAATCCAAAAAAGTGTGTCTTTGGCATAGATAGTGATAAAATTTTAGGTTTTTTCATATCTCACAGAGGCATTGAGGTGGATACAAATAAAATTGATGCAATCATTAACATGCCATCTCCTAGGAACATAATTTCTCAATTGCAAATGTTACAAGGTCGACTTCGAGCTATATGTCATTTTGTTGCATCTTTAGCTAATCGCACATTACCTTTCATGCATCTTCTTAAAAAGGGTGTACCTTTTGATTGGGATGAGGATTGTAAATAGGCTTTTGAGATTTTAAAGCAATACCTTGCAACCCCACATGTTTTACAACCTGCTAGGCCTAACAAACCATTTATCTTGTACATGTAGCCACTTAAACCCATGCTCTTGTAGCATTGTTGGCTCAACAAGATGATAATGGTAAAGAACATCTTGTTTATTACATTAGTCAAACTTTAATTGATTATGAAACTTGATATTCACTAATTGTGAAACAATACTTGGCTCTTGTATTCGCTACTAGTAAGTTGCAACATTATTTACTAAATGTTGAAATACAAGTCATAACAAAATGGGATCCCCTTAAGTATCTTTTCAACAAAATAGACCTTTATGGATGCTTAACTAAGTGGGTGATGTTGTTAACTGAGTTTGACCTTAAGTTTGTTTCACAAAAATCAATCAAAGGACAAGCCTTAACTAATCACTTAGCTGACGCTCCTTCCCCTTTTTCTCTACCTAATCATGACTCCTTTCCTAATGATAATGTCTTAACCACTAATGTTAAAACATGGGAATTGCATTTCAATACATCTAAGTGTAGAACGGGTTCCGATGTTGGAGTGGTATTAATTCCACCCAACGGACAACCTCTTCCCTTGTCCTATTGATTAAATTTTGTATGCACAAATAGCATAGTTGAGTATGAGGCATTAATCGCAAGTTTGTGAGCTACTTTAAAAATGAATGCTAAACATATCAAGATATTTGGTGATTCGCAATTAGTTATCAAACAAATCAATGGCGCATATCAAACTAAACATGATAAGTTATTAAAATGCAAGGATCTTACAATGAAACTGTTAGAGAAGTTTGAATCATTCACCATTGATAACATCCCAGGAAAAGACAATCAACATGCGGATGTAATGGCGAGTGCAGCCTCTCTTATATCCCCTCTCGATCCTTCAACAATGTTCACTTTCGTTATTCACCCCATCATGAAAGCTTCCATTGATACGCGATTAGAAGAAATTTTAACTACCACTCAACATAACTCATGTGAAAGGTATGACACACTTTACCATTATTTGAAAGATGGTATCATTCTCGAGCCCACAATGACAAACACTAGAAAACGTTTACGTAAACTAGTAGCTAAATATGTGATTCTTGTTGATGTCTTATATAGAAGATCCTTTAATGGTCTCTTACTAAGGTGTCTTAAATATTCTCAAATCCCTATAGCCCTTGAGCAAGCTCACGTTGGTGCCTATGGCAGTCATTTTGGAGGACGGTCGTTAGTGCAAAAACTTATCCATATGGGTTATTATTGGCAACATATGGAGAAATATTGTTTCGCTTATGTTAAACGGTGTCACAAATGTCAAGAGCATAGCAATTTGATTCATGCTCCTACTTTTACACTCTGTGCCCACATTCCCATTTGGTTGTTCTCAGTGTGTGGATTGGATCTTGTTGGGAAAATTTCACCTCCCTCTTCTGCTAGACATACGTTTATCATAACCACAACAGACTATTTCACGAAGTGGGTGGAAGCTATTCCTCTCCATTCTATGACTGTTGAAGTAATTTTTCGTTTCATATTGGAACACATAATTGCTCACTTTGGAATCCCTTCCATGATCATTACAGACAATGGAACCCCCTTTAAAAATAATGAAGTCTAGAAATTTCTTCAAACATTCAACATTCAACATCATTTTTTCACACCGTATTATCCATAATCTAATGGACAAGATGAAAACACTAATAATATTTTGGAATAAATTTTAAAGAAAAATATTAACAAAACATCATAAGGATCGGCATACATAATTACATTATGCACTTTTGGCTTATAGAATGAGTGTTTGATTATCAACAAGAACTACACCTTATAACCTTGTTTATGGCACTGATGTGATCATGCCCTTGGAGTTAGAAATTCCTACATTACAAATTGCTCTCCAAGACCTTATTGATGATGCCACTAATAAAGACCAATGCTTACACCAACTTGAGATGCTCAACGAAAAGCACATTAACACTCTTGAAAATCTCCAAGCTTATATTAAAAAATTACATTGAAAACATAGCTCGCATGTTATTCCTCAAACATTTCGTAAGGGTGATTTTTTCCTTTCTGAGAGTCAACATAATACTAACACTAATAATGAAGACAAAGATAAATTCAGCCCTAATTGGTTAGGACCTTACATATTTGATACCAGTTATAGGTCTGGTGCTTACATCTAATAGAGCTTGACGGAACACCCCTTAAGGAACCTATTAATGTCGTGCATCTGCATCGGTATTACCTCTAACCTCTTTGAATAGTATGATTGTTAAAGCAGTGTTGTTTTAATTTGTTTGATGTCAATCTACATAAATTTCATATTAATTTGTTCTTGACAACTAATATTGTGTTTGTCTTGAGCACTAAGGTAATTATTTAAGTCCATTTTATAATTACTTTAGGATTCATACTATTCACCTTTGTGTTATGTTAAGTTAGATCCTTATATGAGTTATAGATGTATTTAATTTAACATATTCTTTAATCAACAATGTTGTATCTACAATAAAACTAAAATATGTTTTAAACTAGATCATGTAGGCATTAATTAAATACTTTTATCATAAGTCATTTAATTAATCACATCACATTTAACATCCACACAAAGAGACACATCATAATAACACCAAATGTGCATGTCTATAGATATATATAAAAGTTTTATGTACATCTCAAAATCATATACAAAGTCATAATGGCCTGTGAGAACTAGAACCCTCAGGCTCTAGTGCTCATGAGTTGGTCCTTGGATGTCATGAGACGGTCATGTGTGACCGTGACCACAAACTTTCAAATCTAAGAGTGAACTCCAGACCCTGTACTCGACCAACAGCCACAAGTCATTCCTCTGCCACTTGATCCCTCTCTACCTGTGTCTGTGCTAGCTCTGCCTATAGTCTCTCGACCTCTATTGAGGTTTGTGATTTATGTCCTACACTCTCAACTCAACGAAGTCATCTCCTCATGCTCTCGTACGATTCCTGTAATATTGCAAAAGATCTGAGCAACTCTGGCTCCTCCATGATCGGTGGGGGCACATAATCAAGATCCATCTCCTCCTCGTTGATGGATGCAGGCACTATCTCCATGGTAGCCTAATGATAGAACTCTTGCTAGTCTCTCATCGCTCTTGCAAGATAGACAATGTACACAATAAGTAAACATCATCATGATATATACATATAAACAAAGCATAAAATACTAAAGTACATGCATAAAATCAAATGTCATCACCTATGTCTCTAGCTGGATGAGGAATGTCCACCTCATCCTCTCTGGGGGGCATAGAGGATGTGCTAGCCTCTCTCGTACTCTAGGTGTCGATGTATGTTGTAGCTATTGCATGAGATCTGGTCATGTAAGTGTGTGAGGACTCTCCATGCCTGTATCGATCCTCAATAGCTACCTCTTCACCCTCACTCAAGGGTGGCTCCTCCTTGTAATAATCATCCTCCTCGTAATCCTCCTCCTCATCATCATCCTCTCCTCCATCTTGGTCCACATAGTCAGGATTGGCATCAGACTGGTACTCATCATCAATCACATCAATAAAAATATATGCTAGCATGTACTATACCTCCTCTGCTCTATCCTCTGGCTCATCCCCCTCATCTGGTGCTAGTCTTGCATCACCTATAAGGAAATCCATGGGGAATACAGGAGTTGGTCATGCATATGACCACCACTCCTTGTGCTCATTTGTGTTGCCGACATCATCAGCGTCGAACGCTAGTGGCTAATTGTGATCTAAATCATCAGAATCACTCTCAGGAACATGATCTATCATACGATAAATAGTATCACCTAGCCTTCGAGCACTCTGCACTAATCATCTAATGCAGGGGCATGCCCTTGATGGTTTTTGCACCTTTCCAAACTATCGCATGACTCATCCATAGTAGAAAGGTCATACAACATAGTCATGTCTCCCAGCTAGATACCTGTCTATCTACATCCTCCTTAGTTGTCCTATGGGAACTTCCCACTGTAGAGTGAGTAGATAATGTTTCCATAAGATCTCATCCTCCTCCAATTGGTCAAATCTCACCCTCCAAAAGTGTAAATCCCCATACTGCCACAAGCATCGCAAAGGATAGTCAAATGCTCATGGATATCCTACAGCTATAGCACAAGGGAATCTGATAGGCTTGGTGCATGTGATATACTCGAGGCACCACACCTACAAAAGCATACAATGCACCATACTATCGATCTCTTGAAATACAAACTAACCAAGATCATAATATAAGTGTGCTAAAAAGTGGCAGCCCCAAGCATACACTGTCCTCTGCTCATACATCCCTTGAATCAAATGTACCATTCCTTCGTCTAAGAGTGACACTCATCCATCTGGATTGAGAACCAGAGCCACTATGTGCATCATAATCTATCTAAAAATTAGAGCTCGCGAATATAGAAGCCTGGGGAGCTCAATCCATGCTCTAACTCGCTTGTCATGAACAAGTCCACCTAAACAATACTACATGTCCCTCTTCTTCTCCCAGAATGACCCATCCCCCCTGAAGTATACCTGCTCTCCCCAAATAGGAAATCAAAGAATGCGGTGTACGTCCTCAAGAGTGATGGTCATCTCCCTGGTGGGAAGATGAAATGTACAAGTATCAGCATCCCAACACTCACACAAGGCCATAAGCATGGCATCATGGTATCTCATCGATGGCATAAGATATGCCCAGTAGATACATACTGACTGTAAATTCTATGTCTCTGTTGTCGATAGCCTTGGGGCATGATCTCTAAGAAACGTGAGTTGTCTTCTCCCTAGTAGTTGTTGTGACCGGGCAGTGACCTATCCAAATCATCACAAAATTCTCTAAAATCCATCTAATTTCTTCAATTTTCACATATTTCAGCATGCAAGTGTGCTAAAGTAAATCTAGTGTGCTTCCCTAATGGCCCTAGACACTTTATAACCCTTTTAGGACACTTCGCAAAGAAATGGGACACTTTGCGAACAAAAGGGACACTCTGCGATCAAATAGGACACTTTGTGAAAAAAGGGGACACTTTGCAAACTTTTTTTCCAAGACCCTAAATTAACCTATCCATGTATTAAAATAATTAAATTATTACAAAATCACAAAATGAAAGTTCCAAAGTCGACTCACCTCATAATACAGCTCGCCACATGCCACCTGCTCACAAAGATCATCCAGCCACGAAGGCGTGTAATCTCGTCTGCTCAACATTTTCTTCTCTCACTTGTCACTCTCAAGCTACAAGATAGTAAAATGAATAGTAAGTACCAAATTACTCCTCTTTACCTCTTTTAATCCATTTTCATCTCTTTTTACTCTTATGCATTAAAATAGGGTTACTATCTTTCAGGAATCAATAAAGTATCTCCTCTTCAAATCAACATAATAGGAGCTGGGGTAATCCATTTTCCACTTTGTTCAATGTGTTGGAATTGTGATTTTGCACCCGACATCATCCTTTGTCTATCATTATGAGGCATGGTACTTGGAAATGCTCGATGATATGATGTTTCTTATTCGGCATGGCTATATTGATACCTTGATTCCACCTTCGTAAAGCAAGCGGAATCAAGGGGGTCCATACATCTACCCTCAAATTGGATTTATAGGAGTTAGATAAAAGGATTTTTTGATAATTAATGAATGTGTGTTGCAGGATGCAGTTCCTAATGTTGTGGTTTTACATATAACTACACTAGGGGATTCATTCTCTCATCTTATGAATGAGTATCATTTTATGTAGTAAAGTGCATCATTTAGAATCCTTTAGCTTACATATGCACGTAGAGTCATATGGGTGCTAAAGTGGGGACTAAATGTGACGTAGAAAATTGGACCCTCTTGAAAAAAGAGACAATTTCACGTCTAATTGGACCCACTTTTGAGTCTCTTTGCATCATTTATCCTTCAAAACAACATTTATAGGCCCCTAAGACCTATTATTTTTTATCTAGAGGCTCATTTCACCTGAGAAATCACTTAAAACCTGACAAATAGCATTTAATTTTTTCATATCCTGAAAACCCACCTTCAAAATTTAGTAGTGGAACCCATTCACCAAGGGTGGCGAATGAGTCCCTTTTGAGGGAAAATTCAATTTTGAGTCGGAATTAAATCAATTCAACTTGAATTTTCAGTGGATGTCAGCCTCTTAGGTCTAAATAATGGGAAAATTAGGTGTTGTTGCTTATAAATACTCATTTTAAATCATTTTACACATCTTTTTATCATTTCACAAAATCAATTTCTAAATTCAAGTCTTCTACAATAAGTTTCATTAGTAAAAGTTGAAGTTTTAGGGCAGCAAACTAGGGTTTTTGTAGGTCTTGAAGCTCACTATATAGTTCAATATTCAACATTGCAAAGGGTTGATGATGGATGCCTATGGTGAATCATGGAGAAATCTAGGTTGAGGAGATGCAACTAGCCATCAAATCACACCTAAAGACTTGGTTTCAAAGTGATTCCATCTTCCATTTTCACTCTATCTTTAAATTAAGGTTTGCATTTCATTTACATTCCATTTGCATGCTATTTCATCTCTACTTTTGATGTGTTGTAAGATTTCTAGGGTTGAGATCTTGCATCATATAAATCACATTTGCATTTCTCATTCTTGCACAATAGAATAGAGTTTTTGACATACTTCAAATTTTCCTAGTCTTTAACACATTTAAGGCTAGGGTTTTATGCAAATTTTTATTCATTCAAGGTTTAATTACCCAATTAGGGGTTTGACCAAGGAAAAACCCCATTAGACAAACAATCTTAGGCTATTTTGTAGGAATTTTCTAAGATCCCGACTCGAGTTTCTGTCAGAAATTGCTATACAGGTGTCAAGGTGTGGAACAAATATTTGAAGTCACTAATATTTGAAAGTGGAATGATTCACCATGCATGGAAAATGAATCCCTCTTGAGATGCAGATTTGAGTTGGATCTAGATCCTGACACCCAGTTGACAAAAAACAACTTCCATGCAGAAAAACCTTGACCTGGGACTGATTCGCCCAGGGTGGCGAATGAGTCCCAATCAACTCAAAATTAGGTTTCATAAAATTTCCAGATTGCTTTCCAGTCTTCTTCAGGTTCATAGGTGCACACATTCTGAAAAATAGCTTTTTTTTTGTTTAATTGTCATTTTTATTCATTCTTTTAAGCTTTTTGCAAACAACACTGTCTTTTCCAACATTGCATAAATCATAGGTTTTGCACTCATAATTAGTCAATTAGTTCATTTAGTTGCATTTAGATCATCTCATTTAGTTCAAATAGCATCATACATTGCATAATTTGAGTGAACCTAGCTAGACTTTTGGCCCTACTTTCTCCTTTTAGGTGAAAAACCCTAGAAGTGTTAGAAAGATCTAGGGTGCCAAAAATCTATGGTTCACAAGGTTACTAAAATAGGTCCAAAGTAAAAGATACATCTGAGTGATGGAAGCAGCTAGCAGTCATCTACATCTGTCTGTTGTGGTTGGGATTGCATCTAGTGTGGGAAATATTTCCCTAGCAAAATCTTGTGGATTTCGGATTAGTGGAGGAGGTGGTAAGGCGAGCATTGACAAAGGAAACCAAAAAGAGAATGATAAGGAAAATTTAAAACCTTTGGAGATGGATGTAGCATGGATGTTGGTGTCAACTCTATGCAGCGAAACAAGAGGAACGAAACTCTGGAAGCACCTGGCACGCAGGGAAGTGAAATTTGTAAGGGTTTCAAGCAACTAGAGTCAAGGGGAAGCAAATAGGACCCTCCAAGGCTGCAAATGTGGGGAGTCATGAAGTCTTCTTAGAATAAGGAAATTCAAAGCCCGTCGAGAAGACTTTCAACCCCAATGACATCGACTGGAGGTTGAAGGGAGACAACCAGGTGGTGCAAAAAGATCTGAGAAATGGGTTATTCGTCACATCTATGGCAGGGGGTGTGGAAACAGGTAAGGGATCCAAGGTTCCTGGTAAAGGGGGGAAATAAACAGGGCCTTCTCAGGGGTCGAAGCATTTGTTCAAAGGAGTGACAGGCAGGGGAGAGGGGGAATCTTCCAAAACAATCACAATGGAAATCGTTAGAGAGATGGATGAAGAAGTGATCTACAATGAGAATGTTTTTTTCTAGGTTGAGTTTAATTGGAAGATTTAGGGGCTTTTGGCCATGCTTATCTACTCTACACCAATGGATTTCTAGTCAATGGAAGCTGATCTTAGAAGGGTATGTTCAAATCTATCCTATGGCTAAAGGTTTCTTTATTGTTGTTTTTGAAAAGGAGCAGGACAAAAATAAAATCCTCTATGATTATCATTGGGACTAGGATGAAAAATATACATTGTTGTTAAAGCCATGGCATCCAGCTTTCAACCTAGCAACTGAAGTGTTTGAAAGGATTCCTCTCTAGGTGAGACTCCCCAACCTCCCCTTGCAATTTTGGTTTGATTCTTGCTTGGAGGCTGTAGGGAATTCTTTAGGAAGTTTCTTAATGAAGGATGAAGGGTCCTCAAATCTTCTACATTCGACTTTTTCTCAGATTTTAGTGGAAATGGATATGTCTATAGATCTTTCGGAAGAGATAAAGTTAAAAACTTTGAGAGGATGATAGGTACAACCCCTGGACTATGAGGGAGTACCCTTTAGGTGCAGATTTTGTTATAAAACTAGGCACTTGGCTGCTCACTATGCAAAAAACAAGACAAGTAAATCTCCTTCATGGTGGAAATATGTCGCTCCTCAGCACTACATAGTTGAAAAAGAGAAAGAGAAGCAAGTGAGCCCTCTGATGAAAAACAAGGAAGAGGAGGGTCAGGTACCAAAAGCCTAGGGGAAGGAAGGAGAGGTTGTGTTGGAAAATGCTACAAGGGAGGAGCAACAACAGATGATTGAGGTTTGGACACAAGAAGGGAGTCCAGATGTGGGCAATGATAAGGTGGCCCTAAATGGAAAAGAAAAGGAGGCAAAAAATGGGGTAGCAACGCCAGATTGTAGGGAGAAAAAAGTGGGTTGAGATTGCAAGAGGAAGATGCTGGGAAATAAAAAATTGTTGAACAGTGTCAATAGATGACTGGTATACTGGAAGAAGCATTGCAAAATCCCCAAGACAAAGCATTTAAATGGAAAAAAGAGGCAGCAAGGGTGGAAGATGGTTGGAAAATGGTCAAAGGGAAGAAAGAAAATAAAGTAGAAGAGAAATCTTTTGCAATGGTCCTTCGGTCCCAGTCGAAGGGAAGAACATTTATTTCCTAATTTTGTTGACTTGTTAATAGGTTTGTTTAGGACTTCTTGGTTCTGGGTAGATTTCTGGAATGATACCTGTAGAATTTTTGTCTATGGCAGATTTGAGTGTAATACGGTTAGGAGGTAAGACTAAGGTTTTTATTGTGGATTTAGTGTTGAGGGATGGGCTTTGAATTGATGTTGTATTGAAAATAACTATGTAATTTGATTTTTATCAATCAAATTCACTATGTAACCAACCAAAAAAAATATAGGTCCAAAGTGTGAAATTGTACCATCTCCAAGAAGGGAGTGTAGACACTGAAAAAATTTCCTGAGTCTGCGAGCATCATTTTTCTTGGTCCTCATTCTTCGATAATTGAATAATTTTAATTATTTGATTACTCTTGATCATACTCCTTTATTAATTAAATAATTTTTAATTATTTAATTCACTTTCTAATCTTTATTATATCCTGATCAATTAAATAAAATAATTGTGTCACTAATTCCCCCTCTTCTTCAATAATTAAATAAATTATTATTCATTTAATTAGTCCTTTATCACCTTTCGTATATAGTTAAATAATTATCATTAATTATTTATCTATTCATGGGTCTTTTAATTCTTCTATAGTTAATTGAGTATCAAAATTATTTAACTATCCCTTGTCATTTTCCCCATTAAATAATTAATCTAAGTTAATTATTTAATGTCCCTTTTTCCATTTTCCTCCCATTTAATTAAAATTGTTGAATAATCATTTTAATTAAATGCTCATTTTTCATTTTCTTCAAATAAATAACTCGAATGAATTATTTATCCTCCACTTGTCCATTTCCTCCATTTTCCTTTTTTGAATAAATAATTTGAATAAACTATTTATGCCTCCCTTTTGGTCAAAGATTCCTTATTCATTGATCTCTATCATGGCCTTTATTTATGTCATAGTCCTCAAGCATCATAGTCGTCGGCGTCATAGCCTTCATTGCCTACCTCTTTTTGATGCATCAATTTTGGAATGATGATCTTGGCATCTTTCTGGAAGCTCAATCTCGACCATTTGTTTTGTAACCTCCCTCTCATGAATCCTCATCCATTGATCTTGGAATCTTTCTAGAAGATCGATCTCAGCCATCCATAAAAGCAGCTCCTTCCTGTCCCATTTTTGCCTTAATAGCCATTTTTTTCTCCAACTTTCTACTTACAATTGTCTAGTATTTGCACAAGTCTACTTCAAAATTTGAGGGAAAAGGTTGCAAAAGGAGAAATAGGAGAGCAAGAGAAGTGATTCAAGTGCAAGCATGGGGAGTATTTTGGTTTTATGCTTTCATTTTACTCATGTTTTTGTTTGTTTTTTCTTGTTTAGATGTGGTTTATAGCTTAGAGGTGTTGGTTGTCACTTTATCTAGGCTAGGAATGATCTAACCCCATCTTACATTGGTGAACTCAACGTGAATAGTAGTTTTTGCAAAATTTTGTACAGTTTTTGGTTGTTTTTGCATATTTCAAGTACAGAACGATGCAACTGATTGACGCAGCGATGCATTTTCCAGGAAATGACGTATTTTTTGAAGACCTTCATGGGTGGGAAAATTCCAATTCAAAAACACCACGCAATCACTCTGGTGTGACGCAACATAGTGATGTAATTGTTGCACGAAATGACGCATTTGTTTGCTCAATATAAAGTTCCAGTTTTACTGCCTTTTCAATTTTTCTTTTGAGTTTTTCGAGTAGAGTAGTATTTTCTAGTTACTAATATTTTTTTTGTAGCATGTGACTTTGGAGTGGAGCTCCCAAAAACTACTTCTTTTGAAGCAACAAAAAAATTGAGCTCTTTTCATTTTAGTTTCAGCAATTTTCATTTTTCTTTTAGATTTAATATTAGATTTAGATTTAATTTTCCTTAGTTTAGATTTTATATTAAATTTTGTTTCCCTTTTTAGTTTAGTTTTCTTTTACTGCAATGCTAACTTTGGTTAATTTGGCTTTGGTGCAGGAAAGGTGAAAGAATAAACACACGTTTGTCGAAGGTTGAAAATCAAGGAAACTACTAATGACATTTGGTGTAGGACATTTCTTGAAGATCTAATTTTTAAAACCCATTGTATTTTAGTATATCAAACACTTCAATTGGTTCTTAAAAAGAACAACTATCTTCTTTCATGTAGATTTAACTAGGGGGTTAATAAATCACTATTTTTTGTGCTTGTAAGATGGTAGGTGTTATGCTCTCACCTTGTGCAAACTCGGTGATCATAAAACCATACCCATCTATTTATGTTTTTACCCCTTAGAGGGCCTACCACCCTGCTTTGAAATGTGATAACGACCCAAGTGGTAATGGGCTAAATCCAAGCTCTTTCGAATCGCTATATAAATTTATGATTGCAAGGAAAGTTTGTAATCAATGAGAAGCGGTACATGATAGCTCTCCCCCAGTATCTTTATAATGAAAAAATTTGTTGTTCTAAGGGTTGGGAGACCTCTTGAGGGATTTTATCATAGTACCCCCTGAATTGGATGCTTTTACTAGAAACTTTTGTGTAGAATGCCAAAATCCTTCTATTTGCTGGCACGAGAGGTTGGACCTCTGAAGTCATCCCACATTTTTGTGGTTCATTGTAGAGATGGAAAATTTCTTGAGATCCTTATGGTATTAGGGAATTCAGAACTTGGTATTCCCAAGAAGTGATTTTCATGTAAGGGGGTTGAATGTTACCAAGTTCCTAGGCTATTTGCTCTGAATAGGTGTGGCTGGAGAAATCCAAGTGGGAACCCAGTGAATATTGTCCTTTCCAACCATAGGATTTGTGCTTGTTATATTGAAATAAAAACATTTTCACATCAAAAACAGACCAAAAACAAGTGCTTGATGTGTTTTTTGTGTTTTCCAATCACATTTCATCAAGAACAATCAAAATTCCATCAAAAACTAGTTTAGAAAAATCAAAATTACCAAGACAACATTCTAGAAAATTGCAATTTTTAGACGCAGAGTTGCATCTGATACTATGAACTACAATTGAGAATTGGAAAACCATAACTATCTACCTGCACCACATTTTTTGAAAATAGAGTCACATCTGATAACCTAAACCGCCATTGTGTGATGCATTTGTAGAAAATAGAGCCGCAATTGTCTACTAAACAGAAACTCTCAAAATCTTCTTCCAAAATCTGATCAAATCATTTCCACAGTGACCTTTTACTGATAAACCAAAGACTTGCAAGCTTCATCACTTCATTCTAGCATTTTCATTTAGGAAAACATTAGATTAGGTTGCCCTCTTCCACCCTTTGCATTGCATACATTTAAACTTAGACCCTTAGACTGCATTTTGACCTTCAAATTTTGAACATAGGAATACCTTTGATATTTTTGGAAATCATTGGTTTCATATTTTGTTTGACATTGACCATTATCCTTCACTTTTTCAATCCTTATCATTTCCATCCTATCAAATTTGAGTCTTAAGCTTGTGTCCTAGCCTTGACTCTACTTTTTCAAAATTATCCTCTTATGAGACCAATGACATTTGGAATTTTTACCTTGGGTTCACATTAGCTTGATTGTCATCCTTTTTTTAAAAATTTAGGATTCCTTTTCATTAGCTTAACCTCATTACACCATATCTTTTATCAACATCTCATCTATATTTCACTTTTCACCTTTATCCCAAAAATACAAAAAAAATATATACCTCATTTTACCTTAGCCTTAGAATCATTATCTTTTCATCCATTAGCATCATCATCCTTGCATTTTTATACACCAAAGATACAAAAACATAGCTTATCTTCATCTTAACCGGCTTAGTTTCATTATTACCTTGATCTTCAATTAGCATCATTTAGTCACCTTATCACCAATCTTTACCATTAATTAATCTTTTAGCATCTTTTATCACTCATTAGCTTCATCCTTTGGTCATTATCATCCTTGCATAATCACCTTGCATTCTCATATCCTAAAATCCAAAAAAAAAATCCCAAAAACATAGCATAGTTTCATTGTCATCTTGCATTATTCCTCAACTTGCAAAAGTCTCACATGGTTAAAACAAGGTCACAAGCCAAGAGAAAAGACATGGAATTTTCAAACCCCTTTCATGACACTACCCTTGGAACATATTCAAATCATTCTACACCTTCAAGAGACCAAACATGGGAAAACTTGAACCTAGAAGAATTCAACAAGCAATTGACTCCTCAAGAAATTGAAAAGGCCTATCAAGACCCTAGAGTTTTAAGCATGATTGATCAACTTGTTAGTGCCAACTCTAATAGATACTTCTATGCACTAGCTGAAAAGGGTGCCAAATTACCTCAAGGTTTTGATGTATCAACCATTGTAGAGGAAGAAACTGAAAACCCATTTGCATTTGGCATGCCCTCACAAATGACAAACATACCCCTTGGGAAAACTACACACATGACTACCACTACTACACACATCCCAAGCATCTCAACATTTGGAAATAAGGTATCTCATACTACTACACAAGGTAAAATTTTCACACTTGGAAGTTCCTCAAATTCCATGGGTAAGACCTTCACAAACCCTCTTTTCCAACAAAACACAAATCAAGGTTCCATATCACAAGGTCACACACCTTTGTCCCAAAATTAAAATCAAGGTCCTATTCCCACACTTAAGAAACAAATCAAGGTTCCTTATTCCAATTTCAAGGTTCCCCTTCATCAAGTCAAAACCCACCAACTAAATCAAGAAGGATTCACATTATCTCGCGAAGGACCCCAAATAAAAACAACAATCAAGCGTATATTCCATCACTTCAAAACAACAATCAAGGGGCTATTCCATCACTTCAAAACAATAATCAAGGGTCTATTACATCACTCCAAAACACTAATCAAGGGTCCCTTCTATCATTCCAAAATTCCAATCAAGGACCTACACCTTCAAATACCAATCAAGGGTCTACACCTTCATGTCAAAACATCAACCAAGGAACTACACCCCCCTTTCAAAATGAAAATCAAGGACAAAATTTTCAAAACCAAGGCATAAATCAAGGGTCTACACCTCAAAATACCATATCATATGCAAACATGACATTTGGAACAAACCCAAATACCAACTTCATCCCAAATCAAAACAACACACACCAATATGGTAGTCAAGGTCATACATCACAAACCATCAATCCCAACTCAAATCTGACATATGACCTCAATACAAACATCATGACACTAAACCAAAACAATTCAACGCCAGCCTTTGACTTTTTTATACAAAAAGTGCAGACTCTTCAACAACAAATAACAAATATGCAAATGGGAACCAACAAAAAGACCTATTATGTGAAGAATTGTGCCCCTTTCCATTTGATCAAAACCTATACATGCCACCCTTTCCCCCTCATTTCACAGCACCACCTTTACCTAAGTATAAGGGGATAGGAGATCCAATAGAACACATCTAAGAATTCAACACATCATGTATGTAAGTCTCATATGACCCTACTTTTTTGATGAGACTATTCCTGCGAAGCCTCACAAGACCAACCCTAGATTGGTTTGCACACCTTCCTCTAGGAATTAGAACATGGGGTGAACTAGCTGGTAAATTCATCAATCATTTTTCCTTCAACATTAAAAATGATGTGACCCTTGCAACATTTATCACAACTAAACAAGAAGGGGAATCACTTACCTCATTTTACCAGAGATGGCGAGGCTTGGTTAGAAAATTACCTTGTCACATTCCTAAAAGACAACTTGTCACCATGTTTGTGGAAAACCTTAATAGAGAATTGATGAGTCAAATTCAAATCCAATGTTGCAAAACCTTTGAGGAAATTCTTGAGAGAGGTGTCTTTATTGAGAAAGGTCTTATTCCCAAAGGACTAGTCAAATTAAACAAAGAAAATTTGAAACCAAACAATGACAAGAGCAAATATTGGTCCCAAAAAAAATGTCACAAATGATAGAGTTGTTGATGCCAAACTAGTAACCAAATGTCCAACTATTCAATTTAAAGGTCCTTCCTCATCAAATGCATCCAATACACCAAACACCCAAATACAAGACCAAAACCAAACACTAAACGTGATCCAAAAAAATCAACAACAAAGAGGTCCTCCCTGTGCCAAAAGAACATACACCCCCTTGGGTGAACCTATTGAATAAATCCTCAAATGACTTTTGCAATCAAATATCATCACACTACCAGACACCAAAAACTATGAACCTTCATTGATTAATCCTGATTGGTGGAAAGATGACGAATACTGTGAATACCATCACATAAAAGGACACAAAACAGCCAAATGTTGGACACTGAAGAATATCATTCAATACCTCATTAAAGATGGAACCATTTTAGTTGATGATTCACAAGCCAAGACAAATGTAGATCATACCATATTCAAGAGCCCCTTGCAAGACCATGATAAAGGAAAAGCCTCCAGTTTAGGAAACAACAGCAATTCCAATTATGCAATTGTTAAACATGATTACAACACTATCATCCTAAATATGAGACCCTTTGATGATCACATTTCCACTATCACCATAAGCAATCCAAAATTGTATTGTGTTGTCGCCACCCGCAGATCCAAATTTAGGACAAAGGATGTGGAAAATACAATATGAAGAGTCTCTTTTTCATTGGAAAATTACCAAAATCACTGAAGTCTTATGGAAAATTGCATCCTATGCAGCCCAAAGTTATTATCCATAATCCTCCTACCACTTTCACTCAATGGGGGGAACTTGCTAAAGAATATCTAGATGACCATATTCTCACATGGTTGTACAAAGAAGAGGATGACATTGAAACTAAGAAATTTCCAATCGATCAGTATCCAAAAGGGTTCCAAATAATGAAACAACATGGATATGATGGACACAGTGGCCTTGGCCTAAATAAACAAGGAATGTTGGAATCTTTGCAACCTCCTAAGCTAGTAAGTCACCAAAGGCTAGGGCTTGTACCAGTAAATGTGACTATCCAAGGTATCGGGTTACCTTCGAGTGAGTTTGTTGATGCTTTAGATGAGATCGAGACATACAAGGAATCTTGGGATTATGATGTTGATTCCAATGAATATGAATGGGATTCTCTATCCTCCACTACTTTCATGGACCTAGATAAACTATTTGGGAAATTTTATCAAATGCTTACCGTTGATTCCTCGTGAAACCCACCAATTACCCATCCAAAAATACCTTTGACAAAAGAAGAGTGGATCAAACGCTACTTTTAGGAATACATTGATCCTGCCTCTTGGAAACTTGATGAATCTACCTCCATCTTTACCTTATCTGCCTACACAATGACTCTTAAAAATACTGATGATGGTTTACCCCTTTTCTACCCTCAACTCATAGATTGGTATCAACAAGAACCACCAAGTTTGGACACTTTCAAGAATGACAAAGCCATCATTGAGTTCTTGGGACTTCATGAGGGAATGCCGAGTGGAGATCATAAGGATGGATTTGCTATAGAACTAAATTATGTAGCATACTTTGCTGAGGTCATCCTTTCCTCTAGTCACAAAAGTGCAAATGAAAAAAGCAAAAATAAAAACAATAGGTCTTCAGGTGAAAATTGAAAGGTGCCTACTAATCGTGAAAAAGTAATATAAAGGATGCATTTGGAAGTGAAAACCTCTCTGAGGCACCTGAGGATGGAGGACTGGACTATCTCTCTATTGACTGAGAGAGATCATCATTGCTTATAGAGGAAATAGAGGAAGTAAACATTGGTACAAAAGACAATTCCAGAATCATACAGTTGGTAGCATTCTTGACCACTAAGGAAAAGCCTGAGTTTATAACATTCTCTTCAAAAAGACAAGTCAATTTTGCATGGTCATATGCTGATATGCATGGGTTGGATCTTGAACTTGTTCTGCATCACTTGCCACTGCTGCCTAATGCTAAGCCATATAAATAGAAGTTAAGGAAAATGCACCCCCATATTGCACTCATTGTCAAGGTGCAACTAAAGAAACTACTAGATGTTGGATTCATTCGCTCAATTGATTACATAGATTGGATATCAAACCTGGTTCCTATCACCAAACCAAATGGTCAAATTAGAGTATGTACAAATTTCAGAGACCTCAACAAAGCTTGTCCCAAATATGATTTTCCTTTACCAAACATTGACATCATAGTGGACCTTACAGCTGGGTATGAAATGCTATCACTTATGGTTGGATTCTTAGGTTATAAGAAAATAAGAATTACCACTGAAGATCAACCGAAGATAGCTTTCATATGCACTTAGGGAACCTTTTTTGGGAATTTCATGCCATTTGGACTCAAGAATGTTGGAACTACATATCAGAGAGCCATGACTACTATTTTTCATGATTATGTGCACGTACATATGGAAGACTATGTTGATTACCTTCTCTCTAAGTCTCTAGAATGAAGTGGGCACAATAGTGTTGTACAATATTTTCACACGACTTGAAAAGTATTAACTCGGGCTTAATCCAAAGAAATGTGTTTTCAGGGTCCAATAAGGAAAACTCCTAGGATATATTGTCTCTCATAGAGGAATAGAAGTTGATCTTGCCAAAGTCAAAGCCATCTTGGAAATGCCACCATCAATCAACATCAATCAATTGAGAACATTACAAAGAAGACTACAATTAATTTGTAGGTTCATTGGTCAGGTAGCAGACAAGATCCATCCATTTCAACACTTGTTATGAAAAGGAATTCCCTTCAATTGGACAGAGAAATGCCAAGAAGCATTTGATCAGATCAAGCATTACCTATTAACTCCACTGGTTCTTATGCCTCCGATCGATGAAATACATTTGATACTCTATGTGACATCGACTACATCAGCACTGGGGGAATTATTAGCACAGAATGACAATGACGGCAAATAGAGAGAAATTTATTACATCAGTCGCACCCTAGTCGAATATAAGTTGAACTATAGTCCTATTGAACGAGCATGTCTAGCAGTGGTATTTATAGCACAGAAATTGAGACACTACATGCTAAATCACAAAACAAAATTGATTTCCAAGATTGATCCTCTAACATACCTTCTCAATATTTAGCAGCTCTAATAGGAATACTAGCTAAGTGGATTATGATCCTAAGTGAGTATGACATTGATTACATAGATCAAAAAGCAATAAAGGGGCAAGTTATAGCTGACCAACTTGTAGACACGCCAGTAAAAGTAGATCATCCCTTGATATTTAATTTCCTAGATTAATCAATCTTTGTAATAGAGACACCAGCCACATGGAAGTTGTATTTTGATGGATCTTACACAATTCATGGTTAAGGAGCTAGAATTCTGTTCATCACACCTCAAGGAGATTCCATTCCCAAGTCATTTTGAATAGCATTTCCATGCACAAAAAACATGGTTGAGTATGAAGCATTATTGATAAGACTACAAATGGCAATAAAATGGAAAATCAAGGATCTTTAGGTCTACATCCCAGTTAGTAATTAAGCAAGTCAATGACAATTATGACACCAAAGATGAGAAATTGATGCCCTACAAGTGCATGGTAGATAGTTTTAGGATGTACTTTGATAACATTACATTTAAACAGATACAAAGAATCTAGAACAAAGCAGTTGACACAATGGCTACAATTGGATATCTCTTGGACATTCCCAACAATGCCTCACAATATGAGTTCTTGGTGGAACAACTATTGATCCTTGCATTCAATGTCCCCGAAACCAAACTTGTGTGTGAACTTGTTGGTCTTGAATCCCCTTGGTACAAAGGCATCTATAGTTACTTGCATGACCAAATTATCCCTTTTGACTTGTCTCTTAACCAACACAAAACCTTTATCCAACAAGCATCCAAATATGCCATCATCGGAGATACCCTTTAGCATCGTAGCCTAGATAGCACCCTCCTCCGATGTCTCAACTCAAACAAAGCACAAACAACCTTACAATAGGTGTACATCACGGTATATGTGGAGCTCACTCTGTTGGTCCAACCTTAGCTAAAAAGCTCATGAGAATGGGATATTATTGGCCTACAATGGAATGTGATTCATATCACTTTGTGAAGAAATGTCACCAATGTCAGATTCATGGAGATCTTATGCATGCACCAAGTTAGGAGCTACAGCCACTTACTTCGCCATGGACATAAGTTTATCCTTGTCACTACTGAATACTTTACAAAATGAATTGAAGTCAACCCACTAACTTACATTACTGGAAATCAGATAGCCAAGTTCATTCTGAATTACATCATTTGATGCTATGGTATCCCATAGTCCATCATTATTGATAATGGTTGCCCTTTTAAAAACCAGGATGTCCATGAGCTTTGTAAAAAAATCCATATTCAACATCATTTTGCTACTCCATATTACCCTCAAGGTAATGGCCAAGTTGAGGCATCTAATAAGACTGTCTTGAAAATATTAGAGAAGACTGTCAATGACACTGGTTGTGACTAGCACCTATTGTATACACCTAAAAATGGTCTGGATAATCTAATTAATTAAATATGATTTATTTGATTAATTAACCCTTCTATTTGCATCTACTATTAAATAAATAAAAATATTTATTTATATAGTTCACTTCTAATTCTTCTATTATTTCATCTAAAATAAATAAGAAAATTTAATACTTTGTTTTACTTAATTATTAAATTCTCCTATTTTAATCACATCATTCTATCTAAATTAAATAAACAAATTCAAATACCTTGTTTTATTTATTATCTATTTCTTCCATCATATTTATTTAATAAGCAGCTTACTATAGCTTGCTTTATTAAATTAAATGTCTTCTTTTGCTAAATTGGAATAAATCAAATATTCAATGAAAACATATTTCTACAGCTAATCATATCCACCTACCAAATTAGATATTTCATATCTAATTAAATTCAACACAACCTTCACGGGAAAATTTGGAGAGAAATTGGAGACAAATTTGCAGGCAAACTTCTTCATCTTCTTCCATTGATTCTTCCTATATTATGGTCAAGTTTTTTTGTGGGGAGGAACAATATCCATAATCATCTCAGGCTTCTTCATCTTTCACCATTCAATCCTTCAGATCAAATCCAGACCTTTGCTTTGCTGCCCCTTGGTGCAGGAGCACCTACCTTAAAAACAAGCATATTTTGATGTTTTTCTTTTAAATCATTTCCTTTTTGTTTTGCAAGGTCCTAATGCCTTTTAGGATGTGTAAGGGGACCTTTTTAGAGCTTAGCTAAAATTAAAATAAATTGAGAAACGTTTTGTAGGCGTTTCCTAAGTTTTAGGAAAACTTGGAAAACATAGTGTGTTTTCAAACGCGAATTGTTTTTTTCATTTAGGAGCCTGAAACAGAAAAACCTAACTGATTTTTCATGATGGAATGAAAGCTCTCGAGCTGTTGAGGAGGTGGGAGGCTTTTTGTATTAGAATTTTTTGTAAAAAGAACAAGAACAACATTTTTTTTCTTCCTTCTTTTAATGTGAAAATTGCAAATTTCTATTTCTGCATTGGAAACAGCAAACCGCTGAATGGAATAAACATTTTATTTGTTTAAGAGCATGTAAAGCCATGTTTTGAAGTTCTGTCTTGGAATTTTTAAACAGTTTCTCCATCGCTTTTTGTATTTTATTAAATCTGTCTTTCTTTATTTCTGTTTTTGACTGGTAAAAAGAACCAGAATCATGGAGTGTTAGTATTGTTTCTGCTCGCGCCAGGCAGTATGGACACAGGGGAAGCAATGTTAGGCTCCAAGCATGTAAATAGTGTACATAAAGTAGTCATTAGAGTTTCCTTTTGCAAATTGGAGGATTGTTTCTAGGCGAGTTTGGGAACCCGGCTAGAAAATACAGTCAAGAGAGCAAATTCCAACGTGGCAGAGGGGGGTGTCTTTAAAAACTAATTTGTATTGTGATTGCAGACAGTGCTAAGGAGGTGTAGAACAGTAAATAGAAGATTATTTAATTCTTTTGTGGTCAGAAAAGGCATAATAGGCCAATGAAAAGCCTTAAGAAACCCTAGGTTACCCTAGGTTGGATTTTTCCCCTGTACGGGCAAAAAAAGTCATCAATCTCCAAAGAAGCTGTCAGAGCTTGGAAAAAGAACCAGAGAAACAATAAAAAGATTGGCACAATTAGAGGGAATAGAAGAGTTCTAGCCTATCCTTTGAGTTGAGAGGGCTAAAAGGGTTTGAGGCTTGTAGCTTGCCCAAGAACCAAGAACTCTATTTTTCAGGAAACCAATGGAGAACTGAAGCTTGGTGATTGTTTAAGCATTGGAAAAGATGACTTTGGAGGCCTTCGAAAGTGCCACACACCCCTATAACAACATTGGTAGAGTGGAGGAGTGACTGGTATTTTGAGGAATAAAAGGCTAGATAGTGCAAGTGGAAGAAAGAGTACCAAATAGCGTTTTGTAGCAGCAAATTTGCAATGATAGCAGGGTTGCTAAAGTAAACTGGGGGTGCCTCAAAAGAAACAGAGGACCTATAGGTTGTAGGGTGAGTGAACTAACACCCTTGGAGTTCTCAGATCCAGACTCAAAGCAGTGAGATTGTGATTATCTCAAACCAACCCTGTTTCTATCAGATTGGTATCAGAGCAGTGAAAGATTTGGGAAGCAGCAGCTTATATGTCAGAGGAAGTTGAATCAAGTGAACCGTCTAAGATGGTGACAAATGCATAGTTAGCCAAGATGGTTGAAGAGCAAGAAGAGGATAAAAAATCTCTAAATGAAAGAATAGAATAGCTTGAAGTAGCACTGAACAAGGTGAAACTGGAAGGAAAAGTGCCAAAAGAAGAAGAGGTTGCAGAGGAGGACAAAGTCCCTGAACCTAACCCTGTCTTGGAGGAGGAGCCTTTCTTGAAGGCATTAAAATCCCTAAGTGGAAAAGGACTTGAGGGTGTACCCCTATTCCATGGAAAGATGGATCCCAGTCTGGTCTTGGACTGGATAGATGGCATGGAGAATCACTTCGAATGTGATCAAGTTACAGAAGCACAGAAGGTGAAGGTTGCAAAATCAAGGTTGAGAGGATCAGCGTTAACTTGGTGGAAATTTGTCCAGACTGAAAGGGAGAAACAAGGCAAGCAGCCCATATCAACCTGGAAAGGAATGGTTGCTAAAGTGAAAGAAGCCTATATGCCGGATGATTATGAAATTCATCTCCACAAGAAGAGGCAGAGTTTAAGACAAAAAGACCAAGATGTAAACACCTACACGGAAGAGTTTCAGAAGCTTTGTTTGAGATCAAATGTGGTAGAAGATGAGAGCCTAAAAGTGGCTAGATACCTCAATGGATTGAAGTGGAATATACAGGAAGAGATGACTTTGCTCAGCCCCAAGACAGTCCACCAATGTTATTAGCTAGCTATCAAGATTGAAGAGAGGAATAAAAGGAAGCATGATCAATCCTCTAAGGGTAGAGGAAGAGGCAGAGATCAAAAAGGACAGCATGGAGGTTACCAAGGAAGAGGTAATGAACAAAGAAACCAAGGTGAATCCAAGCTTACTGAGCATGGAGGTGAAACATCATCAAGAGGAGGATTTAATAGAGGAAGAGGACCTCAAGGGGGTTCAAACAGAGGTAGAGGAGCAGGCAGAAGTAACTCTTACTTTGCCACCATGAAATGTTATAACTGCAATCAGCTAGGCCACCCAGCTTATAGATGCCCGGAGAAAGCTTCATCTAGCAACGAGAAAAGAGTAGCTTATGCACAAGAAGACACCATGAGTGTAAAGACACTTGATATTAGTCACATAGAATCAGAAGTAGGTGAAAATCTGATGTTTAATAGAGTGCTGATCAGACAACCGGTCAAGGAAGAACCCAAGTAAAGGAGAGCTTTGTTTAGAGCAAGGTGCAAGATATTGGGAAAGGTATGCAAGGTTATTGTAGATTCTGGTTCCACAGACAATATCATCTCTGAGGAGGCAGTAAATAAGTTAAAATTGTAGAAGGTACCTCATACCAATCCTTACAAAGTCACATGGCTGAATAAAGGGCAGCGTGTCTTAGTGAATGAGCAGGTTACAGTAGAATTTTCAATAGGAGGCTACAAAGACAAGCTGATTTGTGATGTACTGCCCATGGATGCATGCCATCTTCTTCTTGGTAGGCCATGGCAATATGATAGAGGTGTTGTATATCATGGAAAGGAGAATACCATAGAATTCACGAAGGATGGAAAAACCTTCAAGCTGCAATCGTTGGTTGAGGAAGATAAAGGGCAATCCAAGGTTCCAAACATTATGTTGAGCAGTGGCAAGGAGTTCATCAAGGATCTACACCAAGGGAATGAAGGGTATGTGATCATGATGCAGCCCAAAGAAGAGGAAAAGGCTAAAAGGACAGTGTTACCAGCAGCAGTCCAAAACTTGCTTGACAAATACAAGAGCATAGTGAGTGATGGAACACCATCAACTCTACCACCCAAGAGAGCAATAAGTCATCAAATTGACTTCATACCTGGAGCCTCATTGCCTAACAAAGTAGCATACAAACTGACCCCTGAGCAGAACCAAGAGGTGGCAAGACAAGTGGAAGAGTTGTTGAATCAAGGTCTGATTCAAAAGAGTATTA
>VDFB02056351.1:55750043-55802686 GCA_007258455.2 Sequoia sempervirens
GTTTCAGATTTGATCAGCCTACCACATCTCCAAGATGTAAAAAGAAATTATATTAACATCCATAAATGAAAAAAGGTAGAACAGTGGGAATCACAATGTAAATCTAGATTTAATAGAGACATAACAAGGTAAAGTAAAAGCAATTGACTTTCCTCTCAACTGAATCCTCGCTACATTATCAGCCAAAGCAGCATAAGGAAAAAATGTAGTAAGATTTGGATTTTTCAATGGAAATAGAAGGCTTATTCATCTTCAAATCAGTAAGACCTCTTATTCCTAACCAAGTACATTGAGTTAGTCAGGAGCATCACAATATTTTTTTTGCAACACGCAATTTAGACAGTAAGTTATCCTTTGGGCATTTTGCAATGTGATAACCATATTTTTTATTAAGTTATAAGACATACTTTGTTTTGCTTAGAAGACCCACAAGGAAAAAGTGTTATGGAAAATTGTGATCTTATGTTGTGTAAAACTGAATTCTTGGGTTCAATGAAATCATCACTTGCATTTTCTGGTTTATGCTTACATCTGCTATGCATTGTTGTTATATTTATGTTGTTTAGAGTGTGTATGCTAAATTGCTGATATATCTCTTTGATGTTAAAGGAGCACACTGTCATGGTAGCACATGCTATACCTGCATACCATGGAGATTTGTCACTGATTTTAATTAATAAAAACTAAAGCACCAAAAATGGAACATAATGTAAACAAAACATAGAAAGGAACTGCTAAAAATAAGCATGACATCTAGAGAAAATACCTTCTATAAACTGAAACACCTAAGCTGAAAAATAATTTTCAGCTTTTACCATACCTTGACATTGGGATTCTTGGATTTGAGGTATCTGCCCACATCGGAGACAATTCCTCAACTCCCAATTCCCATCACACAGATATCCACCTAGCCAAGAGTGTCTTCCTAGATCTCTGGTCCTGTAGTCTCAAAGTGGGCTTGTAACATTCAATTCACAATTATTAGGCTGATGTTGATGGAGGCGGGTTAACTAAAACTTTTCACTGGGTTTATTAAGAAAATTTGAGAATTCAAAAGTGAATCTGAGTGCTTTAGGATTAAATTGTATGTTTTTATCATCAAGTTTTGGATCACTTTACATGATTCATCATTGTTTCTTGTGTTCGTCTTTTTGAAAATTTATCATGTAGTATGATTCTAAATGTTGATGATAAAAGAACAGATTGATATTTATATTAAATAATATGTTGAGTGGAAACATTATATCTGATCTTTGAAAAAACCAAAAACTGGTTTTAAAATATTTTTAATTCTAAATATGAAGTTATAAGAATGAGGAAAACATTTTCTACAAGATCATTGGAAACATTGATCAGAAACTTTTTACTCGTTTTCTAATTAGAAAAAATGTATGGTGAAAGAATTTCCAAATAAAATTTATAAGTATATTTAAATTTTCATGTAGATAAAAGAAGCAAACTTTCAGCAAGCAGTTGAAAAAAAAATTGCCAAACCAACCTTAACATTGGTAGGATTCTCGAACTGTTGAAGCATGAAGGCGTCAGGGGTGCTTTCCAGAATCTAGCCTGCTTTCTTGACGGCGCCACCCATGCCCTTATCAAGGTCTGTAAGCACAATTTCAGTCCCAAAGGCCCTCATTGTTACTCTTCGTTCGAGGCTGGTGTAAGAGGGCATTGTGAGTAAGAGTTTGTACCCTCTTGTTGCTGCCACAAACGACAACCCTATCCCCATATTTTCAAAAGTTGGCTCTACAAGTATTGTCTGTGCCCCCCAAACAAAAAAATCTGTTGGCCGTTTGAAAATGGAAAAAGACATTTTGCAGAAGCAAACATTAAATTTACAGTATGTAGTGATGAATTTGATAAAAAATTTAGAAGACGTCTTAACGGTATATATCAATTAAAAAGGAAATAGATAAAGCTTATTTTCAAACAGAATGGAATCAATCAGTCCCACAGGCAGGCAGGTTTAATGGAGGCTTTCAAAACAAAACAAAGTTTTTTATAAAATAACTGTACAATTTTTTTCAGATAATTCTGTGTGGTAGTTTTTACATAATTCTTTCTATATTTGTAAATAGCAGTAAATATTTTTAGTTAAAAACTATAATAATTTTTTATATTTCTGAATTTCTAAAAATATTTATGTATCATCCTCCTTATACCTTGCCTGGCGCAATGAGCCCTTTGTCCTCTGCATCTTTAATCATGGCGTACCCAATCCTGCCAGACAAAATCATCAAGCTTATCTTTTGTTCATACAAATAAAAAACAATGAGAAGATGCTCTGGGATTGACAATTGTGGCCTCGAAATGGTCCTAGAGTGACCAACCAGGCTGTTGCAAGATGCTTCTAGCTCTGCCCTTGGGGTGACTGTGCCTCTGTAAACTCTTCATAAGACCCTGATAATGGTGAATGACCCGGGTTGCTGGGCGGAAAACATGCATTGATGTGTCCTGAGAAAAATCCATATCAGGGCTGCATCTGAACCCACATCTCAGTTATTTCCCTATTTTTTCCAGGTGGGTGTTGTTGTCGAAAGAAGAAGATTTGAACCTAACAGGGCAACGCGTGCATGAACCCTCCTTAGCGATCAGATCTGGGTTGCCCATCGTTCCTCATATCACCTGCTTCTTCGGCCTTCGTGTAAGGCAACGCTGCATAGCTTGGCCTGCTCTGCGTTCCTTCATCGCCATTGACCGCCTCTTGGCCGCTTAATTTCCTCGATGATATGGTGGACCAAAACTGGAGCGTTTATCAGAATGCGAGAAGACAAGGCAGCTTCACTCATAAGGTTCAAATAGTTGTGCGAATGGCAAAGCTATATTCCTGCAGCGATGCACCTAAACTGCCAGCTCTTCCACGTGGCACATACACTCTTTATTCACTCCACTCATGGTGCCGAATATGATTTTAAATTGCCTCCACCGTTTTCCATGAAAAAACTGTACACGGATAAATGCCGCTGCAGTGGAACGCCTTACGGCGTAAAAAATGGCAAATGGTATTTTATGGCGAAATCACTGAGCGACGACTGATGGAAGTCTTTAAATCCCAAGTCGACATTGCTCTGCATGCCATTTGAATGGTCTCGAGCGACATCTATATGGAAGGTAAGGGGAAATATTATGTGAATACAGGCATTACTTCTATGTTTCTAACCATGGTTCTAGATGCAAACGTGGAGGAGGAAATTGCAGCGAAGATGGTGATAAGACTTGTTTGGTCTGGGTGGTGTGGGGTACTGGAACTTCCTTGGTCGTGTTGTTCCTAGCCGCGACCTTTTTTCCAGGTGGGTGTGAATTTGGTTGAACTCTGGTGCATGAAAGAATGCCCCACTAGTCCCGTTTGTGGTTTGGGGAAGGGGCATGAATTTGGAAGGAAGGAGGAACCAAGCGAGACCGGAATCAATTTCCTCTGGGGTTGCATGGATATGGTCGAGGCTGGAGAGACTGACTGGATGTTCACGTTAATAGGCTTTGAGTAGGATGAAGGGTATGAAGACATAGTGAGTGATTAGGAACAAACTGCATACCTATCGAATTTAATATATATGCAATGTTTGTTTTTAAAAATACTTAGGTTTCCAAGGTAGTGGGTGGCCTGGTCATTGCTATGTAAATCCTCATAACAGACTTTACAGAATGGTTCATTTTGTTGCCATAAATGATAGTTCGCACTCACAGTTGTATCCACAAGACATATGTAAAACTTTTTTTTGAATTTTATATACTGGTGCAAGAGTCACATTTACCTATAAAAAAAAGATATGTGACATTTTGGTAGTAATTTTATCAAATATTATTATAAAAAAGCTAAATATGATGATGTTGAAATTGTATAATTCTATTAAAGCTAAAAAAATCAAATAGGAAAAATTAGGAGCCCAACCCTTTTGGTTCATTATCTAAACCTTCTCTAAAGCAAAAAGGGTAGAAAACATTTTTTTTTAACAAAATTTAAATGCCGTATGTAACGTGAGCATGTTACATAACGTGTTTGTGTTTTTAAAACATGATCATTTAAATTATGGAATATAAAATCACCATCTTTTATGTTCCAAAAAACATAATCATGTTTTATAAAAATACATTCACATTATTACTATTTTTCAATAATACGAATGTGTTATGGCAAAAAATCATTAATTTGGATTTTTTGTCCCTTAATTTAATGCACTTTCCATAAGAGAGACATTATTATATTAGAGAATTATTGAATTTTTGCAATAGTAATTTTTTTGTTTTTTTTTTTATTCAAAAGAGTTCTTACAAGTAAAAATATTGTGTATTTTAAATTTTTATTTTCAATATTCTAGTTTATATTTTAGATTATATATGCACTAGACTTCTATTATATAATTTTATTGGACTTCTTTTTCTCCACATTCTTAACCTAGTTCCATCACTTTGTTTTTCCATCACTTTGTTTATATATTTTTTTGATAGTATAGTTAGTGCACTCCATCCCAAGTGAGGACAAATATTCAATTATGTTTGCAATTACGTGGAAAATATTCCATAAGGGCTAATCCAAACCTAATTGATTCTTTATTAGATGTGTGATAATTTATCATCATTATTAGGTATTATGTTTGTACATTTGTTTTATTATGATGTTTACAACATTCATTTTATTGTAAAAATTAATATTATTGAGTTCATTTGTTGATTATGAATAGGAGTAAAAATTTCTCTTTAATGATAAATTATGAATTGGATTAAGTTGTTGCACTCTTTTCATGTTGTCATTATAATGATTTTTTTTTTACTCTATATTATAGACAATCAGTGTGGGGCTAGTATCTATAAAGAAATTATTTGTAGTATTTAAGATTATTTTAATCATTTTTTAGGGTTAAGTTTTGTTACTAGAATTTAGTAGCAAATTTTCCAATGAGTCTTGAGTATCATTGCCATATTTTTTGTAAATACCACATCTCTATTTCTGTGTTGATGTAATATTTTTATTTATGTGATGATTGGTTTTATGCACACAAAACATGCACAATTTTGTGTAATCTTATATCTTCATTGAGCTTAGTAAATGTAATTTATTATAATTAATCATATCAATCTTACAAAATTAGATTGATCTTTATGAAAATTGTTACAATTGACTCTAAAATATGTATGTCTTAATCTCTAAGATTACAAGTTAATATTTTCACAAGAAGGGTGAAAGTGTAATACAATGGATAACAAGTTTAAATATTTTTAATTCATCATAAACACTAACCCATCCATCCATATAATTGTTTTATTTTCATGAATTAAATAAAATGATATACAACAAATTCACCACCAACAATTCACCCATGGAAAATTTTCTATGACAATGAATTGTTGGTAGTGGTGAATTTTCCCGCAGTGAATTGTTGACAGTAAATTTTCCGTCGGTGAATTGCCAATCGTGAATTTTCCTAGATCCAAATAAAATATTTATAAAATTATGTTTTCCCTTATTTTTATATACTTTAAAAATATCTTAATTAACAATAAAATTTAAAAATATTTATCTTATAACTTTTGTCTTAAATAAAATAATAAATATTATATTTATTATAATAATTTTGTTAACTTTAGAATATAATATTAATTATTATAATAATCTTCTTTATTTGTATGTTTTTTAAATAAATAATAACAATGAAATGTAGTATATAATAAGATTAATCATTGACTGAATACTTTTATTAAATTTTATAAAATAAAATAATTAAAGTTAAATTGTAGATGATTGTTAATATATATTTATTGTGTTAATTTGAAGTATTAGATTAAACTAGAATGTTGAACAATCATAAATTTACTCCCTTTCAATTTAGAGTTTTGTTTTATCAAGATACATAGATTGATTTAAAAGTATACTAAATTTCATACACCTGGAAAATGTTTAACATTGTTAGATTCTATAGACTTTTAAAATAAAGTTTTAAACATTATCATTTATGATTATAATTGATTTTAACTTTTAGTCTTATTTTATTTAAAAAAATAATAGAGTTTTGAATAATGTCAAATGATTTCTTTAATAATATTTATTTGATTGTTATAATTATCTTTAATTTTTTGTAAAGTTTATAATATAATATATAAAAAGAAAATGTATTATAAGGACAAAGACTAATTATTATATTCTCTTGGATTTATTTTTTATGTGTGTTATAGTAGTTGATTATGTGGAAAATAGGGTTTACCAAAACCAAAATGATAGACCACTAATTCTCCACCCAAATATTGTGTGATTTTTGTGTGTGATATGTTGCCAATAACAATCAGAAACTAACCCTAACTGTTATAGCAACCATGAGGGGAGTTTTTACAGCTCAAAGTGATGTGTACCTTGTTGTAAGATGCCTATTTTTAGGTCACAAAGGACTCATTCGCCTTTAACGACAAATGGGTCCCTGTTAGGGTTCCTGAAACTAAGATCTAGGTTCTTTTTCTTAATGTCTGCACTCTCATATCCTTGGTTGTTAGCTCTCAAAAAATTGTAACAAATTTTGTAGCCTTGATTTCGTGTTCTTGCACTTTGAATGACAACTTTGCAACTTGACAACTTTGATAATTTCACTTCCAATTCCTTCTCCACTTGATCTTCAACTTGTAAATTTGTAAATACACATTCAAGGGAAGGAAAAAATTGTTGATTGTTAGTGAATAAGGGTTTTCCTAAGTCAAACCCCTTGTAGGTAATTAAACCAAATGATGAAATAATGAAATTGAAGTAGGAAATGATGAAACAATGGAATGTTGATACCTTGGAAGTTGTCTTGGAGTATAAATTTGAAAATTAACATGTGGAGTCCATGAAGAATGTAGATATTGATCTCAAATTAGATTTGGAACAATGCTCGCAAGTACATCTTCAATGCTACATCCACTATCTTAGCTCTACAACATGCTTGAATGCTCTATGCCTTAGACATGATAGAATGATCTTGAATTGATACAATAAACTCTTGATAATCTTCCTTAGAATGACTTTGAAATGATTTTGAAGTGCTCTTTAATGCTCTCTCAAAGTTGCTAGGATGTCTTGTAAACTTGCTAGGAAAAACAATGTGAATTAGCCTCTTATTTATACTAAATCTAAGGATTAACCCTGAAATTCAAATAATTCAAGCCGACACTAGATCTAGGATAGGAATTATTAGAATCCCACCAAAATCAAATTCAAAAATGGGTGTCCTACTCAAGGAGGACCCATTCACCTTTAATTTCCAAGACCTTGCTTCAGGAGGGTGAAAAGGCGAATGGGTCATGACACAAGTTTCTAGCACCTTGCTTTGAGAGGGTGAAAAAACATCAAAAACCCATGTCAAATATGCAAAGAAAGGGGGGTCCTATTAAGGGAGGACCCATTTGCCACTAAAGGCGAATGGTCCTGACACCATTTTTCAAGACCTCATTTTTTCCAAATTTAATGTTTTGCAATTTGAATACTAGGTGTCAGGATGGATCCTTGGAAGGTGTCACAAATAAGGATTAAATTTGAATTAAAGGGGCTAATTAAGCTCAATTAACCAAAATTAATTAAGGAGACCTTAGATAAATGTGAAAGTGTGTTACAACACTTTACAACACTTAAAATAGGGTACAAATTAAGTACATTTTTATTAAAAGGGGATATAAGTACCTTTTTTTGTTACTACAGTAGTATGTGTTATGACTTTGTTTCACACATCCCATTAAATATTGATTCCTCTATTTAAAATAAAGGACAAAGACTAACTATTATTATATATATAATTGTTATTTATATTTTTTAATGCTAACTTTTTTACTATAATAATTTTTAAATAATATTTTATGAATTTCAAAGATTCATCATTTATAATTTGATTAATTAATAATGAAATAAAAAATTTAAACTAGAAACATCACTCACTTTAATATAAGATGCAAAAATATCATATTTATGATACAAAATATAGAATTAGTTTTCAAATTAATCTACTATTAGCAATACTTATTATTATTTTTAGCTAATAGGGTTATATGTTGTGGGAATATCTCATCAGAATTATCTCACGCTAGAAAATAAATTCTAAACAATTGAAATAGTCTTGGTCTCATGTTTGAAAACAAATTGTGAAATGTGATTTTTTGCACACCAACTAAGTGAACTATGATATGATTCTTTCTTATCCTTATCTCTATTGTTGGGACATGTAATTTCTCCCACATCGTCAATATTAAATGACATGAAATATAAAGTTCAAGAAAGTTCTAGAGTAATTAAGAGATAAGGATAAACATGAAAAATATTAAATATTTGCCAAGTGATAACAAGTCAGCCTAAGTTCTAGAATGTTCTTTGTAATCTCCAAGACCACTTTATATTGAGACAATTGTAACAATTTAAGCATTGGATCAAGGTATGAAGATGGTTGTATGATCAAGTGATCATGTGAATGTTGTAGCATTCTAAGTATATGTAATAATGTAATTGATTAAAGCAAGCAATGGAATTAGGTGCAACAACACAGTTATGGATTAAATTTCTATGTGTCTATATGTGTTTGATAAATTTTAGTGTTTCATATTTTGTGTATGTGTTTGAATGTCTTGTGTATGTGTCCATCCACCCCTTTCATCTACTCACTACAATCTTATCTAATCTACGCGTTACAATCTTATCCTTATCTTAATAGCATCACCAATGTATTGTTTCCTATAAACATGTATCTGTGTAATGTTTAAAATTATGATTGAGATCAAGTGTGGAATAGAAAAATTTATTGCCAAACAATGATGCTTATATTTTTTGTGGAACTGTTGAACACATATTGGGAAAAATTATTGCTCCAAAATGATCAATGATGAATAAAAAATAGTTATAGTCGGGAAAGAGGGTCTTTCAATTCCATCCTTTACATCATCTATGGCTTTTTGCATATACTACTTTCACATTAGCATACAGGATATGTGCAAATGATGCATGATGCTTCAACTTAAATAAACATGATTTAGCTTCTGATGGATTTAGCTTTTCAAAATAAATTTCTATCTCTATAGATGCCATGACTATTGAGTCATTATCAATGGACCATGACCATGATAGTCATGGTTATAGTACCTAAAATTATTTTGAAAAGAGGCAATTGTATAAAAGAATTCCCCTTAGGAACATCACCTTTTTTATCTATATATCAAACTGTAAAAAATAAATTGTCCTTGTAACCAATCAACAAATGAAACTCGTTGATTTCCTATAAACATCACCCTTTATAATTGTCTGAGAAAGTAACAAGACCTTTTTGGACCATAGATAAGAGTCTTTTCCCACCACCATTTCTCCAAAGAGACACAACTATGTTCAACATGGTATTCTCAAAGTGCAACAACAATCACCATTCTTTGCATTTCACATTAATCATAAGTATTTTTCAAATTTAGATCCACAAAATCTCTAATTGATCCAAAAAAGTCTTGTTAATCTTAGGGTATGTGCAGGATCATCATGGAAAAAACAGGCCCTTAAGTGGCAAAAAGTTCAAAAGAATCAGAGTTAGGCAACTTGACGTAAAAATTTGAATAAGTTATCTATATTATTTCAAAAATGTGTAAGAATAAAATCTATAGAAAATTGAATGTAGTAACTTCTAAACTACTAGGTATGTTTTAAAAAAAAAATCTATTTGATGAAAATTCAAAATTTCAATGCAGTGGTACTTAAATTTTAGGGAAAAAATAAGAAGTAGGTGTCTGTCTGACCACCCTAACCACAATAAAATGATAATATTTTTTTATAATATTTTAGATATAAGTAGAGGACTCATGCCCCAATGTGATGCATATTTTTGTAATTTTTTTCCAAGTAAATAATTAATTACATGAATTTTTTATTACAACTTTTTTAAAAATATAAAAACTCGTATGTCTGATCACTTTAACTTGGTCAAAACTTCATGAAATTCAATTTTTCTTTTTTTTAATCCTATAGTATGTAAAACATAGAATGTGGTGCATGTTTTGGATTCAAAAAATGTAATATTGTTTGAAAGCTATAGATGTTTTTCAATCAACCTATCAATTAGGACTTTAGTCATAATTTGAATAGAAAATGAATAGTAATTACTTATTAAATTCAAAATAAAGCATAATTATATCGGTGTAAAGTTAAGAATCTCCTTTAAAAATCCTTTTCGTTTCATCAATTTTGTGTAAAAAATTAGTCATCAGCCACATAACCATCATATTGCCACTTTTTGGCCCATCATGATCCTAAACATACCCCTTATCTTTGGTATGGTGCCCTAGAAGTGGGGTGTTCTCATTGTGATTAGTATCTTTCTTGTGAATTGGCCTTTTTCTAATTATTAGCTCAAGCACAACTACCTCAAATGAGTATGCATTTGTCTTCTCATTAGCTCTACCATACATGAAATACTTTGGAGCCAAATACCCAAAAGTCCCACTAACATCATTACAAATTGCACATGAGGAAGATGTCGGTACCCATTTGGATAGTCCAAATTCTAACAACAATTCATAAAATCCATCAATTAATCCCTTTATCTAGATCTACAAAATTCCTTACTGATATTGTAATCTTCTTTGCACATTCTTTAGATATAAAAACACAATTGATATTTTCCATTGACAAATACTATACCTAGGGTTCAAAGTCTTTTGAAAGTAGAATATTGGAATATTTCACACCCCTATTGATGATGGAGTGAGGACATCCATCATGCAAGTAATCCAATGATTTTGGAACTCCAATAACTACTTTCAATCTTTCTTACTACAATGTAAAAAATAAGTGAAACAATGTGGTTTTGTTATGAGACTAGCATAATCTCAACTTCCAGGAGGAGTTCTTGCTCTGCTTTGGAATAATGTTAAAAAAATGTACTCCCACTAGTTTCCCATCAGGAATAACTCCTTTGTATACTTTTATACACCCTCTTCCACTAAGATTTGCTATAAAGAAAGAATGAAAAGTAAAAACTTACAATCACTTAACCAACAAACATGTTGAAAAATAAGATCCTATCAATGGGACATAACTTCATAGGTATGTCCCTACCAAAAAGTTCAAACCTAGCTATATTCGATCGTATCCAAATAAATAAGAAGTAAACAAAGGAATGTAACCCTCAAATTCACCACATTCATTAGTGGTCCCTTCAATTATAGCTTGTTTGTGCTTTCCAAGAAGCTTCAGTGCCCATTCAACCACAAAAATTTCTTGAGCATCATTACAAGGACTAAGTGTCTTTTCCATTGAAATAGCCCTTTTCATGAGTGGTCATCTAAGAGACAACTCCCAAGAAATATAGGTTTTGTAGTTGACCTTGATAATTTAATGCTTTAGAAAGTAGCCCAACCAAACGTATTATATCTAAAAGACATGCAGCTCCAAACGTGGAAAACATGCAGTCTGATGAGAGATGTGGCAATAGAAAGTGAGAAGATTTCAAGTGTTGAATGTGTTTCTCCAATAAAATGAGGAATTGTATATAAAATAATAAATATATATCTTTTGAGATAAAAGGGTAGTAAGCAAGATAGGAATAAGGCCAAGCAAAATAATGTTATAAACTGATCATTAGGAAATAGTCAGAGTAGGCATGAATGCAATAGACATTAGGCAATAGTCACACTAACTTTTCATTAGCTAGTAGTCAGTGTAGGTATTAATGCACCTTCATTAGACACATTTTAAACAGTTATAACATATCTTAAATATATTGGAAAGATGTAAAGATATATTATTTTTAGTCGATAGGTTACTTATAGTGTGATATTTGAGCTTAAACAAATCTCACACCGACAAACTACTGTTGAGTCATTGAAAAACAAGCTTCAATTATCATTTAATTACATCGAGAGGCATTCTACAATCACAATAAGGAGTGGAAAGAGCCTGTGCCGAGAAATAGAAGTATAATTTATTTTGATGTGCTAGCTAGCTATCATGGTGGAAGAAGAGACTCTCGGTAGTGGAAGAGAATGAGGCATATGTAACTGGCATGGGTAATGCCAAAACATTCCATCACGTCCATCACATTGCATGTGAACTATTTCCAATCATTGATGTTGGCACTATATTGTATCAGAAGGAAATGAGGTTATACATGATTTTGGATTTCAACCATACGCATTTTGTTATGTTGTGGAAGATCTGTGTCCTTTGATAGCACTCACTTTTTGGTTTCTATGCAAGTTTGGCTTTACTTTTTTCTACTTAAGTTAGTTTTAATTTAGAAATGCTTCAATCGTGTTTAAAGGAATTGTAGATTTGAAAACAAAGGGCCTCTCCTCTAAAACTAGCTAATACAAACGAATTGAACAACAGAAAGAAGAAAAAAAAAAGCTATAAAATAGTTCATATACTATGCTACTCAAAACCTCTCATAAAGAATTATGATCCAAAGATATTCAATGATATTCAAAACCAAAAAATTCTGCTCTATTTTCAAAATAGAGTTTTGTTCATATTGTAGCCTATAAAACGAATACAAACAGAGAAATATATAGAATTTAAGATGCAGCTTCCAAAAACAGTACGTTGCCCTCTAATAGAAAAAACAAAAAACATTGCAAATTTTTTTTTATCCTTATTACAAAGAAAATTAAATCAAATCTTCAAAACTAAGCATGCAACACATGCTTTATTCACAGAGGGAAAAGACTATGTTTAAAACAAAAAGAACTATTTTAAAACAAAAACTAACTAAGAATAGAAGAAGTTGTCTTCACCATGCATAACAGATTTTATAGATTGTTTTGCCATGTTGGATAAAACAAAATCTTTCTTTGTAGCATCAATTATCTTCATACTCCCCTTTGATGCTAAGATGGCTCACAATCTTATCTCAAAGTGACAAAAATTGATCTCTTGCAATTCTACTTTGGTGAAGATATCTGCTAACTGATCCTGAGTGCTGATGTGTTTCAATTCAACTTCCTTCTTCTGTACTTAATCACGGATGAAGTGAGACTTCAAATCAAAATTCTTTGTTCTGCTGTGATGCACTGGATTCTATGCTAACTTGATAGCACTTACATTTTCACAATAAATCACTGTAGGTTGAATATGCTTCTCTCCAATTTCTTCTAAAACTTTTCTAAGCCAAAGAGCTTGTGTACCTGCCGAAGTGACTACAACATACTCTGCTTCTATGGATGAAAGAGAAACCATGCTTTGTTTTTTGGAACTCCAATTAATCAAATTGGAACCAAAAAAGAAATAGTTTCCAAATGTAGACTTACGATCATCCATACTACCTCCCCATCTGAATCACTAAAGCCAACAAGATTGAATTTTTTAGAAGAGTAGTAATGAATACCATAATCTAGAGTACCTTTCACATATCTCAAAATTCTCTTAGCTTCCTTCATGTCTATTTCTAATGGATTTTTCATATACCTTGAAACAACTGAAACTGAATATGTAATATCAGGCCTTGTGTGGGTTAGAAACATCAAACTCTCAACTATACTTCTATACGCTGTCTCATCAACTAATTCAGCACCATCATTCCTACTCAACACAACTCCATGAGCACTTGGAGTGGAGTACGGTTTACAATCAACCATGTCAAACTTCTTCAACATGTCTTTTGCATATTTGGTTTGGAAAATAAAAATTTCACTCTTACATTGATATACCTCCATTCCTAAAAAATATTTCATGAGACAAAGATCTTTCATCTCAAATTCTTTCATCATAGCAATTTTGAACTCATCTGTCATCTTAGAACTACTACCCATATACAACAAACCATCAACATAAAAACTTATAATAAGAATATCATTAGGTTCTTGTTTGTAGTAAAGGGTAGGTTCACTCTTACTTCTCTTGAAGCCATTATCCTGAAAGTATCCATCAATTCTTGCATACCATGCTCTTGGTGCTTGCTTGAGGCCATACAAATCCTTCTTCAATTTGTAGACATGGTTCTCTTTCCCTTCAACTTGAAAACCTTGTGGTTGTTCCACATATACTTCCTCTTCTAAGTACCCATTCAAGAAGGCACTTTTCACATCCATATGTTGTATGCTCCAATTCTTGAGCTGCTAATGAAATCAACATTCTGATGGTCTCTTGTCTTGCAACTGGTGCAAACATCTTTTCATAATCAATCCTATACTTCTGTGTGAAACCTTTAGCAACTAATCTTGCCTTATGCCTTTCAATACTTCCATCACTGTTATGCTTAGTCTTGTAGATCCATTTGGTGCCAATCTTCTTCTTGTCATGTGGAATCTCTGTAAGCTCCCAAGTATCATTCCTATGAATGGAATCCATCTCTTTTTTCATTGCTTGCATCCAAACCTCATTAGTGCATGCTTCTTCAAAACATGATGGTTCAAAATCAGCCTTGGTAAATAATGCAAAATTTATCGTCTCACCTATTGGATTTTCTTCATGTGCTTGATTTGCACTCCTTTGATAAATATCACTCAAACTTCTTACCTTCCTTCTAGAACTTAGAGTTGAAGCTGGACTTGCAATTGGACTTGAACTTGGACTTGAAGAATTAGATGAGGAGCTACTTGGTGGATTTATAGCACTTGGAACAACAACATTAGTGGCCTGCTCGTGATCAATATCATCATTCAAAATAGATTTTGACTTCTCCATATGGCCTTTTTGATGACCATAAACTCCCCCTTCATCAAAAATCACATCTCTTGAAACAATAAGCTTATTAGTGAGAGGATTATATAACCTATAAGCTTTTCTTTCCTCACTATACCCAACAAAAATACATGACTCACTTTTTGCATCTAACTTTTTTCTATTCTGATTAGGGACATGAACATAAGCTAAACAACCAAAAACTATGAAATGATTAACATTAGGCCTTTTCTCATACCATGCTTTATAAGGAGTCATCTTCTCAAGTGCACTGGTGCGACTTCGATTGAGAATGTACATTGTTGTAGCAATTGCATCTCCCTAATAAGAGTTACTCAATCCCTTGGTTTGTAACATGCTCCTTGCCATTTCTACCACAATGCGGTTTTTCCTTTCAGCTACCCCATTCTATTGAGGTGTGTATGCATTGGTGAGTTGCCTCTTGATGCCATTCATATCACAATAATCTTTAAAGGCTCTTGAACAAAATTCACCTCCACAATTAGTCCTTAAACATTTTATTTTGCACCCTTTCTCATTTTCCACAAGTGCTTTAAACCTCTTGAATGTATCAAGGGCTTCATCCTTAGCCTTCAAAAAATACACCCAACATTTTTGTGAGTAATCATCAATAAAAGTGATAAAATATGATGAATTACCCAAACTCTTTGTTTGCATAGGACCACAAATATCAGAATGAACAAGTTGAAGGGGGTAATGGGCCCTCCATGCATTACCTTTTGAAAACTTTTCTCTTGCATGCTTTCCTTTAGCACAACCTTCACAAACCTCCTTGTGCTCTTCAACCTTGGACAAACCAAAAACTAGTGCTTGTGATGTTAGAAGCTTCAAACTATGAAAATTTAAATACGCGTACCTGAGATGTCACAACCAACTTTTATCCTCATATGCCATATTGGCAAGGCTGCTTGTATGTTCACCAAATCTCAATGGAAACATCATATTTTTTTTCATCGGCACAACTGTGACCACTCTATTGCCCTAACTCTTATCATAAATTATACATTTCTTATTTTCAAAGACAACTCTATAGTTCTTCTCACACAATTGTCCAACACTTAACAAATTATGTTTTAACTTAGGAGTGTAATAAATATCTTTATCAATCTTCATACCTTCTTTTGCGTGGACCTCCATATCTCCTTTTGTAGCAACCTCCAATGATTTATCATCACCAAGCTGAATCTTAAATTTGAAACTTTTATCGTTTATTGAAAACAACTTCCCATTTCCTGACATATGGTTAGAGCATCCAGAATCTAGGTACCAAACATCTTTACTAGTATTTTCACCTTTAGAATAAGATAAAAATAAATGATCTAGAGTATTTTCATCACCTTCTTGAGCATAATTAACACTTTTAGCTTCTTTTAATCTACATTCTCTTTCAAAATGACCATACCTATTAAAAAATGGTAACATTGAACATTCCTTTTATCAAATCTTCCTCTACCTCTTCCTCTGGAACCACCTCGTCCTCTTGAGCCACCTCTTCCTCTACCTCTTGAATTATTTTGATTTTGCTACTATTGTTGCCATCTTCATTCTTTTTGATTTGTACTTTGGAGGAAAAAGCTTTCTCAACACTTTCTCCAAAATAATCTTTTAATCTTTCTTCATGTGAGATCAAAGATCCAACAAGGTGATCGAATTGAAGGGTTGTCAAATCCTTGCTTTCTTCCATGATTATGGCAACATGATTCCATCTTGGTGTGAGATACCTCAACACATTTTTTATCACTATCTCAGTATTCACAGTTTCTCCAAGTGTAGCCATCTTATTGACCACATCTTTGACTCTGACACAATACTCACTCACATTTTTTGCTTCTTGCATCTTTAAATTCTCAAATTCTCTCTTCAATTTCTATAACTTGACAACTTGGACTTGGTCACTACCTTGGTAAGCTTCTGTTAGAGTCTTCCAGGCATCCTTAGTTGTCATTGCACCTGCAATTCTAGGAAATAGACTCTTATCTATAGCTATTTAAAAATGAACCAATGCTTGAAAAATCTTCTTCTTAGCCTCCTTCCTAGCTGTTCTTTCATTGGCTGTGAGGGCATTCCAATCAGCTAGTTCTTCATAACCTAATTCAACAATCTGTTACAAATCTTTTCCTATCAAAAAAGTCATCATTTTTATGCGCCAATAATCATACTCATTTCCATCAAATTCTAGAATGAGCAAGGTGTTAGAATTCGACATGATAATCGTTGGCGAAATTCCAACTACTAGATCTTAAACCCAAAAGAAAATACCTGCTCTGATACCAAATGTAGATTTGAAAACAAAAGGCCCCTCCTCTAAAACCAGCTGATACAAATGAATTGAACAATAGAAAGAAGAAGGAAAAAAAGTTATAAAATAGTTCATATACTATGCTACTCAAAACCTCTCATAAAGAATTATGATCCATAGATATTCAATGATATTCAGAACTAGAAAAATCTGCTCTGTTTTCAAAACAGAGTTTTGTTCATATTGCAGCCTATAAAACGAATACAAACAGAGAAATATATAGAATTTAAGATGCAGCTTCAAAAAACAGTACGCTGCCCTCTAATAGAAAAAAAAAAAACACTGCAGAAGTTTTTTATCCTTATTACAAAGAAAATTAAATCAAATCTTCAGAACTAAGCATGCAACACATGCTTTATTCGTAGAGAGAAAAGACTACGTTTAAAACAAAAAGAACAGTTTTAAAACAAAAACTAACTAAGAATAGAAGAAGCTGTCTTCGCCATGCATAGCAGATTTTGTAGATTGTTTTGCCACGTTGGATAAAACAGAATCTTTCTTCGTAGCATCAATTATCTTCAGGAATTACATTGTTAACCTTTACACATCTCATTTCATTGTTGCAGTAAAAGTAAACAAAGATCCAACATCTGAACCATTCTACTAAGAATTAATTTTGTCAATCATATTCGTTGAGGTATGTGCCCATCTCCTTAGATCTCCTTTTCATTTTCCAGTTCTATTACTAAATTATTTGCATGCCTCTTTCTTTAAATTTCTCTATTGTCCTGTTAATTTGATGGCTGAATATAGTTTCCAAAGTCGAGGGCGATATCTTGGAGGTGATCTATGGCTTGGATAATATTTGTTCCTTCATGAGTAACGACCCTTGCATTTTCATGAGTTTGTATGGCTTGTCTATGCTTCCACAGTTTGCATGCATGTCTACCTGTGTACTGTCTTTTGTCATTTCAATTAGGCATTATATTTGCATGCCTTGTCTTTGATTCCAACTTTTATAAGTCCCTAGGGCCCTATACATAAAAATAGTTTTTAGAATAAAAAATAAAATAGGAAAATAAAGCTACAACTCAGTTGCGGATGGGGAACATTCCATTATATATTGCAGTGTGTTACCCCCAAATTTAGTCATGAAATTTTGAAAGAAAAATCTCTGCCCTAAAGTGTCATATTTTGAAATCTACACACAAAGTTTCAGTTGTGATCCCATTGGTACCAATCTGCTTGAATTTGGTCACATTTAGTTGATCCCATATCATCTTAAAGATGATTACCAAGCTTGTTTGAAGTTTGATCGTGTGTCTCCTTTAATTGATAAGGGTACTGTTTCGCAGTTAAGTTTGAAACTCCATCACTTGTTATGAGAATCCTCATCTCGAATAGCATATGGAATACATCAAATCACTTTTCATATGGCTCTAATATCCAAAATTAACAATGTCCAAGGAGGTGGGAACAACAATGTTCATGCACAGAATAATATCGACGCCAAAGAATGAGAATCGTCACAATATTCTGTGAGTGAAACACAGATAACAAAAATGATAGTTCAAAGAATCTCATCGACACTCGATTTGGTGGTAAGAAGTTTCCGAAAGTCACAAATGATTTAAGGCCCGCTGGGAAAGAAATGGAGGTCAGACCCAACTATTCGAAGGACTGGTATGACAGAGCGTCATCAATTGTTTCTCTGCCTATAGGAAGGCGTATGTTTCCCTCTACATCTCCTACTCGGGATTACAAATGGTTTATTGTTTTCTCTGGCAAGCCGAATAGTGAACTTACCGGGTAAGAGCACTATTTTGTTCATTTAAGATGAACAATCAATGCAGATAGAGAATGCCTCGCGAACAGAATGGATGAGGAAAGAATATGTGTTGGCAGTGCCAAAGGGTTTGATTTTATAATCTTTAAGCTACACAGAATTCAAATGATGCAAGCATTAGCATAGAGTTATAAGCGATGATATGCTTACGATACAATATTTAGCAGCTATCACAATGGCATATAATGTTCTTTATACAAACCCGAACCTGTAGAAGGCAATAATGAAGGAGGTCGCTTTAGACAATTCGTCATGGCAAGTATATTGGGACAACAATGGAATAAATATGATATTCAAAGGAAGAATAGTGAATGAAAGCGGTTTCCCAAAAGTGTCATGGCCACGGGCATTAAACGTTTGTTGAAGATCATCTTGAAAGGTGCGAGCTGCAAAAACTTCGTGCAATATTGTTCATAATGTTAAAGGTTAAACTTCATATTATTGTGGCGGGGAATCGAGAGGTTTTCGAAACCTCACAAAAGCCCGACACGTAATTCATGTCACAAGGAAATTCAAAAAGCCTCAAAAAAAATATCGGTATTTGCACTCATTTTGGAACTATATGGAGGCCTGACATATAACATAAAAATATCCAAGTAAAGAAGCCTTCACAGAAGATAAACGTTACGTCGGTATTTCCTAATGGTTTTATAACCAAATTGCGGACCAGAAGAAAGTTCTAAAACCCTTCTACACCGCCGAAACTAAGTCTTTGTTGCACCAACAGAAGGATGAGATTTCGATCACTTATTATCGAATAGACTATCAAGCCGATTATTGATGATTGGAGCTCGATAAAATCTTCATTTTGTGTGAAAAGCATACGTAACATCTAGATCGGTGGTGAAATGGGCATTGCTATCTCTATCCTTTTACAGCTTCCTGTGGACACTATCATCCAACGTTGTAAAAGCCATTGCGAATGAAACTAAACTCCTGCAACATGCTACAATAGTCTACTTGCTCGGGGTTGTTTCTCTTATCAAATTCGGCACAAAAGAGGATGAGTTAGCTATATCGACGGCTCTGAGCACTTGGAAATACATCACAGTTCAGGGTGTTATGGCATACAGAAAATTCACCATCATGATAAGTTCATCACAAGTAAAATTCATTGTGATTAATTTTTTGTGGCCTGAATTGCTGGCGGTGAATTTTACTTGAGATGAATTTGTCATGACGGTGAATTTTTCCGTGGTGAATTATTGGCGGTGAATTTTTCTGTGGTGAATTATTGGCGGTGAATTTTCCTAGAACCCGATGTTATACATCATGTTGCGAATTCAAATCCTTATAGTGAGGTGTTTGGCTCCGATAGAAATGACAAAATACAAGTAGCTGCACGAATGAACCTGATATAGAGGAATCACAATAACTACTAGAGGAGGCATATGAGGGGGGGAGGGGGAAATCAACAAAAAATGTATTCATTTCAAATGCAAGTAGTATTATTGTAATCACCAAGGGAGATAATAGACACAACGTAGTGATTTCAGAAGTGTAAAATAAGCTTGCGTGCCTTACGGTTCCCTTCGCAAATAATAGACGTGTATATGATGATTGCTAGTAGATGTGGGGAAAGGGGCAGAGGATTTAATATAAAAACAGAGCAACAAACAAAATTGCTTACAACAGTAAAAGAAACAAATGCAAAGTATTTAAATGTTGCTCATAACACACAGATTTAAACACAACAGAAAGTATGCAAAATATCAAATTTATATTTGTATATGCATAAAAATAGTCATGTTTAATTAATCCCGACGTTTAATTAAATATTTATTATTTAATTAATTTCTTTCTTAATTCCTCTACATATAAATAAATTTAATTTATTTATTTATATTGTTCACCTACTTTATTCTTCTACTTTAATTAAATAAATTCATTTTATTTAATTACCACTTTCTTAAGTCCACTTAATTAATTAAATAAATATCATTGTTTATTTAAATTAATTATCACATTTAAGTTTAATTAAATCTTTGATTGAATTGAATTTAATTCCCTTTCTTCTAAAATTAAGAAAATCTTCCATGTCACCAATAAATGAATAATGAATTTAATAAATTCATTATTTATCTTCAAAATCATTTTTCAATCTCACAAAAAGATGATTTTTACAATTCATCTTTATCATCTCTCGTGAAAGAGGAAACAAATCCTGCTTTTTGTTTTTCTTCTATTTTTCTCTCTAGTCTTCTCCATCTTCAAACGTTCAATTTGTCAGAATTATCACAGTTGTTGATCACATCAGTCAATCATAAGCTTTCAAAAACTCTATAAATATCACTGTGAATCCAAGCATTGGTTACACACATAGAGATACACACACCCATAGATGCATTAGAGACAAACGATTAGCATTTTAGCATTATTATTGTTATCAGTTTTAGCATTCATAATTTCATAATTTTACATTCTAGCAATCATGTTTAGTTTAAGCATATTAATCATATCTTAGCATAGCATGCATTCATCTTTAATCTCATTCTCTAGAAAGACTATTTGTTGAGCCTAGCATACAAATCTGAGAGCAAGCTGGAATCAACAAAAGCACTAGAGATAGAGGACAATAAGATGACATCAAGGATAGAAGACTGAGTTTGCATTCTTTTTATTTGATCTTATATTTTGATATAATTTCTTATTGATGTGTTTGATTTGTTTTTAATCTACATTTATCATACACTTAAAATTGATCACACATTTTTGGCACCCACCATGGGGCCTTCGCCCCGTTTTTGACATCTACTTGCACGTTTTTTATAGGTTTCACATTTTGGAGTTCGGTTTTCTAGAAAATTTCATGTTTTAGCGCATCTGTGGGTTTCCTTAGTGCATACAGTGTTTCTTTTAGCACTTTTACAGGTCTTTCAACACATCTGGGAACTGTTTCAGTGCATTCGACAATTTCTTTAGCACATCTTGGGAACAAAATAGCGCATCCATTTGGCTTACTTCATTTAGAATTGTCTAAAAATTTTGCATTCTTAGATTAGCGCATTTAAGGTTTTTTGAAGTGCTTATAAGGTCTGTTTTAGTGCATTGACTATTTATTTTAGCGCATATAGGTGATCTTTTAGCGTATGCAAGTTGTAACTAAACAAAGTTTTGAGTTTGATGCCTTTCACAGACAGAGCTTTTTTTTCTGGTTTAAAAAAAGCAACCCTAGGGTAGACACATTAATTTAAAATGAACCAATCCTAGGATAGACATGGAATTTAAAATGAAGAAATCCTCGGGTAGACACCACACATTGATTTTATGGTTAAAATGAATCCAATGCTTGTTGTGAAGCAACATCTTCACATAGATTAAATCATTGTCATTTGGGCTCTGCAAAGAACATTGTTTGCCTTGTCTATGGCAATAGGTCTATGCTCTCCTCTTAACTGGGTGATCAGAATACTAGACTTGTCTTTTCAATTTCTACAATTTTAATGCTTTATTACATCCTTTAGAGGGTCTACTCTTGTGGGAAAAAGTACTCACCCAAGAGGAACAACCCAAGTGGGTTCAAACCAAAGCTAGGTTATTCCAACCCACTATAACATTTAATGCAAATCTGGGGAAACCCACTTTTTCCGGTAGTGTGCAAGATAACCATCCCCAAAGCCTTTGTTCTAAAGGTTGGGAGGTCTCCTGAGGGAGTTTATTATTGTCGCATCGAATGAAAACCATTACTAAGAACCTAGTGTAGTAGCCAACCGTGTTAGTTTCTGAACATCCTAATAATCACAATGCAAGGGGAGGGAAGAATCTGCCCCCAAGACACTCACCATATAATTTTCAAGGACCGTTTGCTCAGGGGATCCGGTATCCACTTTTGTCACTTTGAGTACGTGCTTGGAAAAGAAAAAACACGAGCACCCCTTTAGGGGTGACACAGTTGTGAGTCGACACAGTTCTAAGATGTGGGTTGTGGTTATTATGATGGCCCACTTGAGTACTAAGAGTGAGTCTGCCTGAATTGTCTGTTATGTGCAAAACCTGTGAAAACACTTTTTGAAAATATATTTGAACATACACTTGATGTTTAGTATAGGGCTTAAAAACAACTGTTTTCAAAAATTTTGTGGTGTTTTCAATCACATTAATTCAGATAAAAGATCATCCAAAATGAACATGCAAAAATTCAACTAAAACTGTTCAAAACTCTTCAGAAAACTACTTTGGAAAATTGTTGTAGCACATTTAGGGTATATCTTAGTGCATATGATGTCTGTTCTAGTGCATTCATTGGTTAGTTTAGCGCATTTAGAGCCTGTTTTCATGCATTGAGTGTTTTAGCGCATAGGCTGAATATTCTGTAAACAACTTTTGGTCACTATCAAAAAAAATTTCTATAGCGCATCTGAGGTTTGCTGAAGTGCATTTGACTATTTCTCTAGTGCATATGCCTAGTTCTACAACGCATATAGGGCTCAAAGTAGTGCATTTGTCACTTTTCCAAAAAAATTACTGTTGACAGATTTGAGTTTGTAGCATCTCCAGTCTAGTAGCATCTTGACATTTCTCCCATGCTTAGAGAGTGGAAATCAACCAAATTTGAAAGAAAATCGGTTGCCAATAGGATCAAGAAACCCAAGAAACATTTAGGCTACAAGAAAACCTTCCAACATAGAAAGTTTTTGTATAAAAGTCGAAACGTCTTGCTCCATTACCATGAGTTTCTCCTTAGGTACCAATATTTTGGTAGGGGATTTATTGATGAGTATGTTGTAGAGCCTTTATATTCACGAGCCTATTTCCAGAGAAGAGCTCTATCACAATGACACAATCACAATCAACCTCTCAACTTTGATTATCTACCACAACCTTCCATTGAATATCCAACACATCCCATCCAAATCCTTCAATGATCTTAACTAGGTTATTTGATATACTTATTATTGTTCAAAAACAAGGATCAAATCTTAAAAGTGCACCTTTTCAAGCAAATCTTTGATTATTGATTCAACTTCCCCAACAGGATTCTAATATCCTTCATCATTGGAAGCCACAATCAAGAATTAGGAACATCTTTGATCATATCATAAGATTTTCATCTTATCGGATCAAAACATCATCATTTTTGTACATATCAAATTGTGATCTAAGTTTAGGCGAACATTTTGAAATCATATGCCTATTTTTACAAGGTCTCAATACAATAAGCTGAAAGAGGACATTCAACATGAAGATTATACTTGAAGAAATCAAGAAGAAGGTGAGAGTAGTAATTCCCTTTATAGTGTGAGTCGTAATCCCCTTTTCGACAACAACATGGATAAAAGAGAAAAAAAATTGTTTCCCTTCAACAAAGACATGAGTAGAACTCCTGTAGATAGTAATGATGAACAAAATGAAGAAAATCACCTTAGAGAGGTTGAGCAAGATCCAAAATTTCACAAAGCCTTAGAAAATATTTTAGAGCACAACAAAGAGAAATATTTCTTGTATTTGGCTGACAAATGAGCTAAATTGCCTCATGATTTTAATATTGAGAACTTAAAAAGAAGTCTTGATGAAAAACCATTGTCTGATCTTAGTGCCATGTCTCAATAGATTAAGGCACCTCAAGGACAAATTAAAGACATGCAAGGGGGAACCACAACAAAGACATATGCTCTTGATGACATTTGTCCTTATCCTTTTGACCGATGTCGCAACATGATCCCATTTCCCAAATATTGTGAAATCCCGAAGTTTGATTGTTACAATGGTAAATCTGACCCAATCAATCATATTAGAGACTTCTGAATTATGACTTTATCATTTTCCCACAAGGATGAATACTTGATGTGTTTGTTTCCTAGGAGTCTTGGAGGCCAATCTATCAAATGGCTATCAAAAATCACACCGCTTGACAAGACATTTGAGGAATTGATTAACGAGTTCATATCACAATATTCCTACACCATACAACATCCAATAACCATGATTGATTTCCGCAAGGCTAAACAGAAACCTGGTGAACCATTCATTACATTTCTTTAGAGATGGAGAAGATTTTTTGCTAGATACCCATGTCATGTTCCTGAAAAGGAAAAGATCACCACTTTCATAAACAACTTAGATCAAGAGATGAGCTATCATCTTAATCTTCATTTTCCTCCCTCTTTTCAGAAATTGATTGAAAATTCCATCACCATTGTAAGTTCCTTAATCCAAAGAGGGATAATAAAACTTGACAAGGACAATCCTAGCTCTTCAAATCACCATAACAACAATTCTAAGTTTTGGACTCGTAACAAAAACATGGTAAATGATGGTGTTGTAGATGCAAATCATGTCTCGACTAAGCCATTTGTTCTTAGTACTCCAAGTACTCCTCGCAACAACAACTATAACAATGTCAACTCACTCACAAATCAAGGAAACAATCCTCCTTCTCCAAGAAATAACGTGAATCAAAATTTTACTCCCAATGAAGGGAATGCCAACAATCAAAGTTACCATGGAAACAATAAAAACAATGCCTTAGGAAATAACCCGAACACAAATCCACAATGATCTTCATTCTTCTCTAGCAGGAGAACTTTTACTCCACTGGGTCAATCTTTAGAATCTGGATTCAAAGAGTTGATGGCTAAAAATGTTCTTACTTTGGCACCTCAACGCAACTTTGAACCCAGTGTGAAGCCTCCATCATGGAATGATGCATACTATTGTGATTATCATCGATGTATGGGCCATCACACGAATAATTGTCAAGCCCTAAAAAATGTTGTCCAAGACTTAATAAAAAATGGAACCATCACAATAGAAGGACACCAACAATCAAACGAAGACCACCAAGAATTTTGTAACCCTTTTCCCAACTATCAAAAGGGTGAGTCTTCTAGAAAAAGTTTGAATCATATCAATGATCATATAATCAACCATATCTATACTGACAACGGACGGGTCAATGTTATAAAAGTTAAGGAGAAGATGGAATATAGAAAAGTCAATGCAACAACAAGGGAACAAGCTAAAGTTGTCTTAAAGGGTGCTTATTCAAAATCCACTATGCCCCTGCCTCAACATAAATATGACTTAGTCAATCAACTTGGAAAAACTCCTGCTCAAATTTCTATCTTAGAATTCTTAAAGATTTCCCCAGCACACAAGGAAATTCTAGAAAGGGCCCTCATTGAAACAACTGTATCCACTGATCTGGATGTGGACCAATTTCAAGCCATGGTGGGACACTTTTCCTCACACACATGTCTCTCATTCTCTGAGAAAGATGGCATTTCCATGACACATCCCCATAACTCATCTCTATACTTAGAAGTCATGATCCACAAGTTTTGTGTCAGACGTGTCCTAATAGATGGAGGTGTTGGCTTGAACATATGTACCATGAAGTTAGTTCAGGCTTTAGGATTTTCTGAGGACTCCATTGATCTTAGAAGAAATATTACTATTAAAGCCTATGATGATGAGGAAAGAGTGTCCAAGGGTTTAATCATGCTTCCGATCAAAGTGGGACCCGTTATCAAGAATACTTTTTGTCAAGTGTTAGACCATGATCTTGCATATAACATCTTGTTGGGTCATCCGTGGATCCATGAAATGCAAGTTGTCCCATCCACATATCATCAATGTCTTTAGTTTCCTTATGACAGACAAGAAATCACAATACTAGTTGATAAATCAAACAATTGGACTTGTGCCAACATCAAAGCTAGTCAAGATACTTTGGTTCCCAACAATCGAGAAGCTCCTGTTAGTACTTCACCCAAAGTTGATACACAAATCAGTCAATTAACCAAAATCTTTGACAAGAAACTATGATTCAAGGAAAATGGAGTGGGGAGTACTCTCTCTGTGTTGTTAATCTACCTGCGTCGCCTCAATCACATGGGAAACCTTATATCACACAACATCAGATATCTATAGCATCAACATCAATGCAACCACCAATAGAGCCAAGTAAAAAATTTAATGGATGATTTATCAAAGAAAATTTCCCTATGGAAGATCCTAGGGATAGAGAAGTTATAAAGTGGCTCTATAAAGATGAAGAAAAAATAGTTCTCAATGTCAAGATACCAGCTAACTAATATGGTAAAGGGTATTCAATCATGCAAAAGGTGTGCTATGATAGCAATGGTCCTATCAGGAGAAGAAAAGGAGCAGTTGAGCCTATTCACCTTCCAGGACTTGCTACAAAAGATAAAATATGACTAGGCTATGATACTAACTCAAAAGAAAGAGTATCCAAGCAATTGCATGATATTGTCCTCACATTGCAAGAAGGTTCTGATACAAGAGAAGCATGTTTGATAGCAATTCAAAATTTCATGGATAATAACTCTAACACAAAGACAATGATGAGTTCTGGAGGAAAAAAAAGGTTGATGTGATACACAAGTACACCCAAACTCTAATCGAAGGTGAAGGGTCAAGGTCCCAATCGTAAGGATCTGAACTAAAAGGTAACTATGATTCTAGTGATACTGAGTTAAATTTAATCGAACAAGACTATCGTGAGAACAGTATCATCATTGATCTGCCCCATACTTCGGATCCTATAGACAACTCCGTTATGACCATAACCATAGCCAATTTCACACAGACTAATGACCCACTACCGCTGATCCATCCCCATCTCATTGACTGGGATCTATTCGAACCTATCGATACACCTATATTTCCAAGCGATGAATCTATCATGCACTTCCTTTTTGCAGATGACACAAATGATTGTTCCACTAATGTTTTTCAGCATGGAGTCTTTAATCAGGAGAGTACCAAGTATCCTAGCTGCAAAAAAGAAAGATCTAATGGTGAAAACCAAAATCTAGCAGTGTTAGATCAAACAAAAGATAAAATAAAGAGCATATCAGATGGTGAAAACCTTTTTAAGTCACCAGATGATGGGATACTTGACACTCTCCTGGAGCACTATCATGAGTGATCGCCTATCTTGATTGAGCCTACAAAAGAGGTTAATCTTGAAACTACAAAAAAATAAAGGATTCTACTGTTAGCTGCATCAATGACAGATAAAGAGGTACTTGATTTCATGGAATTTCTAAAAGTAAATCAATTCAACTTTTCCTAGTCTTGTGCAGACATGCCAGGTCTTGATCCTGATCTTATAATGCATCACTTGTCCATCAAACTAGGAGTTAAACCTATGAAACAAAAACTCAAAAAGATTCATCCTTATGTTGCACTATTGGTTAAAGAAGAACTTAGAAAGCTCCTTGATGTGGGATTTATAAGATCAATCAACTATGCAGAATGGATCTCCAACATTGTTCTTTTGTCCAAGCCAAACAAAAGTATCAAAGTGTGCATAGATTTCAAAGATCTTAATAAAGCATGTCCTAAGGATGACTTCCCACTTCCAAACATCGATACTATAGTTGATCTAACAGCTGGCCATGTCATGTATTCACTAATGGATGGTTTTTTTGGTTACAACCAAATCAAGATTGCACCTGAAGGCCAGGACAAAACAAATTTCACATGTCCATGGGGGACTTATTGTTGGAACGCCATGCCTTTCGGTCTAAATAATGCTAGGGCTACATATCAAAGGGCTATGACTACAATTTTTCATGACATGATGCATACATTTATGGAAGATTATGTATAGACGATATATTGGAAAAGTCATACACAAGAGAAGGACATCTTGAAGTGTTATCCAAAATATTTGCAAGGTTAGAAAAGTTTAAAGTCCACCTCAACCCTAAGAAATGTGTTTTTGGGGTCACATCTAGAAAACTCTTGGGATACATAGTGTCAGAAAAGGGAATTGAAGTAGATCCTGCCAAGGTACAAGTAATCATGGAAATGCCTCCACCAAGGAATATCAGTCAGTTGAGGTCATTACAAGGACGACTTCAATTTATACGAAGGTTCATTGCACAACTAGCAGATAAAATTATACCTTTCACACATCTATTACATAAGAATGTTCCTTTCAAATGGGATGACAAGTGTGAAATGGCCTTTCAAATGATCAAGCAGTACCTAATGAATCCACCAGCTCTAGTACCACCGAATCTGGACAAACCACTAATCTTATATATTGCCACAACAGAGACATCTTTGGGGGCATTATTAGCACAGGAGAACTCTACAGGAAAGGAATGTGCAATTTATTACATCAGCCAAATGTTAACAGTTCATGAACTCAATTACATTTTCATCGAGAAGGCTTTCTAGAAGTATTCTTTGCCTCACAAAAGTTTTGGCACTACATGTTAACTCATACAATCAATCTTTTTGCAAAGATTGATCCACTCAAGTATCTGCTAAGCAAGGCTACATTAACAAGAAGGTTAGAAAAATGGGTTATGATCTTGAGCAAATTTGACATCCATTATGTTGATCGCAAAGCAATCAAAGGACAAGTTATTATTGATCCAATGGCTAAAGCACCACTACAAGTAGATCATCCCATGCACATTGAATTTCTAGATGTTGATATCTTCACTGCATAATCAAAACAACCATGGTCATTATACTTTGATGGTTCTTTCACTCAACATGGATCAGGGGTGGGCATACTCTTTGTCACCCCTCAAGGACATACCATTCCTTGGTCATATAGGCTAATGTTTCTATGCACCAACAACATAGCCGAATATGAAGCTTTAATCACTGGACTCCAGATAGCATTGGAATGGAGGATCATAGAACTACAAGTCTATGGTGACTCATAGTTAGTCATTAGTCAAATCAATGATGATTATCAGACCAAAGATGACAAACTATTGCCATATAAGAAGATGGTTGATGATTTCAAGAAATACTTCGTGGATATCAAGTTCATACAGATTCCACGACTTAATGACAAAGCAGTTAAGGCCATGGCCATAATCGCATCACTACTACAACTCACAGAAAATCAGGCTCGCTACGAATTTTTGGTGGAATAATCATTTACACCTGTCTATGACACACCTGAAAGCCAAACCATTTTCCATTTAGTATGATCTGATTCACCTTGGTATGGTAAGATTTATAGTTACTTAAAAGATGACATCTTACCACCTGACTTATCCTGTAACCAAAAGTGCAACTTTATTCACCAATCCTCTCACTATACTCTTATCACTGACACCCTTTATCGCTGTGGTCTTGATGGTACTTTACTTCGATGTCTTGAATGTGACGAATCTGACAAGGCCTTACAAGAAGTTCATGGTGGCATTTGTAGTACTCATTCAAGTGGACTGACCTTATCCAAGAAATTGATTAGAATGGGGTAATACTGGCCTACAATGGAAAGAGAATCAATCACTTTTGTGAAGAAGTGCTCAAAATGTCAGATTCATGGGAATGTCATTCACGCTCCTACACAAAAACTTCAACCATTCATGCTGACCTAGCCATTCTCTCAATGGAGGTTAGATCTAGTTGGCAAGATTCATCCTTAATCATCAAATGGACACAAGTTCATCATTGCAGCGAAAGAGTACTTTACCAAGCGGATTGAGGCAATACCTCTCACTAAGGTTACCGGCAAACAAATCTCATCGTTCATACTCAACTATATTATTTGTTGGTATGGCATTACCACCTTCATTATCAAAGATAATGGACGACCGTTCAAGAATCAGGATGTTAATGAACTTTATGATCGATTCCATATTCAGCACAAATATTCAACATAGTACTATCCACAAGGGAATGGCCAAGCAGAGGCCTCAAACAAAACTATATTGAAAATTTTAAAGAAAACTTTGAATGATGCAGGGAAATATTGACACGTTCAATGCATTATGGGCCTACATAACTAGCATCCAAACGCCAAAAGGAGCAACACTGTATGCTCTTTTCTATGGAGTAGAAGCCATATTACCTCTGCAGGTTGAGATTCCATCACTCAGGGTATCATTGAAGGGTCTCACAATAGATGATGAATACAGATTTTTCTGACTGCAAGAGTTGGAACTCCTTGATGAGAAGAGACAACGAGCAGTTGATCATTGAAAGCATATCAATAGATGATGTCTCTCAACTATAATCACAGAGTCAAGCCACATACTTTTTAGGTTGGTTATCTTGTTTTGAAGGAAAACCCATGAAATCAGCAAGACAGAGAGAAGAAAGGAAAGTTTGAACCAAATTGGTTGGGTCTGTATGTGGTCATAGCAGTATACGGTTCAAGAGAATACAAACTATTAATGTCAGAAGGGGACCTATTTGACGAACCCATCAACAACATGCACCTGAAGAAGTATTATGTCTAAATCAATTATCATCATCCATAAAAAGTCCTAAAAAAATAACAAAAACAGCATAAAAAGTCTTAAAAAAATAACAAAAACAACATAAAAGTCCTGAAAAAATCCATAAAAATAAAAAAAAAAGTCCTGAAAACAAAAAATCAAAATCAAAAAATAAAAAAATAAAATAAATAAAATAAAAAAGAAATCAGAAAAATGCAATAAAAACAAATAGTGAAAATCTGGCAAATAGAAGCTATTTGTCGCTCTCCATCTATTAGCTCATGTTCTGCACTTAGCTTTTCAGCCTTCATTTCATGCATCTTTTCACCATCATCTTAGGGCCGGAACAACATCATACTACCATCATTTTCCTAGAGCGATAATGTCTTACCATGGCTTAATCATTGTACATATTCATGTTAGCAAGTTGTGCCAATACTGGGGGTAAACATTGACATACTGGGACCAATCAACTTTCAGAATTTACCAAAAAAACTAGACAATGACATAACATCCAATCATGCGAACAAACAATCAAATCACATGAACAACTATCCAATCATTGATCTATATCACATTTTTCAGGAAATTTTATATCATGACTCATATCTGGATGATCTAAAATCTTAATAATGTTCGGAATAGCAGTATTATATTTTGAAAAATGGTTGTTTGACTTTCCATATCATCCCTCTAGAGCACACTCAATGATGTACTAAACTAGAGGCAAGAAATGAGAATGACTTTTCTTTGTCTGTTGTCTTTAGATTGACTATCAATCTGGTGTGAATATGTTGTGAGACATGATTTTCAAAACATATCATTGATGACAGTTCCAAATTTTTATCAGAAATTGGTTAATCTTTGTCTGTTTATGCAAGAAATGTTCTGGTCATCTTGGTTCAATTATACCTCGATGCTTGTGTTCACTTGCTATATCAAAAATCATGAAAGTTGTACTCAGGTCATCATTGGTGCTAATTTCCCCTTTAATGCTTGTACATACTTCCAACATTTTAAAACACTCTATGATGATTCAAGAAAGCTAAAAAAGGGCTCAACAAATGGTTGGTTTCATTTCGTTGCATTTCATTTAGATCATTATATATATCTACATACTAGATTTGCATCAGATGTTTTGAAAGGATGAAAAAAAACATCAATGGTTGTCATGTCTCTTTGGACTATTTGTGGAGAACATTCAAACATTTGTTTCATTATAATCTTTCATCTTCATCATCAATTCATTAATCATTATCATTTCATCTAGGTCTTGTACATATCATATAGTTTATCATTTATTCTCATGTGATTTTGATCCTTTATCCTTTACTCATCCATCATTATTCATTATCATGTCATTTATCATTTTTCATATCATATAATTTCATTTCATATCATTGATCATTCTCATTTGATATCATCTTCGTTTTATTCCATATCATTTAGATCCTTCATCATTTCATATCATTCATTTATCCATTAGGTATTTCATATCACTTTCATTTTCATATTATCTATCATCTTCATCTCATTAACATATTATCATTTTTATATCCATTTCATTTTCATTCTACACAGTTGCATACCATTTATCATCTTCATTATCTTTTCATTTTCATATTTTATCTTTATATCATCATTTCATAATCTATTTTATCATCTTATCATACATCTCATTATCATCATTTCATTACATTGCATTACGTGTCATTTATCATCTTATCATGCATCTCATTATTATTAATCATGTTCATTTCATCCCATTATGTATCATTTGTCACATTACATTCATATCATATTTTTAAATCATCTATCATTTTCATATCATTTATATATCATGTCATTTTTCCCATAACATTTGACCCATTTCACATATCATTTCAGATCTTTTCCTAAATTAGCTACATACTACAAATTCATGATGCATCTCATAAACATAAACATCCATGTTCCATCACATCATCATTATTTCTTGCATTTGAAAAATCCAAAAACAAACATTCTATGCATACATTAAATTTCCACATCATTTATCATAAACATATCATATATCTCATTGCACACTTTCATAATCAAAATCCTAGGTCATCCACCTGCATGACATCATTAGTATGCATCACAAATTGTCATCATATCATGAATCATCCTACATATCATGTTAATCATTAAATCAATAAAATTCATATCAAAATCCATACTACATCAGGCATAAATACATGCATATCACATCATCACATCAAAAATGCACATCATCAAAACTCATCGCCGTTGCATATCATTACTCATCAAAAATACATAGAAATATCTAATGTCCAATGAAATTCAAAATTATAGAGAGATACATGAGATATGATAAAAAAACAATGTACATGCTCCCAAAAATGATATACATATGTGAGGTACATCAATAACACTACATCAATATAAATCACATCTCATTGCTGGCTAGTGGAACCCCCTGATGGAGTTGGTCTCGAGGATGGTGGCCTACCACTACCCCCTACATTGGGATCCCATCGAGGGCCTGTGACCCCTCTGTTGTGTGTCATAGTTTGTGATCTACTGTGGGACCGAGGGTAAGGCTCTCTGCGGTCGGGAGGGCACAACTCCTTGTATCTAATCTGATAATGCTCAGCCTCCCTAGCAATCTCGAATCCCTCTGCAATGGCCTCTTGCAAAGATGCACTCTCAACAGTACCCATGAGTCTCTGAGCAACACCCTCTGCCTCTTCTGCCTTCATCTGAAGGAATCTCTCTCTTCTATCAACTAGGCCACCTATGGGTCCGGGGTAGGAGGAGGTGCCTATGCCTATGCCTATCTTTGTACCTATGCCTACGTAAGTTGTTCCTATAACTACACTGCCAAACTTTGAGCCTGAGCCAACTGGCTTTGCAACTATGCCTGCTTCCCTTGAAGCATCTGTACCTGGTCCTACAAAGTAGCTATTTGTGCTTGTTGCGCTGTAGAAGAGACCCTGATCATTGTCTGCCATCCCATACCACTCCTTGGCCTTTACATGATCTGAGAACTGCCAAAGATATCTGTCCTCTACCTCATTAGCCTCTACTCACCCCCTCCACCATCTTCGCCATCATTTCCACCACCATCATCTGAGCTCTCCCCATCTCCACTCTCCTCCTCTCCATTCTCCTCCTCATCATCCCCTCCACTCACCACCTGCTTTCCCCCTGCCACATCCTCCTGTCTCCTACCCCCTAGCTGATGTGCCATCAAAATGGGCACCGACTCATCTGGACATGTCAAACGAGGGAATGGGTGTGTGTGGAAATAAGTAGAGTACTCATCCGACATCCCTGCATCCATAATATCGAGCCTGTAAGCCCATGACTCAGGTTGTAAACTGGTATACTCTATATACGCCACTTGATATTAAATGCATGGCCCCCATCCAGGATCATCCTTGCACCGCCCATAATATGCAACACCCTGAGGCATCCCCTGTGTATAGCCATATTGTCTTTGTACTTGCAATGCCAAAAATCTCTCTATAATAAACAAGGTTTGACCTATCAGATACCGAGGAATACATACAAATGGCATCTCTAGATGATCAGTATCCCATGCCTCACAATCTGTATATGGCCTCCATATCACTAAATCAACATCATCAAGAGTTTGTCGCTAGTACTCCAACTTGCCCAACTTAGGCTAGACAAGTGCAATAGTATATGCATACACATATGGCCTGACTAGTGGCCTAACTCTAGGACAAAGTGGTCTATTAATAGCAATATGTTCCCACGCCCAAATCTAGAGTAGGGTAACAACACAAGACAAACTTGATGATATGTTGTATACTACCTGATGTAAGTCATGGTATAAATGAGCTAACATGTAGCTCCCCTAGGCATATCTCCACTGCTAACCTATCATCACCTCAATGATCTTCCCCTACCTAACTGATAATCCCTTTGACCGGTGGTCCGGACAAAGGAAGCCTCCAATGAATGCACCCAAAATGGGAGGTAAGGCCAGATATCCCCTAAAATTTTCCCATTGCACCTAATACCCTGCTATCTAAGCATCCCCAAACACCCTCCTGAGTGCATCTGTACCACCTAGCTCCTTATGGTCATAAACCACAAGAGCACCTACCACTGGAATCTCCAAAATCCTGTATATGTCCTCAAGGGTAATGGTCATCTCACCCGTCAAAAAATGAAAGGTGTTATGCTCTGAATGCCACCTCTCTACTAGTGTGGTCAACAGTCCCCTATTGACCTGAATCGGTGGCATAGACAATAAAGGTCCCAACCCACATCCCACTATCAACTACACATCTGCAGGTGTTAGATCTCGTATCTGATCCCAACCTATAGGGAAATGCTCTCTAATATGGAGGTTTTTGAAACCCTCCTATTTTTGGTCATCACAAGGACAATTAATTAGATTCATATCATCGACTCATATCAACGTGATCTATCTACTTCACATCATACAAATCAATCAGACTCATATCTATCTATCAGTAACCCATATCAGTGAACCATATCAAGTGACTCATATCAAGTGCACCATATCAAGTGTTCTATCTAAAGTAACTCATATCATGAACTCAATGATAAATCAATCTATCTAAATATCAAATCAATCTACTCTATTATCATTTACTATTTGTTTTCTTTTTCAAGAGAGAATTTATCAACAATCAAATCATTTTCCTATTTGTACTTCAGTCATGAATACAAATATGTTTAAATCACATCATCTACTATTTGTTTTCTATCGTCGAAAGCAAATTTATCAAAAGTCATATCAAGCATCTACTCTTTGTTTTCTAAAGCAAAGTTATCAGATAATCCATCAAGATCATTCTACTCTTTGTTTTTCAACGGAAACAAAGTTATCAGCTATCTAATCTTTGTTTTCTATTTTGGGAAACAAATTTATCAATTCTTCATCATATTTTTCTAGCATTTCTATCCATATCAGCATGATGACAAGACAATTTATCTATCTATTGACCAAAGAAGCAATCTACATCATCATTTTCATCAAATAGTGCATTCTGCCTAAATTTCCTAAATGTACTAATTTGCAGCCTCTATGCGCTAAAACCCAAATGCGCTAAAGTTCCCCCCAAATGTGGTAAATTTCCCCCTCAAATGCGCTAAATCACCCTATGCGCCATTTTGTGCCCCAAATGCATTGAAGTTTTTCCTCTATGCGCTACTTCCCTGTATGCACTAAAACCCTATGCGTATGCGCCATTTCATCCCCCCAATGCGCTGAAACCCCATATGCACTATAGTCTCAATTTCCTATGGGCATCCTATATGCGCTATTTCACCTATTGAATGTGCTAAATTGTTTATTCCCTAAAAGCACTAAATTATGCCCTATATGCGCTAAAAGAAACTTTGAAAGTGCTAAAACTCCTACTCTATGCACTAAAACGAGATGTTCAACCCTAAATCCGCACTAAAATGCATAAAAATTTAATTAAAATTACACATTTTCAAATCAAAGTAGGTTGAGTCAACTTAGTGGTGGTCCATACGGGGCTGGTCTCTAGTATCGGCGGACCCACTCGAATCTATGCCTATGATAAGCAATCTCCATCTCGCCAAGTCAGCATCAGAGCACAAAATCACAAAAGTCAAAAGGTGAAAATGACTTGCCCTTTTGACCCTTTTACCTTTTAAAGGTCAACCAAGGTGGGTTTTTATGGCATTTTATATTTATTTTTATCTTTTTCTCAAACTTTGACCTTATTTTTCAAAACTGGGACATCTTTCATCAATTATTGAGAGCTAAATCACTGCATCCCTCTCATCATCTAAATTTCATCATCAACTCAACATTTTTCTCATCATTAATGATTCACCTCCTGAGGGGGCATCATTAATATCAACAACATCTTTCAAGTAGAAACATATCAGAGTCAAATCAAAAGGCATATCACGCACATTTGTTTTTAATCAAGGGCATATCAGTTAAAATTTTCTGACCAGGGGCAAAATCAAATGCAACAAATTTTAAAAGAATGAATATTTTCTTTGAAGCAATTTGTTTCACACATCACTTCAAAGAGGGGAAAAATGTATATGCATAAAAATGGTCATGTCTAATTAATCCTGGCATTTAATTAAATATTTATTATTTAATTAATTTCTTTCTTAATTCCTCTACATATAAATAAATTTAATTTATTTATTTATATCGTTCACCTACTTTATTCTTCCACTTTAATTAAATAAATTCATTTTATTTAATTACCACTTTCTTAAGTCCACTTAATTAACTAAATAAATATCATTGTTTATTTAATTTTATTTTTTTTGGACTGCAGGAATCGGGTATCACGACCCCCTATAAATTGCAGTGTGCCTGGTAAAATTTTTAACGTGATCGGTGGCGCTGGCACGACACACCCTCCGATACCACGGGGGTGGGGGTGACTAGACCTTGTGACCAACCTCCTGCAACAAGAAAGATTTAGCCAACCGAGCTAGGGCCCCAACCCCCATTGTTTATTTAAATTAATTATCACATTCAAAGTTTAATTAAATCTTTGATTTAATTTACTTTAATTCCCTTTTTTCTAAAATTAATTAAATATGCTTATTTAATTAATTCCACATGTCACTTTCCAAATCTTAATTAAATATTTTATTTAATAAAAAATCTTCCATTTTCTCCAAATCTTAATTAAATATTTAATTTAATTAAGAAAATCTTCCATGTCACCAATAAATGAATAATGAATTTAATAAATTCATTATTTATCTTCAAAATATTTTTTCAATCACACAAAAATATGATTTTTACAATTCATCTTTATCATCTCTCATGAAAGAGGAAACAAATCCCGCTTTCTGTTTTTCTTCTATTTTTCTCTCTAGTCTTCTCCATCTTCGACTGTTCGATCTGCCAAAATTATATAGCCGTTGATCACATCAGCCAATCACAAGCTTTCAAAAACTCTATAAATATCACTGCAAATCCAAGCATTGGTTACACAAATAGAGATACACACATCCATACATGCATTAGAGATAGGCAATTAGCATTTTAGCATTATTATTATCAGTTTTAGCATTCATAATTTTGTAATTTTACATTCTAGCAATCATGTTTAGTTTAAGCATATTAATCATATCTTAGCATAGCATGCATTCATCTTTAATATCGTTCTCTAGGAAGACTATTTGTTGAGCCTAGCATACAAATTTGAGAGCAAGCTGGAATCGACAAAAACACTAGAGATAGAGGACGATAAGACGACATCAGGGATAGAAGATTGGGTTTGCATTCCTTTTATTTGATCTTTTGTTTTGATGTAATGTCTTATTGGTGTGTTTGATTTGTTTTTAATCTACATTTATCATACACTTAAAATCGATCACACAATATTTATGTATTAAAACTAGAACGATTTCAGCAGAGCTTCATTGCCCTAAGTTCTTTCTTCTTCCTTCTATTGCAGAGTTGTGTTGCTTTCTTTCTTCTTCTTTTTTTCATAATACAAAAAATGACAATAAAGAGGTATTAAAACCAAAGGCTACAGTGGAGAAGAAAGGAATATAATATTAATATTTTTACTACCCATAAAGCATGTGAGAGATAAATAGGGAGTTAATGCATAATCATAACAAATCTCCCAAAATCTTCTCCAAAAAGCTTTCTCAAAAAGTTTCCTTCCTTAATCTCAACTAGTTGACATACTGCTTAGAAAAAAAACTTTTGGAGCATCCACCTTCATTCCTAACAACAAATTTTGGCACATCCAAAGTTTTGGTGCATCAACCTATTCAAAAGTTTTCGACGCATTTGTCTTCAACATAGACACCCAAACAACTTCTCAAGTATTCAAATGCATCTTTTTCCAATGGTTTAGTGAGAATATCAGCAAATTGATCTTCTAATCTGGGTATGTGCAAGATCATCATGGAAAAAGCAGGCCCTTAAGTGGCAAAAAATTCAAAAAAATTAGAGTTAGGCAACTTGATGTAAAAATTTGAATACATTATCTATATTATTTCAAAAATATGTAAAAATAGAATCTATAGAAAATTGAATGTAGTTTCTAAACTACTAGGTCTATTTAAAACAATAAAAAGTCTATTTGGTGAAAATTTAAAATTTCAATGCAGTAGTACTTAAATTTCAAGGAAAAAATAAGAAGTACGTGTCTGTCTAACCACCCTAACTACAATAAAATGATAATATTTTTTTATAATATTTTAGATATAAGTAGAGGACTCATGTCCCAATGTGATGCATATTTTTTGTAATTTCTTTCCAAGTGAATAATCAATTATGAAATTTTTATTACAACTTTTAAAAATATAGAAACCTATGTCGACCACCTTAACTTAGTCAAAACTTCATGAAATTATTTTTATTTTTTTTAATCCTATAGTATGCAAAGCATAGAATGTGACATATGTTTTGGATTCAAAAATGTGATATCGTTGAAAGCTATAGATGTTTTTCAATCACTGTCAATCGAGTACTTTACTCGTAATTCAAATAGAAAATGAATAATAATTATTTATTAAATTCAAAGTAAAGCATAATTTATATTGGTGGAAAGCTGAGAATCTCCTTTAAAAACCCTTTTTGTTTCATCAATTTTGGGTAAGAAAAAAGTTGCCAACCACATACCCTACAAATACCCATCATATTGCCACTTTTTGGCCCATCATGATCCTACACATACCCATCTACAAAACTCTAAGCATATTTCTTTGTTGTTCACTAACTCTCTTAAAAAATAGTGTCTAGTGTCTATGTGCTTGCTTCTTTTATGAAAATTATGATTTTTAGACAATGTAATGGCTGAGTTATTATCACAATAAATATGTGTTGCTTCATCTTGTTTACACATCAACTCAACTAAGGGTATGTGCAAGATCATGATGGGCCAAAAAGTGGCAATGGAGAAAAATTTACATTTTTCATCGACCTAAAAACGTAGAAATGTCGAGTTGAATTTTTTGTGGTTTGGGTGTCAATACACACTTCTGAAGAAAAAACCAAACCAAGATCTCCATATCAGATATCTGATTTGAAGCAAACATATATATAAAAAAACCAGGCCTATTAAAATCATTTGGCATTCACAAATAGGCGGCGACACACAGTGAGGAGGTTCTTCGCATATCAGATATCTGATTTATCTGATATCCATTTTCAAAAGGTTAGATTTTATATTTTTCTTTACTTTGATCGAATTTTGAATTAGATTTGTATAATTTCAGTTAGTTTTTTATGGATTTTTTTTCAAAATAGGGTTTTTGATTGAATTTTTATGAAAATTTTGTGTTTAGAATGGATTTTGATTAAAAAAGAATGTTTTTTATGGATTTTGATTAAAAATGAATGTTTTTTTATAGATTTTGATTTAAAAATAGTTTTGTTTATGTATTTCTATTAAAAATTAGAGAATTTTATAGATTTTTATTGAAAAGTAGGTTTTTTTTTTTTAAACTAGGGTATTTTTACAATATTTTCATAATTTATACTATCTAATTTCAATTAGATTAATTAGTTTTTAACTTTAATCAGGCATTATGGCTGCTAAAAATGAAAATGAACAAATTCCAAATGATCCACCAGCTGAGAATGAAAATACACAAATACCATTTGATGCTCCACCACCTCCGCAGCCATCAATTGAAGAATTAATTGGTGAAAAAATGCAACAATTAAAGGGAATTTCTGAAGTTTATAAGAGAATCCCTCGATTATTCGAGATGTCAAACACATTGAAGGATATAATTAAAAATATAGAAACCCTCTCCACCCAACATAATGCCTTTCATTCGTGGCGAGAAGACATGAGGGAATATTATGCATGTGGATTGTCTTATGATGATGTGAAAGATATCAGAATAACCAAAGCCCAAATAGCCTATTTATTTGTTAACCCCCGCACTAGTTTTCCAGTTAATCTTAATAAACCAAAAATTTCTATAAAATGGTGCACGCATAGGGACATTGTAGATAACTTTTGGGATCGTTGCTGTATGGTTTTTGATACACCACCAAACAAAAATTGTGATATACCATTTTACTTTATTAAAAAATTATATGTTGAGTTTGTGTTAGGGCATCATATCAATTACTTTGACATTAAACCCTTCTAGGGTATTGGTGGAGGTATGCCCTAGGATAGACTAGGGGAAATTAGAGTAGTCTTGTGCCCATATGTTCCCCCTCCTCCCCTTCCTCCTCCACCTCTAGTATATCATCTAGATATTATGTAGGATGCGGCCACACAAACTATCTAGGCTATTCACTCTTTGAGTGGACTTTTGGTTTCGTATGCTTCTACAATAGCTCAACCACATTCTGGTGATGTTGGCGATGGTTCGAGTGATGTTGTGTCACCCTCGTCAAGTCCACATATTTGTGTGCCACATACTTGCTCCATGTGCTGCCAGATATGCTTGGGTCCTCTTGGACACTTCTGATTATGACCTCCATAATGTGGACATTATAGATCAGAATCAGGGGAGTGGAGTGCACCCTACAAAATCCTCTTATGCTAGAGAGGGGGACATTGGAATAGTGACACAGGTAAGATTTAAGTTGTAAATTCATAACTTGCATAATTTGTTTGTAAATGAATATTAATAAGAGATAGTATAATGTACTAATATTTATTTACATGGTCTATTTAATAGTTGATGTCTGATGAGGAGCTCGCACAGGTGACTAATAACACCCTTAAGGCCATTTCATTTGGCCTCGACATGCACATAGTATATGTTTTTGCACTCACTTGTTTACATTTTTTTATTATATACTTGCTTTTCATTTGAATTGTCATAAATGAAATTATATAATTAACTTATATGTTTATCTTATTTTCCTCTTGTAGGAAATACCTAGTGCGAGCGAGGTGCAGCCTTGTCCAAATTATGAAAGTGCAATGTTAGATAAGGGGATAGTAATTGAACTCAAATTTGATTGAATTAATAATTTTAAGATCTTATATTGATTATACATACATCAACATAGATTGGTAGTTTCATATGTACATGTCATTTTTATGTATAGATAGTTATGAGCTATGTGTCGTTGTTGACAAGTGCGAGCAAGGTGCAACCTTGTCCAGATTATGGAAGTGCAATGTTAGACAAGGGGAAGATAATTGAACTCAAATTCAGTTGAATTAAGATTTTTAAGATCGATTATACATACATCAATATAGATTGGTAGTTTCATATGTACTTGTCATTTTTATGTACAGGCAGTTATGAGCTATACATCATTGTTGACAAGTGCCACAATGCTTGAAGGAGTATGTATTGGAACACTTGAAGGAGTAGGTGTTGAAACACCTCAAGGAGGAGGTGTCGAAACACCTAAAGGAGATAAAGAAAGAGATCACCTGAAGAGGTATGTGTTTATTTTATTTTGTGTTTGGTATTTATATGTTCCTATTACTGACAATTGTATGCTAACTTGGATCAATTTTATGTTTTTGTTCACATATATAGATTGACATTAAAAAATTTGGTTTGGTCGGTTCTTTGAGAGGGGCATATTCTAGGACTCTGACCCTTTGAAGAGACAGATATTTCAGGTAATCAAGATTACAATTTTAGAGTTCAATTATAATTCAATGTATATTGATTTCGATGATTATATAGTATAACTAATCTCAATTGTGGTTTGAATTTTTCTTGTGCATCTACCTTCAAAGCCAACGAGTGCTACAAAGAGGCTCCATTTTGATGATCCACCAGTAGTTTAGGATTAGATAGACATTTTGGCATGTAAATTTTGAATAGACATCGAGATGGAATATGCCACATTTTGTAAAAATTTGTTTGAGTTGGCATTGATACCATTTTTGTATATGGAGATACACTCAAGATTATTGGATAATTTGATATATAGAAGTTGACAATTGAAATTTAATTTCTTCCTCATGTGCATTATTAAACTCTTTGAAAATTTAATCAAGTGAGCAATGGTTAAATATCAATGTACAATAGCATAAAAAGAATGGTTATATTATGTAGTTTATATTCATATTGTTGATTACATTGCATTGCACATCTTTCAAACTCAAAGCATTACTTCACATTGCATAAGTAACAACTAGATGCTGATAGATGAAAAAATTTCAATAACAATATAGTTTTTACAAAGTCAACCTAAGTAGTTATGCAATTACTTCACATTACATAACTAATAACTAGGAGTAGCTATCAATTGCATTAGCTTGTCATGGAATTCAATGAGACCATCTTTCTTTGAGGAAACTTGGCACAAAACTCACAAAAAATGAAAAGAAAGCACTCAAACAAACTTTAAAGGGGTCTCGGGCCTACTGCCCCCTAATTCCACACGCTATGCAACCATTTACTTGCAGTGTAGGGGTTGAACAATGGAGAAAACATGTAAATATATATATATATATATATATATATATATATATATATATGCAACCTAGAAGCATGAATTAGGATTAGAATATCACATAACATCATATAAACAAAAAAACCACGATAAACTTGAATGTCATTTAAAACATGCATGATAAATATTCATCATTGAAACTTGAATTGTGGTAGCTTGATATACAGAGTCTATTGATGTCAGGGTTCAATTTGTATGATATTAATAAAAGAAGCCAACTGAGTAGAGTTATCAGCATTCTTCAGAAATCATAAGAATTTTTTTAGTACACTAGCCATTTTGATGTCTTCTTTTAGTCTCAAATGTTATTTTGTATAATTGTTATGTTGGTCTTGAGAGTGGTAGCTTAATATAGGTCCACAATACAAAATTTGGTTTACTTGTGCAATGTAACAGTGGCATAGGAAGATTTTTATTTGAAAGAACCAAAGGGTGATTGCACGTTTGAAGTGTATAAACACATACCTTTTTGTAATATCAAGGATACTTTTTGAATCTTCCATGCATTGCTAATCTAAAAGGAAAGGTCTTTTTCTTAATTTGTATGTAGCCATGCTTTTGACATTGTCAAAAAGAGAAAAACTTCCCTAATGATGCAAAGGCATGGCCAAGCAGTTCTAACTCTCCACATGAGAGAAGAGAGATGTTGGAGAGTACATCAAGTCAGTGAGAACCGAAGTGTAATGTGTTTTAGTTTTTAGTACTCCTCTGTTTCTCTGCACATGTGTGATAAATTCTTAGTTCAATGATGCTAAACAATTTTTTGAAAAAAGAAAATTGTGTCATGGTCCGCTTTGAATCCAACAAGCAAAAATGAAAGCTCAGCCTCTTGGAATGAAAATTATTGTTTGCAAAAAAAATGAATAAGAATGAAGTAGTTAAGGTGTTTGAAGTTATTTAGAGGTCACTTTTAGGGTGCAAGGCTTAAAACTTCATTTGAAATGCACTCAAACAAACTTTAAAGGGGTCTCAGACCTACTGCCCCCTCATTCCACATGCTATGCGACCATTTACTTTTTGTGTAGGGGTCGAACAATGGAGAAAACATGTAAAAATTATATACATATATATGCAACCTAGAAGCATGAATTAGGATTAGAATATCACATAACATCATATAAACAAAAAAACCACCATAAACTTGAATGTCATTTAAAACATGCATGATAAATATTATTGTTGAAACTTGAATTGTGGTAGCTTGATATACAAAGTCTATTGATGCCAGGGTTCAATTTGTATGATATTGAAAAAAGAAGACAACTGAGTAGAGTTATCAACATTCTTCAAAAATCATAAGAATTTTTTAGTACACTAGCCATTTTGATGTCTTCTTGTAGTCTCAAACTTTATTTTGTATGCAGATGTGTGATAAAGTCTTAGTTCAATGATGCTAAACAATTTTTTAGAAAAGAAAGTTGTGTCACGGTCTACTTTCAATCCAACAAGCAAAAAGAAAGCTCAACCTCTTGGAATGAAAATGCTTGTTTGCCAAACAAATGAATAAGAATGAGGTAGTTAAGGTGTTTGAAGTTATTTAGAGATCACTTTTAGGGTGGAAGGCTTAAAACTCCATTTTAAATGCACAAAAAAGAATGAAATTACTTCAAACCAAGTTTGTGAAGAAGTTAACTCTGTTGCCCACTAGTTTCCCTTAAGAGTCCAAAGTGCTAAGAGGAAGCAATCTTTGAAGGGCTATTTCTCAGAGACCGTGATGCTTACAGACTCTTTGTCTGAGGCTACAGGATCATGTTGGGACCATCTACAAAAACCTCTCTCAGTTTTTTCTATCTTAGAGGTGTTTTCCTGTGGTGATGACTTTTCAGTAGAGGGAAAAGTTGCCAAATGCAAGCAGTGTAAAGTTGCAAAGTGGTGCAAATTTCATTCCACAACTCATACAACCAAACGGACTATTCAAACACATCCAGAGGGATATTTTTACACTAGGTATGGTCATCTTTTGCACCCAAATACACCGAATCACTCTGAGCTACATTGGATCGGCGATTTCCCTTAAGAGTCCAAAGTGCTAAAAGGAAGCAATCTTTGAAGGGCTATTTCTAGGAGACCGTGAGGCTTACAAAATTTCCGTCCAAGGAAAAGGAATCATGTTGGGACCATCTACAAAAACCTCTCTCATTTTTTGCTATCTTGGAGGCGTTTTCCTGTGGTGATGACTTTTCAGTGGAGGGAAAAGTTGCCAAATGCAAGCAGTGTAAAGTTGTAAAGTGGTGCAACTTTCATTATGTAACTCGTATGACCAAATAGACTATTCCAACACATCCAGATGGGTATTTTTACGCTAGGTATGGTCCTCTTTTGCACCCAAATACGCCGAATCACTCCAAGCTACATTGGATTGACGATTTCCCTTAAGAGTCCAAAGTGTTAAAAAGAAGCAATCTTTGAAGGGTTATTTCTCGGACACCGTGAGGCTTACAGAATCTCCTTCTAGGGCTATGGGATTGTATTGGGACTATCTACAATAACCTCTCTCATTTTTTGCTATCTTAGAGGGGTTTTCCCGTGGTGGAAAGTTTTCAGCTGAGGGAAAAGTTGTCAGATGCAAGCAGTGTAAAGTTGCAAAGTGGTACAACTTTCATTCAACAACTCATACGACCAAACAGACTATTCCAACATGTCTAGATGGGTAATTTTACGCTAGGGATGGTCCTCTTTTGCACCCAAATATGCCAAATCACTCTGAGCTACATTGGACCGACAATTTCTCTTAAGAGTCCAAAGTGCTAAAAGGCAACAATCTTTGAAGGGCTATTTCTTGGAACCCGTGACATTTACATAATCTCTGTTTGAGGCTATGGGATTGTGTTTGGTCCATCTACAATAACCTCTATCGGTTTTTGCTATCTCAGAGGCGTTTTCCCATGGTACAAGTTTTCAACTGAGGGAAAAGTTGTTAGATGCAAGTAGTGTAAAGTTGCAAAGTTGTGCAAATTTCATTCAGCGACTTGTACGACCAAACAGACTATTCCAACACGCCCAAATGGGTATGTTTACACTAGGGATGGTCCTCTTTTGCAACCAAATACGTCGAATCACTCCGAGCTACATTGGACCGAGTGAAATTAGGTGAAAATTTGATCCAGACACAAGGGCACAATAACAAAATCTTTGCAACCTGCCTATTTGAGGCATCTAACAAGATTATTCTAATGTCTTTGGATAGTCCAAAACTCCCTTAAAACTTGAAAAGAAACTAAATACACATTTCCCTCTTTGACCCCCTTAAACCCTTGTAATAGTGAGAAACTAGTTTTTGTCCAATAACTCCACAATTTTCCAAAACACAAGACCAACACATGACTAATTCAAACACCCATTTCCAAGTTACACAACATATATGAGAAACAACATAGACTCCTTTCGACCAACATTGACTTCCTATACATTCACCCTTGAAAAGGCCACTCAATTAGCCCAAAAATGCAAAGCAACATACCTTCAAACACCACACAGACCCCTAAAACCTTGGGGCAGCAAATAAATTTCCAAGAAAACAAAGATTCTACAATTGGATTCCATTTGTATGGACCTGTAACCATCAAATCAGAAAACCCTTGTTTTTAGTGTAATTCTTGAGGGTTTATTGGATGTAGCACTTCCACAACCTTTCAAACTCTACCACCACCTTAGAAATCTTTATTTAGGCCCTGATATGCTTAGAAAAGAAATAAATTTCTGGTATCTCAGAGATTTTTGCAAACCCTAGGGTAAAAACTCTATTTTCAAGTGAAAAAAACCACCATTTGTAGACCTTTAACTCTTCATTTTATTTCAAAACCTAGTTCTCCATGCCTTCCACTCTTAAAATATCATTTCCTAAGCCCTACCAACTCATCCCATTGATTCACATTGGTACACAGTAGGTGGGATGAGATTCAAGCCACTAAAATTGCAAAACTCTTATTCCCTTGTTTAGGAACCCACCTAAAGAAAGTCTGAGTTTTGAGGCACAAAATGAATAAAGAAACCCTCTATTAAGAATTTAGAATAAATTCAAGACATGTAATAATGTTTTTACATAAATTTTTGATACAAAAATGCTTGAATGGCTTGTGCATAGGCAGAAAACACAAGAAAAATAGTAAAATATGAACCGAGCAATTGAAACTTTATTGATTCAAAGAAAAAAATCCTTCAATCAAACTTGTCTCGAGCCCTTGAAGGCCTTAAGTACATTGCTATGCCTCAGAATACAACTCTCAATTCCTTTAACCACCAATATTAACTAACTTTTGAAATCTTAATGACCATTGAAGGCCAAAATACAAACATTTTTCACATTAATATGACTCATAATGAAATGTTGCACTTTTCCACTTATAACTTTACTAAGACCTCACTTAATGGCTTGAAATAGCATCATTACATGTTCAAAAAAATGTTCTTGCTTGTCTCTAAAAAAATTTACTAATTTTTCCTTCAAAGGCTACAAAGCAACAACTAGGACAAGTTGCGATCTCCATGTTTTTTTTACCCTAAAACCTAAAAACTCCTATTACATGACCATTAGAACTATTATATCTCATTAAAGACAAAAAATCAAAATATTAACACTTTAATCATTGAAATGATCCATAATGATATTGTGGTGTAGGTGCTCCTACACCAAAAATGGTGGTTACTACTTGCTAATGTCAATGAAATGTGAGGGCAGCAAGATTTAAAGTTGGATCAAACTTGTGCAGGTCCTAATAGACATGTTTGATGAATTTATAGGGTGTGGCAAGGTTGGAAACATTGATTTCCTTAAAAAATCCCATGAAAGTTGCTAAAAATGAAGTTGCACCCAAGTTGGATTTGAGGAGCAAAAGTTGCAAGCCACTATAATTTATTATATATAAATGGGAGATATTACAAAACCTGGTTCAAACGAGCATACCGACAGGAAAGAACTAGGAAGAAAACCTTTGGTTGTAGCTTGATTAAGTACAAAGGCAGACCCCTTTACAAAACCTATGAGTTTCCAAAATACATACCCCTTTACATTTTAAACATACCCTTTATATAATGCCAGACATTTGAACCATATTTCAAAAAACATCATTGGGTATAGATTATGCCCATACACAATTATGACCGTTTTACATTGTTTCCAATTTGAAAATTCAAATTTTACAAAATTTTCCTATTGGAGGCATTCAGGGCACAATCTTCAACAATAGTAGTATGTTCACATTCTGGACTGACAAGCACCTGTACAAACCATCAAGGTAGCTTAGAATAACCAATCTATATTGTTGTAATCTATCGCATACCTCTCTAAAAGGATCAAAGCTGGCTATTGTTGCAGCAGGTCCATGATCAATCGTGTTAGGAATATTGCAAAAGTAGGAAAATAAGAAATCTATATTGTCACAATAGAAAATATGCTTAGACTAACAAATCTATATTAATCTAAACAACTTGAATGATGATGAATTGGTGATGCAAACTATAAAAGATGCTTAGAATAACCAATCTATAATATTCTAAATGACACAAAATATGATGAGATGGTAATGCAAACTATAAAAGATGCTTAAAATAACCAATCTATATTGTTGTAATATGTCGCATACCTTTCTGAAAGGATCAAAGCTAGCTATTGTTGCAGTAGGTCCATGATCAATCATGTTAGGAATATCACAAAAGTGGGAAAATGAGAAATCTATATTGTCACAGTAGAAAAGATGCTTAGACTAACAAATCTATATTAATCTAAACAACTTGAATAATGATGAGTTAGTGATGCAAACTATAAAAGACGCTTAGAATAACCAATCTATATTGTTCTAATATGTCGCATACCTCTTCGAAAGGATTAGAGTTGGCTATTTTTGCAGCATGTCCATGATCAATCTTGCCAAAAATATCGCAAAAGTGCATACAAAATATCACTATTAAAGACACCTACATTGCAATAGTATATAAAATATCAGTATTAAATAAAGAACACTAATGAACTTAATCATAATGAACATAAGCATTGTACCTTCCATTCTTGAAAATGCTATTCAAGTGTTCCTGAAGGGTCATCTCTTTGCTTAAGAGTATCCAATATTGCTTCATGATCAACATTACTAAGTGTCCATAGTTTTTTTGTCTTTGGTCTGGCATGATGCTTCAAAAACTTAACATTTGTTGCTATAACAAGGTGCGAATACATGAGAATGGTTTTGTGTTTCTCGTAGTCTTCAAATGTAGGTATGCCATTCTTTCTAATCATGTATGTTCGCAACCAAGTTCCTGCAACCACAACTGAACCTGTAGGATACATGAAACCATCATCATCTTCCATCAGTTGTGTTAGCTTATGGTTTACCTGCACACATTGAGGCAACCAATAGTCTAATCTCTCTTCATTCCCCTGCAATGCAATAACTGCAAAAATATGTCCTAACTGTAGTAGATCTGAAAGCAGGTCGTAATCAAATGAACTTTCCATTGTTTCATTTGTCATGGATATTGTTTGAGATAAAGGAGTTAGATATTGTGGTATCCATGTATCCACCCACTCACTTGACTCACATTGATCCCACTTGCACTGAATACAAATCTGACAAAAACAAGCCAACTCCCATGTCCAAATGGTCCATGTGCCTACATATGAGCTTCAAAATAAATGCATCTTTGAAGAATCTTTGATTGTATGAAAATCCAATCTACCTCCCACTATACCCTCCTCAACGAACCAAAATAATATGCACACTATTGAATCAAGTGTCCCTCCCTATGACAATGTTGAACTACACAAATCAACAATAGAACATGCATCACTGAATTTTTCTCATGAAATCTTCAATTTCTCCTTAACTAGAGCTCTCTTTACGCATGTACCTACTCCATAATGCTCCCCTTTCCCATGTCCAGCTTCAAAAAAAATCCAAATATGAGGTAGACCCCTCTCTACATTCATTCTACTCAACCAATAAAACATACGAGCATTCTTGAATTGACTTGTGCAATTATCTGACCAAATTAGATGCCAGCCCAGTGCTATATCATGCTCCTGCAAGAACTCAAAAAAATCTCGAAACAATGTTGGATATACTCAGACGAGTGAGATCTATCATCACTCATATAAAAATGATACTCTCTGATTATCTTTCGATCCTCCTTTGTACTATCAGGTGCATGTCTAAACATTATGTGGACAAAAATAACAATATGAATGGAATTGTAATATTGAGATTGTACCTCGTTTTGTGGTTGCAATGTGTAGTTTTCTGCAAAATCAACCACTGATATAATAGTGCCAATTAGAAAAGAGTCCTTACACTTCCTAAATTGTTGATCCAACCACTAAGACCTATGACTATGCCTTGCATACTTGTAGAGAATATTGTCCTTAAAATCTGAAATAAAATCAGCAACACTGCATTCTTTTTTTAACCAACTCACATCTAGAACCTTCACATCCACTTTGCAAAGTATATTTGACTATCTCATATCTCTTTTTCTCAACAAGCTTCTTTCCAAATTAATGTTCGGAACTCTCATGAAAACATTGAACAAAATTTGACAAGCCACCACATTGTGAGCACTTTGCATTTAAACAATCATTTCTATAGAAAAAGCAACCATCATCTCTAGAACATAAAAATAGATCTAGCAAGTCCCTTGATGATTTCAGAAGATGCATTGCACCACACTCCAACATTTCATTAGTATGCAAATTAGAATGGATATAGCATAATAGCTCATGGTAAATTGAAAACTCTGCATGGTATTTACAACAACAAGTATTACAAATCTTAAGAGGCACACAATAAAATGGCTTCAAACCCTCAAAAGTCCTTTGCGAGATTTCCATATTTTTATGTGTTTCAATAAATTTTTTGAACAACATTGTTTGGCTTGATTCCAAGAAATGTTTAGGATGTAGTGTATGGTCTCGATTGCCAATTCTTAACTTTCAAACATCCTTTGCATTGGGTGATACTCTAGAGTTATCATGCCAAAATTGTTGAATTACGTACTTTACATTATCGTTTAACTTCTTATCAACATGTGGAAGCCTCCCGACAAAATCCAATGTATCATTTTGAAGAAGAGAATCCTCTATTCTTCTCTTCTTTGAAGTGCTCTATCCAAAGTTTTTTATGATTTATGTCCAAAATCAATACAAGTTTGTCTCATAAGCTAACGCAATTGATGGCCACTAGAGGTTGTAATGACTCTCCGAGCAGCTCTCTTATCCTTTTCCTTGTTATTTTTTTCAATAGACTTGAGAGCATTAAAAATATCTTTGACAATAATAGAATTTTTTTCGGTCTTCTTGTTCACATGAATCTTCAATTTGGCTAGCAAAGGTCTCATCTTTTGCATCTTTAGCAATTGTACAAAAATTTGGCATTACTCAGTCAATGTCTTATCACTAAAATATGGTTGAAAAGTCTTCTAGCTAGCGGAAGCAGTTAGGTGTTGACCTCTTGCCTTCAAAATTGTTTTATAATGTTCTCATCAAATTCAGTAGCCATTTAGGGGTTCTTGAAGGTCTTAATTGGAATATATTTTCTTCCACAAGGTTCTTCATTTCTCATGTAATCGGTGAAACATAAATTACATTTTGCTTCAATATATGTTCAAAATCTTCATTTCCAACATTTTCACCTTGAACATTTTCAATATCAATTTGAATAATTTCATTCCCAATTTCAATATCATGTTCAACATCTTCAAATCCAACATTTTCACCTTGAATATTTTCATTATCAATTTTAATATTTTCATTCCCAATTTCAATATCATGTTCAACTTCTTCAAATCCAACATTTTCACCTTGACATCTTCATTATCAATTTCAATAATTTCATTCCTAATTTGAATATCATGTTCAACATATTCAATTCCAACATTTTCACCTTGAATATTTTCACCTTGAACATCTTCAATTTCCTCTTCGCTTGAAAGATCATAGGGGTTAGGTTCACCAATATTTAACATACCTTGTCTTCTCTTCCTATGACCTTCTATATCTCTTTGTCTATATGCTTCAATTTGTTCTTTTGTAAGCTTTGTCTTACATTTTTTCTTCCAATGATTGCTGCTCCCAATTATACCTCATAAAAGATGCTAAAAACTCATTGCTCATGACAAATTTGAGTAGAAGATGCTCCAAAAAGTTGATCTTTGTATCTTCCTGTCTGAAACTGCGTGTGTGTCACATGCAAATAGAATGTAGTGTCCGATGGAATGCACAAAATGACCCACATCGGGCTTTTCTATGGCCCACAAATCCGATATCCATTATAATCTAATATCTGATTCATTTGAAAAAGATTTAGAATGTTTTGTAACGGTGTGATTTTAGTTCTACAAATTGGATATCTAATTTGAGTACACATAGACCTAAGGGT
>VDFB02056351.1:55804641-55839740 GCA_007258455.2 Sequoia sempervirens
AATAATTATTATTCATTTTTCTATTAGAATTATGACTAAAGTCCCATTGATAGCTTGATTGAAAAAAATATAACTTTCAAACAAGACACATTTTTTGAATCCAAAACATGCATCACATTATATGCTTTTCAAGATACTATAGATTTTAAAAAAAAATGAATTTCATGAAGTTTTGACCAAGTTAAGGTGGTCGACATAATGAAGTTTTATATTTTTTAAAAAGTTGTAATTAAAAATTCATACTAATTATTCACTTGGAAAAAAAATACAAAAAGATATGAATCACATATAGACGAGTACTCTACTTATATCTAAAATCTTATAAAAAAATATTATGATTTTATTATGGTTAGGGTGGTTAGACAGACACCTACTTCTTATTTTTTTCCCTGAAATTTAAGTACTATTGCATTGAAATTTCAATTTTTCACCAAACAGATTTTTTTTTTTAGAAAAATAAACCTAGTAGTTTAGAAACTACATTCAATTTTCCACATATTCTATTCTTACATATTTTTGAAATAATATAGATAACTTATTCAAATTTTTACATCAAGTTGCATAACTCTGATTTTTCTGAATTTTTTTTGCCACTTAAGGGCTTTTTTTTTTCCATGATGATCCTGCACATACCCCTAACATTCTTCTCATCCATACAACTTGACATGTTGTTGTTGTGGCTGCCACATACTCCACTTTTGCTAAAGAAAGAGTGGCAATGAGTTGTTTCTTTGAAGCCCATGATACAACTCCTGATCCAAAATGAAAAACATAACTAGAAGTACTTTTTTTATTATCTATGTTGCCAGCACAATCATTGTCTGTATATCCAAAGATTTTGAAGTCATCTACAGTTGAATATAAAATTCCATAACTTTTAGTTCCACATACGTACCTCAAAATCCTTTTTCCAGCTTGCCAATGAGAGTCTTTTGGAGACTCCATGAAACTTGAGATAAGGCTTACACCATACATGATGTCAGGCCTTGTGGTATTCAAGTACACGAGACTACCAAATAGCCTTTTAAACAATCTAGGATCAACTAATGAACCATCATCTTCCTTGCTTAACTTCAATCTTGTCACAACTGGTGCAGGGGCTGGTTTTCAATTCAACATATTAAATATTTTCAATACATCACTTGCATAATTTGATTGAGAAATAAAAATACCATATGTTGATTGCTTAACTTCTATTCCCAGTCATTAAGTTTTCCTAGATCACTCTTTGATTGACAACCCATCAACACCTAAGTTGGATAGAGAGTCAGCTTCCTGATTACCTTCCCTGAATATATGAGAGATTTCAAAGTTTTTGAACCAATCCAACTGCTTTAATACTAGTCCCAAGGAAGCATCAAGTCACCAGTTTTGAAATTTACCTAACCGCAAAGCATTGATTATTAACAAAGAATCTTCCTCAATGCAAATATTTTTGATTTTTAACTCCAAACACTAGGCTAATCCTAAAGCAACAGCCTACAATTCTGCCCAATTGTTAGTACCAAACTGGAGTGGGGAAGCAAGTTTTCCAACCATCTTACCCAACCAGTTCTTGATGATCCACCCAGCCCCCAACTGCCTTCGGTTACCTCTAGTCGTGCCATCAAAGTTCAACTTATACCACCCCAATTCGGGAGGATGCTAGTTAACATTCTTCCTTTCCCACTCTGCCACCTTTCCATCCATCCCGATTGCAGAGGGAATGATCAATCCTGACCACTGCTTCCACACTTTTGCATCCCAACTAGAGAAGAGGGAGATTGATTTTGAATTTTGATGGATTCTTGAATTCATCAACTCAACTAGACAAGCTTCCAATTTTTTCAGAAAAGATGATAATGTTAGTGCATTGTTCTTAAAGATCCACTAGTTTCTTTCCTTCCAAACCTCCCATAATAACATTGATGGGCCCGCCCTCCAAAACCCAGCCAACGCCAATCCAATTCCAATTCTTGGCCAACCATTTAACCATTCTTTCAAGTTCTCTAGAGAGACAGTTGAAAGAAAAAGCTTCGAGCAGAGCCATTCCCAACAATGTCTAGTAAATGGATAGTTCAGAAATAGGTGATCATTTGACTCTTCCACCGCTTTGCAAAGCACACATCTAGAAGGGTTGTTGTAGCCAAAAAAAATTAACCTTTCTAGTGTCAAGACTCTACCTTGAATGGCAGCCCAAGTGAAAATTCTAGCCTTTGGAAGGAAAATTTTATCCCAACACAAATCACTAGAGAAGACCACATCAGATTCCAACTACTTGGTGAGTAAGCCATACCCTTCCTTGGCTCGGTATGAGCTGGAAGAATATCCGCACCATCAAAGCACATCCTGTCCACCTCTTAAGTTGAAAGAGCATTGTTTAGTGATTTCCTTGAAATCATTAATTTCTGTGTCACTTAAACGTAATTCAAAAGGGTCTTTCCAATGCCATGTCAAAATGTCATTTGAATGCTCAATTACCAAATAATCTCTAACATTATTACCCCATAGTTGTTTTGATGTTTCTTTCACATTATTTAACAAAGCAACATCTGCCAACTTGCTAAAGCCACCCCAAGAATCTTCCCAAAATAATTCTTGACCACCATCTCCTAAATCCCATGAAAGGAAGTCCACAATTATCTTTTGACAATTACAAATGAAATTACAAACCCGAGATCCTTTAGAAAGAGATCGAGAAGAAAAGAAGCTTAATGGGTTATTCTGTAAATATTTTGCAGTTAAAATTTTAACCCACTTCTAATCCTGTTGTTCATAGATTTTCCAAGCAAGCCTTCCTCCTAAAGCTTTATTTTGGAGAGAGAGTTATTTAATACCTTCCCCAGCTGCTTCTCTAGACCTACATACCTTTTCCTAGCTTATTAAAGGAAGCTTTTTTTGATTCGAAGTTCCTTGCCAGAAGAATTGCCTTAGCTTTTGACTGCATTTTTCATTTGTGCTTCCATGAAGGGGAAGGCATGAAATCATATAGATTGGTAGGGCTGCCAAAACTAATTTTATTAAAGTTATCCTACCAGCCCAAGAAAGCCACCTTCCCTTCCATGAAGATAGTCTCTGGTTGATCTTAGTTAACAAATGATCCCATAATTTCCCTGAATTCTAACCCATAGCCAGGGGCAGACCCAAATATTTGCATGAAAACTACCCTTTTTGAACTTAAGAACTTGCAAAATTTGCTTTTCCAAAGTAGGATTAGTAAAAAAGAAAAAAGCTTCAGACTTTTCAGAACTCACCTCTTGGCTAGAGGCCTTTGAATAGTTTGTGAGATTTTTTTTAAAGGATTTGGCTTCTGAGACTTCTGCTCTCCCCAGGAGTAAGTTGTCATCAACGAACTGTTGATGAGTTATAGGTGGAATATTACTTGTGATTTGTACTCCCTTTATCTTGTTATCCATATTTTCCTTAGAAAATGCTCTACCCAGGGATTCTACCATTAAGGTGAAAAAAAAGGGGATAAGGGGTCCCCTTGCCATAACCCCCTAGAGACTTCAAAGAAACCATTCAGAGAGCCATTGATCAAAATTGAAAACCTTGGGCAAGCAATCCAACCAAAGATCCAATTAAGCCAAGGTGTAGAGAAACCAAAAGCTTCCAAAACTTTAAATAAGAACCTCCAGTTAACTTTATCATAAGCTTTACTGATATCTAGCTTGGGGATCATGGATGGGACCCGAGTATTTTGAATTGAGTGGATGGCTTCCTAAGCAATGATAACCCCATCAAAAATCGATCACCCAGGAACAAAGCTCGTTTGTTCTTTAGAGATCAAGTTAGGCAGCAGTACCATGAGCCTATTTGCTATTTCCTTAGCCAAAATTTTGTAAGTTGTATTACATAACGAGATAGGTCTGAAGTATTCAAGTTTGTTTGGTTTCTCCTTATTAGGAATAAGGGTGATGAAGGTATTGTTAAGTTCTTTCAGAGCACATCTTGATGATCTTAAATCTTCAATTGCCACCACCACATCGGTACCCGCAATTTCCCAACAATATTGGAAGAAAACTGTAGGAAAACCATCAGGTCCCAGAAATTTTTCTAGATGTAGTTGAAACAGAGCATTCCTTATCTCAAGATCTGAAAAAGGCTTTATCAGAAACTGGTTTTGTTCCTCTGATACCAGTTTGGGAATATGTTGCACAAACTCATTTTGTTCTTGAAGATTAGAGCCCTCCCAGACATTTAGGAGATTCTAAAAGAAATGAACTATGGCATTAGCAATGTGACTGGGTTGATCAATCCAACTTCCATCTTCCAGTCTTAGACAAGAAATTTTGTTTTGACCATGTCTAATTTTTGTGGAATTATGAAAGAATTTAGTGTTTCTATCCCCTTCATTCAACCATATTTCCTAAGATTTTTGTCTCCAGAACACCTCCTCTTTTCTTAAAATATCATTCTAGTTGTTTAGAAGATCCTTTTCCTTGAGATATAAATCATTATCCATGCCTCTGAATCACAACCTCATTCAGAGTTGAAATTTCTTCTTCAATGCGCTTTTTTTCTTCAAATATGTTTTTAAAGATAGATTTGTTCCATTCTTTCAACCTTTGCTTTATATGTTTTAGCTTGGAGGACAATGAAAACATTTTTGTCCCAACAACATCAATTTCTGACCACCACTGCTCGATAAGTGACAGAAAATTTGGTTCTTTGAGCCACATCTTTTTGAATTTGAATGGACATCTTGGAGGGCGCCCATCATCAACAATGTCTAGAGAAACCGAAAAATGATCTGAGCCTGGGCACCATAGAATTTTACAATCCAAAGAGAAAGAAAAGGATGCAAGATTACCTTTAAGGAGATATTGATCAAGTTTCTCCATGATAGAACAAAACCCATACCTCCTATTTGTCCAAGTATATGAACCATTGATCAAGGGCAGATCAACAAGATGGTTTCTATTCACAAAATCTTCAAAGTCTATTTGTGATTGGAACTTCCTAGACACCCCTCCCCTCTTGTCACTTGAATGCAAAATTGCATTAAAATCCCCACTAATTAGGTAATGATCAAATATCCAATTGGTGCAAAATTGCTCCATTTCCTGCCAAACGTAACGTTTTGCAACACAAGACGTCGGACCATAAACATTAATCAAAACAAAATGTAAATTAGAAACCAAACTCCTAATTGAACAAGCAATCCACCTATTACCCCCCGTTAATTTTTCTAGTTTTACCAAATTAAGATGCCAAAGAGTAATCAGACCCTAGAGGCACCATCTTCCCCAACCTCTATACAATTCCAGGGACCCATCCTTTTACCGAATGCCAACACCCCTTCTTTGTCGATCTTTGTTTCTTGAAGCATACAAACTTCTGCCTGTGAAGCTATAATTTGGTTCTTCACAAGGCGTCTCTTGTTAGGGGCATCTAAGCCTCTAACATTCCAAGTGAATATTTTCATTTTTCTTCAGGAAGGGTAGTCCCCTTCCCTACTTTCAATAAGTCCACAATCTTTTTCTGTCTGACCGCTTCTACATCAATCTTCAATTTTACCACATTTGGAACTCTAGCTCTTCTTTTGTGGTTTCCACAATCTGGGAAAAGCATATCATTGTCGAATTGACAAATGCCCAATCCATCTTATGTATCCCTAGCCGAGGATCCAACATCCACATTCCCATATAATGCTTCATCCATTAACCCTATGTCTTCTAGCCAACCTTCCTCTTCTATAGAGAAAGGATCACCCAGGTTTTCCCTATCTTCCTATGCTAGCTCTGCAATTTCTTTGCTAACCTCAATTAATGAGTTCAAGTTCTCCTTTCTTAAATTGTTTTCAATGATATTTAAAGCATCACTGACCTTCTCATTCAGGGCTATATTAATATCCACTATTTGTCCCAGGATTTGTGATTCTTTCTGAGATTTATTCTCTTTGTTTTTAGAATTTTAGTGTTCTGAAGCACCAATTGGCATCTCCTCTTTATCTTTATAGACTTCTAGAGCCTCAAAGTCTTGTTTGCAGGGTTGCTCATTTTTCCTTGGAGGTGGATAATCACTATCCCTCCATCCCAGAATTCCAACCTAGTTATCGAAAGGTCTAGGTTCAAAAACCAAGGGTGACCTAAGAACGTGCCCCATTCCATGTGGATCTCCATCTCTTTCCACCAGGGGCTACTTGGAGGAATCTGCACACAGATTCGCACATAGGTACTAATACCATCTTCATCCATCCATTCTTCCGTGCAGACATACTTTCCTAATTTATCACCAATTTCTGCAAGAATGTTTTTATGCCAGAATTCATAGGGGAGCTTTGAGATTTTATACCAGTCTTGAATATATGTAAGTTGATGCTTAAACAGATCAAATCCAATTTCCCATTTGTGCATGTAGAAGCCAAAACCATCCATTAACCAAATTCCATCCATAATCTCAAAGAAGATTGCTTCAAAAGGGAAAATGACCATAAAAAGACCATTTTCCATATATTTAAAGAACATCTCTGTGCCCCACCTACCCTGCCACCATCGGATCAGGGAATCCCAATTCAGATTGGATCCAAACCATTTCATAATAATTCATGACTCTTCCAACCTCTTGATTGAAGGACCTAGCCAATTAGAATTCATGACAAAGGTTTTGTAATTAAATCAACCAAACTCTGTCTCCTCGCAAGAGTTTTGAAATTTCCTACTGCCCTTCCCATTTGCAAATTTTGAATTTGAATTGCTCTCCTGCCAAATTTCGTTAAACATTCCCCCATTTCCATGGTGACCATTTTTCCTTCGCTGCCCAAACCTAATTGTGCTAGGAGAACGCATACCAACTTTCCCCTTTGCCCCCCAAATTTTAGTCTGCTTCTAATGCAAGCGCTCCTTCATAGCCCATTCATGTGTTGAACCACCTTCCTCAAACAAAACCCTCCCCATCTTAGGCTCGCTTGCCTCCATTTCTCCATTCCTTACTCCCTGTTCGTCACTCTTCTATGGATTTTTGCTCTTTGCGCTCTGCTCCTTCATTTTCTTCATTAAATGAATAATATGTTATATTTCCTAATTATTCAATTTAAATTAAATAAACAACTTCAATATTTTGTGTTATTTTATCATCTAATCATGTTTCTTCTTAATTAAATAAACAAGTTGAAATACTTTGTTGTTTAATTATCATATCTCTTCTATATTTATTTAATAAACAAATTCTATAGTTTTCTTTATTAAATTAATTATTCTCTTTTGCTAATTTGAATAAATCAAAATATTCAAACAAAGATAATTTCCTCTATTCACTCACCAATAAAATTATATATTTTATGTCTAATTAATTCAACTGGCATTCAGAAGTTGATCCAAACATCTTGATGAGATGGCGTCTGCAACTTTTCGAGGCGAGCTAGGGCACTTGAGCCCTAACTTGTGATCACTCTTTGTCCATTTGTGCGCTGTGGGGTGGGTCAATCTAGAAAAGTAAGGGGGGCTGTATCTTTTATATGCTATTGTATTGATTTTTGTGGTTTTGTTTTGCAATAAGGAGGATTTTCTTAACTACATTGGATTTCCCCTATTTGATTTCTATGTTGTCATGCTTTGGACTGTTGCTACAAGGTGGGCTTGGGCTAGCGCAAGTTGGTGTGTGGATTTGGTGTCTTGTGGTGTACGGGGATCTTCAACTTCCACTGTCTTCTTTGTTTGACGTGGGTGTGGTAGGGCAAGGTTGGTTGGAGTGTGTGTGAAGGGTGGTCAAGTGCGGTGGTGTGGGGTTTCCCCACCCATTGTTGGGTTGTGTTCTTGCATGACCATCTCAGGATTGATGCCTTTGCATAGGGGTGAGGCATCTGGGGCATCTCCCGAGATGGACTTTCGAGCGGCATTTGGTTCGAAGTCTCCTAACCTTGGGATGAAGACTTTTGATAATAATCTTTTTGCTCTAGATTCAGGGTTTGTTCGCGTAGGTTTGTCTAATGGTTTGAGGCTCAAGAAGATTAATGGTTGTCTCGAGCGTTGCCAAGAGAGGCCTAAATTGGTGATCTTGACTGAGATGATTTCTGAAGATGTTGAATATTATACGAACCACTCATTATATTGCAATTTTTTGGGGATGAGGGTTCACTGCAGTTTTTGGAACCTTGGGAGCCTAAGGGAGAAATGGAGATCATGTTGCTAGCCAATAGTTACTTTATGGTTACCTTTAATTGCATCATTGATTGCAATAGGGTCTTTGAGGGAGGCCCTTATTTCCATAACCAGGTGGGGTTGTTTATCAAACCATGGCATGCGGGCTTTATCCCTTCGGAGGAGCTGCCAAGTTGTGTTCTGGTGTGGGTTCATTTGCCTTGGTTTCCAATGGAGTGTTGTTGGGAGGATACTTTGTACTTGTTGGCTTCGCTGCAAAACTTGGGTAAAAAGGTAATGACCTTTGCTCGTATTTGTGTTGAAATTGATCTTAGTAAGTCTTTGCCCGATGTTGTGGATATGTGTGTGGGATCCTTCTCTTGGGTACAACAATTGGATTATGAGACTCTTCCTTTTCATAGTCATCTGTGTCATGAATATGGTCATTTGCAGCGTAGATGTCCAAGATATAAGCCTATGGAGTCTCAGCCTGCACAACCTCCTCGCAACCCCCCTACGGCTGATAAGGGGAAGGGCCTTACCTCTGGTGAGGTGGTTGGTGCTGATGGTTTTGTTCAAGTTAGGGCTTGCAACAGGAACCGGGGTCAGATGAGGACCTTAAAGGAAAGCCAGGAGGAGGATACTTTTAATAGGTTTAAGGTTTTGGATGATCTCAACCAGTAGGAAGTGAACTCAGGTTTGCTAAGTCTGGTGGAGGAGGTTGTGGGTTTAGCTCAGGTGGGCAATATCTCTGGAGATTCATTAGTTCCACCAGGTGTTAATACTTTGCACATGGATACGGATCAACAATTAGTGGTTTCAGAGGTGTCGATTCTTTCTTCCGAGGCACTGACAGGTGGTGGGGATTCTTCTCATCCTAGGCGAATCATAAGTTCAGTTGTGGCTAAGAGCAACAAGCCTTCTCCTCAGTTGGGCCTTTTGCAACGAGATCTTAAGAAAGGTAGGGCAAAGAAATCTGTCAAACTGGGTAGAAAGAAGGATTTAGAAAAGATCAAGTTGATAGGTGAGACTTTGGTGGAGTTAGGGTCAGTAAAGACTCTAGATTTTCATTTTTCAAGCCCCTTGAAATGATTGTTTTATCATGGAATGTAAGGGGCTTGAACAACGGCCCTAGACAAAAAGCAGTTCATGATTTGGTTAGAAATCAAGGTCCTGATATTCTTTTTCTATAGGAGACCAAGCTATCAGTGGAGACTATGTTTATTTTGGCTCCTAAGTTGTGGAGGAATGGGGAGTGCCAGTGCATTGGTGCTCATGGGTCTTCTAGGGGCATAGCTTGTTTGTGGAACCTGCAAAAGATCTGCCCTCTTTGGTGGTTGTCTTCAAAGTCTACTATGTCTATGATTGCTTCTAGATTTAAGACGGGGGAGATTTTACTCCTTTCTAATATCTATGCTCCTATTGATCTCTGGGGTAAGCAGTCTCTGTGGTCCCATATCTGGTTTGTTTGTAGTTTGGCTCCTTTCCATCCTTGGATTCTGGTTGGAGATTTTAATGCTATCACAGAGTTAGCTGAAAAGCGTGGTGGTACTGCGAGGCTGGAGCTCTTTGTGTAGCTCCTATGTGATAACATTGATTCTTTGAATTTAGTTGATATTAAGCCCAGTAATGGTCAGTTTACATGGAACAATCTCAGGGTTGGGGATAACTGTATTGCTGAGAGATTGGATCACTTCTTGGTTTCCTATTACTAGGTCAGTGGTTTGTGGTCTTCTTGTTTTGAAATTTTGGATTGGAGAGGATCCGACCACTAGCCTATCAAGTTGGCTATTGAGTCATGTCATGTGCCTCATTCTCCTTCTTTTAGATTTCAGCTCATATGGTTGTGGGACCAATCTCTGTATGAATATTTGGCTGACTGGTGGAGAAGGGGTAGACCTACTTTTGGTACGACAATGTACACCTTTGAAAAACTACTTCAGTATGTGAAATATTAGCTCAAGTGGTGGAATCGTCATTGCTTTGGGAATGTCTTTCATGCTAAGGTGGCTGCTCAAGCTAAATTGGATGGTATCACAAGACTGATAAGGGAGGGTGGGGTGACTAAAGATTTGCTTCAGGAAGAGGCTCGAGCTTTGAAAGCTCTAGAGGAGTGCAAGTTGTGGGAGGAAATGTATTGGAAACAAAAGGCTCGGATAGAGTGGCTTCAAGAAGGGGACAAAAATAAAACTTTTTTCTTGAATTTTATGAAAGCCAAGAGGCAAGGAAATTCTATTTCAGTTCTGGTGAATGATTGGGGTGAGTAGCTTTCTTCCTTTCCTGAAATCTCGAGGGAGGTGATACATTATTTTTCCTCTCTTTTTATGGAGGATTCGCAAGGGGGGTCTCCTGAAGAAGCCCAGGTTTTTTCTTGTATCCCTCCTCTAGTGTCTCGAGAAATGAATGAACTTCTTATGAGTAATATCACACTAGAGGAGCTTAAGGGGACTATTTTCTAGATGAAGAAAGGGAAAGCTCATGGCCCTGATGGCTTCCCCATTGAGTTTTTCCAGGAATTCTGGGATATTATCAAATTGGACCTATTGGTGGTGGTTCAGGAATCTCAGTGGATAAGCAAATGCTAAGGGCTTTAAATTCTACCTTTCTTTCCCTCATTCCCAAGTGTGATGGGGCTGATAGGTTAAGTCAATTTTGCCCCATTTCTCTTTGCAATGTCATTTATAAAATTATCTCTAAGTTAATTGCTAACAAGTTAAAAAAGGGGCTTAAAGAGCTAATTTCTGAGGAGTAGAGTGGTTTTGTGGTGGGTAGGAAAATTCTAGATGGGATTGTTATTACAATTAAGACCATTCATTCTATGGCCAGCTCCAAAGAAAAGGTGATGTTCATTAAGTTTATATGGCTAAGGCTTATGACAAGGTCAGGTGGTCCTTCCTTTAGAAGGTTCTTAGTGTTTTTGGTTTTGGGGATGAATGGATTCAATGGGTTATAAGTTTTGTTACTTCAGTTTCTTTCTCTGTGCTTATTAATGGGGAGCATTTTGAGTTATTTGGTGCTTCTAGGGAGCTGTGTCAAGGAGATTCCCTCTCTCCATATTTATTTCTTCTCTTTTTTGAAGGGTTGGGGTGGTTGATTAGAAGAAATGTGGAGGTTGGTCAAATCCTAGGTTGGGGGTGGGGTGGTGACTTGCCTCCACAGTCTCACCTGCAGTTTGTGGATGATACTGCTCTAATGGGAATGACTACAATGAGAGAAGCTGCTAATATTTGTAGGGTGTTGGATGTTTACCTGATTGCCTCTTGACAACTGATTAATGAAGATAAATCTTCCATCTTCTTTTTTAATACTCTGGGTCCCATTCAATAGCGGATTTCTTAGACTTTGAGATTTCAAATTGGGAATCTTCCTTTGACCTATCTTGGTATCCCCATCTCGGATAGGAGATTTCCCAAAGAGTCTTGGTAGAATATTTTAGATAAATTTTGGGTGAAATTTAATCACTGGACTCATTGGTGGTTATCTTTTGCTAGGCATGTTCAGTTAATCAAGTCCATGGTGCAGGCTTTTCCCATTTATAGATGCATGCTCTAGGTTGCCTTGGTGAGCTTTGTTAAGGAGTTGGATTATGTAGCTAGACAATTTTTATGGGTTGGTTGTTTGGTGTCTTCTAAATGGATTTTGGTTAGATGGGAGGTTGTTTGTATCTCGAAGCAGTATAGGGGTCTTGGATTATGACAATCGGCTCTGATTGGGGTGGCATTGGCTGCGAAGCTATATTGGTGGTGGTGCATTGAGCAGGATAAGATTTGGGCCAAGGTTCTATCTCAAAAGTACTTCTTGGGGATTCCTCATACTGATATTCCTCATTATCCCCTTGTTGGGAAGGGTTCGGTGATTTGGGGCACTCTCAAAAAGGGGGTTGCTCTTATTAAGGAGGTTTATTTTGGATTTGTAAGTAGGGGACAACGGTTCAATTCTAGTTTGATTCTTGGGATGGCTCTCCTCCTCTCATCTCTCAGTATCCTAATTTATTGAATCTTTGCCAAAGGTTTCTTGAGGCCGGTTGGTCACTGGCGAGTGACTTTAAATCCTCCTCTTCTTGTGGGCTGCTGGAGGTGGCTAGATGGAAGTCTCCTAATGTCTGGCCAGATGTTGGTCTACAAGAGGAGTGTGTTGAGTTGCAAGGTATTCTTTCCAATCGGCAATGTAGTTCTCTCTGGGAGGAAGATGTGCTTGCTTGGTCTCCCAATCCTATGGGTGTTTATACTATTGCCTCTGGATATAAGGTGTTATTGTCTCACAGGGTGGATGGGGAGGATGTTCAGTGGTGGAAGAAGGTCTGGAACAAGTTATCCTAGCCAAAGTGTAATTGCTTTGTCTGGATGCTGACCTAGAATAAGTGTTTGACTTGGGACAATATTCAGAAGAGGGGTTTCCATGGCCCTTTAGTCTATGTTTTGTGTGGGGATGCTGAGGAAGATTCTTCTCATTTGTTTTTCCGCTGTGCTTTTGCTATCTAGATTTGGCATTTTTGGTGGGGTGTTTGGTTGAGTCCTTGTGTTCATGCTTCCTCCTTGATTAAATTTTGGAATAGTGTGGGTAGGCCTCCCTCTATTACTTCTTTCTTATAGGAAGTGTGGTACATAGGGCCTATCTTTATGATGTGGCAAATTTGGTTGGAATGTAATTGATGTATTTTTCATGGAGAGAAGTTTGTGTAGCAATTCTAGCAGAGGATTTTCAGCATGATTCAGGAGATAGTGGAGGCTAAGTGTGTTGTGATCTTTCCTTTAGAGAAAAGGGATGCTGAGGTGGTGGAGAGATTGGGGATTCAGGGGTTGTCTATGAATTATGCTTGTGTTAGGAGAGGATGGAAGGTGAAGCAAAAAATTCATAGGGTTGGTAGTTGGCAACTCCCTCCTAATGGAATTCTAAAGATCAATACTGATGGCTCTTCCAGGGGAAATCCTAGGCCTGCTAGTATTGGGGGGATTGACAGGGATTCTTTAAGTTTGGTGATTTTCCTCTTTTCAATCCATGAGGGATTGAAGACTATCAACATTGTGGAAGGATTAGAAATCCTATATGCCTTTGAGAGGGCTCATGCTTTGGGGTGAAGAAGGATTATATGTGAATCTGATTCCCAGGTCTTGATCAATTTTCTCATTGAGAGGAAAGTGGTGGGGGTCAGTTGGCAGTTGGCTAAGATTGTGCATCAGTTTCTGCAGGTTATTTCATTGATGGAAATGGTGACTTTTGTTCATATTCCGCGAGAGTGGAGTAGGGATGCTAATTGCTTGGACAAATGGGCTTCTGAGCGTGTCAATGGATGGAGAATCGAGGAGTGGGAATTTATCCCTCTGGTGCTTCACCATGATTTGGAGGGAATTTTTGCTGAGGATAGGGCTGGATATGGAGTTGGTTGACTTTGGTTGTGTTTTTTTCTTCTATTTTTGTTGTTTTCTGGGACTTTTCTTTCTTTGTAGTGTTCCTTTCTAAATTTCAATAAAGTTTTTACCCCTTTTTATTAACAAAAAAAAATTCAACTGGCATTCATGGGAAAGTTATGGAGACAAATTGGAAATCAACTTCTTCATCTCCTTCCTTTGATTCTTCCTATCATCTGGCCTAATGTTTTCATGGGGAGAAACCATTCCCATGATTAGCTCAAGGTTCTTCATCTCTCACCATTCAATCCTTGAGATTAGATCCAGGCCTTTGTTGTGTTGCCCTGTCAAATTTTTTCCGTGAATCTATAAATACAACCTTCTTCTATAGGAAATGGATCTGAATCCCAACTTTGTGCAATCTTACTTTGCAGAAATAGCAATCAAGCATTCAAGCATATGGCAATTATCATTTAGCAATAACAATAAGTAGAATCATAATCATGGCATTCCATTTAGATTCATCATAGTTTACAGTAGTTTCATTTAGCTTTCTATGTCATTTGCATAAGAAGGATTTCATCATTGCACTTAGAAATAGAATCATATAGCTTTAGCACCATAATCATAATCATCCCATTCTCTAGATTGGCATTTTAACGGTCACAGTGCTAACCAAATCTGAGAGCCCTCCTGTGATTTAATAAATCTTTAGAGATAGTGAACAATGAGATGATTTCAGTAGATTCTTGCTTTAAACTAGTTTAATCATTGAATCTTTGATATAATGTCTTATTAAGAAGTGTTATTTTACTCATTTTACTTATTTCACACTTACACCTATAACAACAAACAATACTTCTCATCACAGTAGGATAGAAGCACTGATATAAGGACAAGGAAAACCACTTAAGTGATTTTGTAGAATGAATATAGTTGCATTGATACAATCCTCTACCCCATGCTTAAATTAGAAGCACTTGTAGACTACAAAGTCTACTGAGCCATAGCAATTTATTTACAAAGTGTTCTTCACAGAATTTGTAGATCATAGACCAATGCATCAACCAAGGCACAAATTTGTTTCAAGTGAACGTTTTGACACGTCTACACAAAACAACCCCACCAATCTTACCATCCATGCAATTAGTCCACATGCACCACGTATGCAGAACATCCAAGCATACACAAGCCTTCTCATTTACACCTATTTAGCAATCTAACTTTAGGCTTAAAAAACATTTCTTTACTAGGAAAATTGCTCAAACAAAACTCACTCTAGAAACAAAATTACATATATTTAGATTATTGAATTTGTCTCACCAGTTCACCATATCAAAGGCAAATCCAACAATTGTGCTACTATTGACATAGTATTTAATGCACTAACTATGCATTCACTATTTTATGATGCATTACAGATATCTACAAAATTTATCATGTACTTCTATTTTGCTACTTTGCTTACAAGAAAATCAATACTAGGGGCACATTACAGAATTTGGGAAAAAATAGACCATCGGGAATTTTTTTCACAAACACTGAGACATTAAATACAAATTTTGTGAGCTTTGTTGATAGGCTAGTAGCCACTCAAGCAATGAATACATATTCAATACATTGAATTCCTACACAATCAACAAGACCTTGCTCAAAGCATTCAATTGCTCAAAGCTATGAAGAATAACAAACATCGAAGGCAACAACACAGAGCTAAAAACACACAAGATTCTCAACAAACAATAAACAAATGAGAATAAGCACAAATAAAACACAACACTTGCCTAAGATTTCATGAATTAACTATGCATTCACTACTTGTGTACCCACCAACTGTCCAACACATTTCACAAAGTTTTCATTTAATGCATTAAACATGCATTCACTGCTTCATTACACACCATCCCGCTGCCAAAGCTTGCACAATTTGCTTCCATTGATTAAATATTTTCCACAATAGATAATGCGCCCCTATTTTCCTAATTCACTTAAACGCAAATGAGAAATAGACCTACTCCAACCAATAGAAAAAGAGATAAACCATAATTTTCAAACACAAAAAATATGTGCTTAAATCCCAACTATAGGAAAAAGACAAAAATATTTTAAACAATACAATTTCATTGGCCAAGTGACTATTTGAAAAGAAAATGCAATGAATGCAATAGAAAATGACTTCTCTTTTTTTACTTTTCTTACAAGAAAATTAATACTAGGGGCACATGACAGAATTTGGGAAAAAATAGACCAACGCGATAATTTTTTGCAAACACTTAGACATGAAATACAAGTTTTGCAAACTTTGCTTATAGGCTAGTATCCACTCGAGCAATGAATACATAGTTAATGCATTGAATGCCTCCACAGTCGACAAGACCTTGCTCAAAGAATTTAGTTACTTTTGTGATAATTCTCCTTTGCTACAATACTCCCCTACTCCTTGGCTTCAACTGTTCCATTTTTATAGGTTAGCATATGTCATCTAATGTATCCATTTGTCCCCTTAACCCTCATAATAGCAAGCAATACTTATAGGTATCAAGTATCATAAATAAATAGATAATCCATTCACCAGTAGAGCATTACTCCTAGAATGAAGAACATGGAAGAGGGGAAACCACAGCTAAAAACACACAAGATTTTCAACAAACAATAAACAAATAAGAATTAATAGAAATGAAACCTAGCACTTGACTGACATTTCATGAATTAACTATTCATTCACTGCTTCCATACCCACTAGCTCTCAAACACATCTCGCACAAATTGTATTTCATGGATTAAACATGCATTCACTACTTCAGTACCCATTTGCTCGCTGCCAAAACTCCCACAATTTACATCCACTGATTAAACATTTTCCAGAATATATAATGTCCCCCTATTTTCCTAATTTACTTAAACAATAATGAATAATAGACCTACTCCAACCAGTAGAAAAAGAAATAAAACATAATTCTCAAACACCAAAAATATGTCCTTAAATCCCAACTATAGAAAAAAGACAAAATATTTTAAACTATAAAATTTGATTAGCCAAGCAACTATTTCAAAATAAAATTCAATGATTGCAATAATAACTTGCTTTTGCGGATCTTTAAGGACAACGCACTAACATTATCATCTTTTATGAACAAATTAGAAGCTTGTCCGGTTGAGCTGATGAATTCAAGAATCTGTCAAAATTCAAAATCAATCTCCCTCTTCTCCAATTGGGATGCAAAAGTGTGGAAGCAGTGGTCAGGATTGATCATTCCCTCTACAATCGGGACGGGTGGAAAGGTGGCAGAGTGAGAAAGGAAGAATGTTAACTGGTGTCCTCCCGAATTGGGGTGGTATAAGCTGAACTTTGATGGCATGACTAGAGGTAACCCAGGGCAGTCAGGGGTTGGGTGTATCATCAGGAATTGGTTGGGTAAGACGGTTGGAAAACTTGCTTCCCCACTCCAGTTTGGTACTAACAATTGGGTAGAATTGCAAGCTATTGCTTTAGGCTTAGCCTAGTGTTTGGAGTTAAAAATTAAAAGTATTTGCATTGAGGGAGATTCTTTGTTAATAATCAATGCTTTGCGGTCAAGTAAATTTCAAAACTGGCGACTTGATACTTCCCTGGGACTGGTATTAAAACAGTTGGATTGGTTCAAAAACTTTGAAATCTCTCAAATATTCAGGGAAGGTAATCAAGAAGCTGACTCTCTATCCAACTTAGGTGTTGACGAGTTGTCAATCAAAGAAGTGATCTAGGAAAACTTAATGATTGAGTAACTAATGTGGGTGGATGGGTGAGCGCCACGTCACCCACAATGGGTGAGGTGGCCAGGTCATCGGGAATTGGGAACTCTATGCAAGAATTTTTCTTACCAATTAACATCTATATTTTCATGTGTGTGGTGGTGAATTTAAAACATATCAGTCTTTTTAGTATTGTTAGTGGCCAGAAGGAAGGTCCTAGAACTCATCTTTTCCATGATTATCTTCTGGCGTTCATAGATTGCATGGGTTTCAAAGGACTATATGCTTGTGGGAAGGACATGTTGGTATTGTATGTAGACAACTTCTTTTATTTTTACACAATGTTGGTTTCTTTCATCGATGTGTGGTTGGAAATGAGTAAATTCATTCTGCTTGTCTCTGGAAAAGAATTGGAAATGCAGGGTATGGAGATGTCGGTCGCTCTGAAGGGCTCTAAGAGGCAGATTTCCTTTGAAGGGAAGATTTCATCGTTTCACCTTCAACGCCTCATTAAGCACCCAAATTACCTAATACTCGTGGCCATCTCTTGCATTGTAGGGAAAAAGTTTATGGAGAAAGCTGAAGGTTACATGCTCAACTCGCATATCTCTTCAAGGGTTTTGGTGGGTCTTCTAGATGTTAGAGTATCAAAGGGGGAGGCCAAGATAATCATGAGAAAGTTATTCATAAAGGATATGCTGGTTGGTTTGGATCATGCCTTGGCTGTTCTGAGCTTAAGGAAAGGGATTTCGCGCCTTCCTGACTTGCATTTGCTCGAGGACCTAGATGCCCTGGTCAATTACTACCCATTCTTGTTGGATGTTGTCAGGTTTGAGTTAATGGAGCACAGACGGCTGGCGAACGTTGGTGTTGCTTTCTTGAAAAATGAATTTTGTTTGGTGCCTTGGGAAAATTTGACTTGGAAGCGTGACTTCCATGTTTTTGCGTAGCAAAATGTTTGGTAACCGGCTATGATGTTTTGTGGGTTCTGGCCTATGGCTTTGCCTGGTTCAAGATTATGGTGTTTTGTCTCTTTCTAAGTAGTCTATATATTATGCTCTAATCATCTAGTCCTGGTTTCAAAATTGGTCAATATGTAATCCAGAATGTGGGTTCTCTAGTGTTGTCGCCATGGTTTTTGATATGGGTCTACAGATCCAATTTTGTTGTCTATAATTAGGGTTTCAATCTACATCATCTTGCTCAGGAAGAACTATGTAAATTTTCTACATCAATATAAGCTAAACTTTCTTATCAATAAAAAAAAAACTTATATTCCCAAAAAATATTTCATAAGATCAAGATCAGTCATATCAAACTCTTTCATCATAGCTTCCTTAAAGGAAGTTATAGAAAGGTTTCCCATAAAGATCAAATAATCTACATAAAGACAAACTATCAACATTTTACCTTCTTCATCCATCTTGATATATAAAGTAGGCTCACTGTTGCACCTACTAAAACCATTTTTAATTGAATAAGAATCAATTTGATTGCACCATGCTCTAGGAGCTTGCTTGAGTCCATAGATAGCCTTTTTCAGCTTATATACCTTTCCTTCGTGACCTGAAATCTCATATCCTTCTGGTTGCTCGACACAAACTTCCTCTTCAATAAAACCATTTAAAAAAGCCGATTTTACATCCATTTTAAAAATAGCCAACTTTTTTTGGGTTGCAATGGCCAAAACACTTCTTACTGTATCCAAGTGAGCTATAGCTACAAAAGTTTCATTGTAATCAATATGAGGTTGTTAAGTGAAACCTCTAGCAACCAACCTTGCCTTATGCTTCAACACATTTCCATAAATTCCATGCTTTGTTTTGTAAATCCATTTTAAGCTTATGACATCCTTTCCTTGTGGGCGATCCACCAACTCCCAAGTGTCATTCCTTTCAATAGCCTCAATCTCTTCATCCATAGCTTTAGTCCATACTTCATCCTTTATTGCTTCATCAAAAAACATTGGATCAACAACTTCTGAAAATAAAGCAAAAAACGAAAAATAATTTAATGTTTCAACATTAAAATTAGCTTCATATATATCTCTCAAACTCCATGTTTTTCTTTGCAATAAACTTGCCAATGTAGGATCCGATGAGTTGCTTCTATTAGCTGAATTTGATGGACTTTCTGATGATGATATGGTTTGAGTTCCTTGTGGAGTTTGTTGTGTGGGTGTAAAATTCTGATTTCTTGAAAGTCTTGTTGTAGAATGAGGTGTAGCTTGTGCTACAACTTGTCTTCCATGTCCAGAAGTGGAAGGAGGTATTCCTTGAGGAATACCTTACTGTTCTAACACTTCATCAGTCATATCATCATGTGAATCAGTTGCTGCTATACTTATTATTATTTTTACACTTCCATCCCATGCTTCGTTCTCCACAAATTGCACATCTCTGTTTATTATGACTTTTCTTGTATTTGGATTAAACAACTTGTAAGCTTTTGTATCTTCTAAATACCCAACAAAAATACATTTTTGACCTTTGTTATCCAACTTCCTTCTCAGCTCTTCAGGCACATGAACATATGCAATACAACCAAAGACTTTGAAGTGTGCAACATTATGCTTTCTACCACTCCAAGCTTCTTGAGGAATCACATTTCTTACACTTGTAGTTGGACATCTATTTAAAATATAAACAACAGTTGCTACTGCCTCAACCCAGTATTCATTTGGTAAATTCTTTGACTTCAACATACTCCTTGTCATGTCCATGATAGTTCAATTTCTTCTTTCAGCCACACCATTTTGTTGAGGTTTGTAACAGGCTGTAAATTGTTTGTGAACACCATGTTGGTTGCAAAAATTCATAAAATCATTAGAAGTATACTCACTGCCTCTATCGGTTCTTAATATTTCGATGTAGTAACCACTTTGGTTCTCTACAAGAGCCTTGAACTATTGAAAGACTCCAAAAGCATCATATTTATGTCTCAAAAAATAGACCCATCTCTTCCTTGTATAGTCATTAATGAAAGTTAGAAAATATGTGCAACCTCCAATTGAAGGAGTTTACATTGGTCCACATATATCAAAATGAATAATCTCAAGTGGTTTACATGCTCTTTCTGATTTTCCAATAGGGAAGGTCTCTCTATGTTGTTTACCAAGGATGCACGCTTCACATACTCTTTCCAATTTTTTAATCAATGGAAACCCCTTAACCATATTCTTTCTATGCAACAAATTTAGACCTCCAAAGTTTAAATTGTTAGAAACCAAGATCAGACATGCAAACCAAAAAACCTTCCATGGAAGAGAAAATCAAAAAAAGCAAAGCTATTGAAAAAAGATGTGCAAAATATTATTATTCAGGAATGTATAATTACATGAGATGATTTGCTTTATAAAAGCAATGTATTCATAACCCTAATCTTATCTTTTGCAACAAGATAGCTCAACAAGATAGGATAAGAATAATTAACCTAGGAATTAAAATATACCTAAGTAAAGTTATGTTTAAGTGTAATTAAATAATTAATTACACAACACCTCCCCCATAAGTGCAACTTAGGGAGACTTAAAAAGCATGCACCTAAAACTAAGATGAATGCAAGAAAGCATGAATGGGTCCCAACAACAAGGATTGATCAGGTACCCATGTACAAATGCAATAATGAGGTAGAGAAGGAAAACCCAGTGGGAAAAAAACCCCCTACAATGAGATGACTGCTGCAAAGAAGCATTGGAAGAACATTGTGGAGTAACACTAGAACCGAAATCTGACAAGCAAGGAAAGATACTTCTATCTACAAGAAACCAAAGTGAAATCATAATAATACGACAAAAGACCTGATGCCACGGAACATTGGAAAACTCACAAACTGGAACAACCCTAGAATTTGTGAAGCAATAGTAGATGAAATGATGACAAAATCTGGAAACTATGTATCTTGATGTTGATGCCAAACTGAGACTAAAACTCTTCCATGGGAAAAAGTACCATAAAGACTCTGGAACATTAACCATAAAAACATGGCCCTCAAACTAATATGGATCTTAACAAATGTAGATCAATAACCATGGGCTCCTAATCTAAAGTGTGAACCGATGTGAATCTGATATGTGTCAAGAAAGAGCAAGATGTGGCCAAAAGAAACTAAGAAACTAGATATAACCCATGCAATTTGTCATCAAAACAAGATGGAGATCAAAGTGCATGCACACTCTAATTAGATTATTATGCAAGAAACCCCCCTAATGGAACTTTATCTCAGTTCATTTATGACGATAACCCAATGATTGTAAAAGGAGAGAATAAAAAAATGCATAAAATAAAATTAAAAAATACCTTAGATTTGTGTAGAGGACTAAACTATCTTTCCAACATCGCAAGAATGGCGAAAAAAGGATAAGCGAGTCAAAAGATATGTCTTCCAAAGTGAAAACAACAACATGCGACTTCCAAGGCTGAAAAAGGCATCAAAATGCAAAACCAAAAAATCACACCTGCACCATTGCGAAGAGATCAAAACTAGATTTCTGACTATATCTCGTTTGCAAAAAAAACGTCATATGCAAAAGTTATGGTCGATTCCGTGAAAGTGCCCTGATTCTACCCAATATGCCCTTATGCAGCCCTCAAGGGCTAAAAAATAAAAGCCCCTGGTTGCTTGGGTAGATCAAGGGGCTGGCAGCAGGGTTAGGAACCAAAGCTCCTATTCACTCATGTGACCACCACAAGAGCTAGGCTGGCATTGAAGGGGGCTGGGCGGATCCCATGGTCCTCCAAAGGACCACCTACTATGTTTTAAGCTTGTGGGGGCTAAAGGCTCTCAGTGGCAGACTGTTAGAGGATGGGAGAGCCACCGGTGGCCACTAGGTGGCTAGTGGCCGCTTGCCGCAGATCAATCACGGGATCCATTTCTATGGTAAGCACCGATCCTCCATTGATTTTTTTTATTTTTTAATTTTAATTTTAATTTTTTTCAAAAAACGTGCCTCAGAATGCATGTTGGGGAGGCCATATGGCCTCCCTGCAAAAAAAATTTGCCTCTCCAAATGACTTTGTCCAAAATGGACAAACTTTATATGAAAATAGGGGTTTTTGGGCACTGTGAATCCAACGGTGAGGTCTATTTTGGCCCAAAATGCCCAAAAAATTAGGTGACCCCTAGATCTCTCAGAAAAATCACCAAGCTTGAAACCCTCACAGATCTAGCAAACGATGACCAAAATTAGAAAAACAAAAGCCAATCCTGACTTTTTCTAGCACTCTAAATCTAATGGAAAACCCTGATCTGATCCAAGACGCTACATAAATATGCTCAAGGAATGAAACCCTCAAGGAATCTTGAACAAACTCTGCAATGATTTTCTCCAAAAAATATAAGAAGGGGCTACAAATTAAGGCTCTAATACCATGTTAGAAACCAAGATCAGACATGCAAACCAAAAGACCTTCCACATAAGAGAAAATAAAAAAAACAAAGCTATTGCAAAAATATGTGCAAAATATTATTATTCAAGAATGTATAATTACATGAGATGATTTTCTTTATAAAAGTAATGTATGCATAACCCTAATCTTATCTTGAGCAATTAGATAGCTGAACAAGGTAAGGATGAGAATAATTAACCTAGGGATTAAAATATACCTAAGTAAATTTATGCAAGTGTAATTAAATAATTAATTACACTAACATAAATGACCAAATCTCAAATTCCATAACCAAGATTCATCCTTTACAACTGACTAAAATGTTGTTTGAACAGTTACATTATCATTTTGTTCATCTTTGGTTCCAATTTTTTCCTTTCCAGAGCAACCTTGTTCTATTCCAGAGCAACCTTAATCTTTTCCAGAGCAACTCCAAGAGGCGTCTTGAGAATTTTCAGCCTTAAATGACGCTCCAACTTGTGTATTTTATGCCATATAATGAGCTTTAGCTGAATTTATTTTGATATTAGGTTTCAACCTTAATGGGAACATTCTATTTTTTTTCATTTTTATCTCTGCAATCAACTGAGTACTAGGAGCTTTATCAATAATAGCACATGCATTATCTTCATATAAATTCTATATCCTTTTTGCACTAATTGACCAATACTCATAAGATTATGTTTCATACCAACAACATAAAAATATCATGAATGACTTTTTGCTCCCCCTTTTAGGTTAAAATTTCAATAGTCCCTTTTCCCATAACATTCACTTGATTATTGTTCCCAAGAGTGACATTTAAAGTAACTAATTTATCCAAGCTAGAAAATAACTCTAGATTTCTAGACATGTGATTGCTACAGCCATAATCTAAATACCATATATCATTTGGACTCTCTTGAACCATATTGCATTCAACCAGTGATTTTGTAGAAATTGCTTCAGCAATCTTTGTGCATGCAATAAACATAGTCTTTTTCGTAGAATTTTCTGGGGGATTTTGGTTTTGTCTTCCTTGATCATGTTGTTTCTTTTTGCATTCAGAAGAATAGTGACCATACTTCTTATAGTAATGACATTGAACATGTGACTTGTCTTGTCTTTGACCAGTTGAATGACTATGAGAGTGATCATTGTTATTTCCTATTCCACCTTGGTTTGCAGGACTGCTGCTATGTCCTCTAAATGTGTTTCTTCCTCTACCCCTAGGAGTGAATCTGCATTTACCTCTTCCATGGATTATTGAAGCCTAAGATGAGAATGCATTTTCTATGGAAGTGTGTGATATGTTCAGACTATCTTTATGATTTATCAAAGAGGCATGCAATTCATCCATTGTGAATTGAGTTAAATCCTTAGTTTTCTCTGTAGTAATAACTAAAGGATCAAATTTAGTAGGCAGAACTCTTAGCATTTTTTCAACTATTTTTTGCTCCTCTATTGTTTCCTCATGAGATTTTATTTGATTCACAAGCCCAACAATATGTGTGAAAAATGATTCCACAGAGTCTAAATCTTTCATATTTATGTTCTCAAAATATCTTCTAAGTAACTAGAGTTTTGCAGTTCTAGCTTTGTCCTTACCTTGATAAGTTGCTTGTAGTGTATCCCATGCCTCCTTTTCTTGCTTTGTTGCTGCTACTCTTGGGAGTATGCTTTCATGCATTGATTGATGAATGTAGAAAAGGGATTTTCCATCCTTCTTTATATGCTCTTTCAAGAGATCTTTCTCTACCTATGTGAGAGCATTATAAGTTGCTTGGTCTATTGGTTTTGCACAACCATTCTTAACAATCTCCCAGACAACTTGAGATCGAAACAAGGCTTTCATGGTCAATGACCAATACTCATAATTTTTTCCTATGAAAATGGGGGTTTGGAGGCTAGAAAAAGAAGCACTAGATGTGGAAGTTGTGGAAGCCATGGAAGCCATTAATGGTTGTCAAACAAAAAATCAGCAAACCCAGGAAAATGGAGAGAAAAAGGGTTTAAACTTTGGCTCTGATGCCAGATGTGGGGAAAGGGGTAGAGGATTTAATATAAAAATAGAGCAACAAACAGAAATTGCTTACAACAGTAAAAGAAACAAATGCAAAGCATTTAAATGCTACTCATAACACACAAATTTAAACACAACAAAAATTATGCAAAATATCATATTTATATTTATGTATTAAAACTGGAACTATTTCAATAGAGCTTCATTTCCCTAAGTTTTAATATAAAAATAGAGCAACAAATAGAAATTGCTTACAACAATAAAAGAAACAAATGCAAAGAATTTAAATGCTTCCCATAACACACAAATTTAAACACAATAGAAAGTATGCAAAATATCAGATTTATATTTATGTATTAAAATTGGAACAACTTGCCCATTCAAAATAGAAGAGCGTAAACCAAGACCACCCTCCTGCTTAGGTCTACACACAGAATCCCATTTAACAAGGCTCCACTTAGAAGTCATCAAGTTGCCACTCTAAAGGAATTTCCGAGAGAGAGCATCAAATTCGCGAAGGAAATACATAGGGGCCGATTGAACAAAACATCTGTAAATGGGAAGGGCCTGGATAATAGACTGAAGGAGGGTAACTCTAGCAATAGTAGACAAAGCTTTACTGGCGCTGGTGTACTAATCAAAACTAGCTGTGGGCCCATGTTCTTAGCTATAAGTATCTTCATGGTGTTGCTTCACATGAGGTTCCTCGCTATCCTCTAGAGGGAAGTGGTTCTATGATTTGGTCTACTTTGAAAGTGGGAGCCCAGTTGATTAAGAGTGCACTTTTTTGGATCTGTCATTCTGGATCATAGGCTCTTTTTTGGTGGGATTCTTGGGATGGTCACCCACCTATTATTTCTGCTTTTCCTCATTTTCAACCCCTCTGTGATGTTTTTACTGCTGCTGGTTGGGACATCGTGGAGCATTACAAAATTGCTGAGCATTGCGGCTCTGTTATTTCTTTCCACTGGAAGCACTTTTCTGAGTGGCCTCCTGGGGGCTATGAGGAGGATAGGCGGGAGCTTTCTCTTCTTTTGGCTTCCCGGGCTTGTAATTCGTTGAGGGGACCTAATATTTTAGCTTGGGATGGTTCTGATATGTCTGGGAAATACTCTGTGTCTACTGGCTATAAGCAATTGGGTAGACAGTTGTTTGGGGATATTCAAGTCCCCTGGTGGAAGTATGTTTGGCATAAGTTGTCTTGGCCCAAGTGCAATTTCTTCATGTGGTTGGTGGCTCAAAACCGATGTCTTACTTGGGATAATTTATGCAAGCGGGGTTTCCAGGGTCCCTCTTTGTGTGTGTTGTGTCGTGAGGCTGAGGAGTGTGTTTCTCATCTCTTCTTCCAATGTTCCTATGCTCGAGACATTTGGCATTTTTGGTGGAAAGTGTGGAATATGCCATGTCAGCATGTTTCTTCGTTGGTTGAGTTTGTGGATCGAGGAAGTAGGGCCCCTATTTCTACTCCCTTTCTTCAAGCTGCTTGGGCGATTGGCCCTTCCTTCATTATTTGGAACCTTTGGTTGGAGAGGAATCGTCAGATTTTTCAGGATATGATGATGGGGGCCCCTCGCTTGTGGTGGAAAATTTTGCATTCTTTGGGAGAAGCGATCGTGGCTAAGTGTGATCTGTCTGAGTCGATTGCTCCTTCTAATGTTGGTTGTTTCAATTGCCTTCATCTGACTCCTTCGCATCAGCAACTTATGTGCAACAGGTGTAGGCATCCTACTCCGAAGGTGACTAGGGAGAGAAGATGGTCTCCTCCTCCTCAAGGCATCCTTAAAATTAACACGGATGGCTCTTCTCGTGGAAACCCTGGTCATGCTGGAATTGGTGGTGTTGGTCGGGATAGTTCGGGAGATGTTCAATTTATTTTCTCTATTTATAAGGGTCTTCATACTAATAATCTTATGGAGGCTCAGGTAATTTTACTTGTTGTGGAGAATGGTAGTAAGTTGGGGTGGCGCAGGATTATATGTGAATCTGATTCCCAGGTGGTGGTGAACTTGCTGAATAGGCGGAGGTTAGAGGATGTTAGTTGGCACTTGGCTTTGATTATTGAACAAATTCTCAATCTTTGTGTTTCTCTTGAGTTTGTTACTTTCACTCATATCCCTAGGGAGTGGAATGGTGTTGCTGATTGTTTGGCTAAATGGGCTTTTGACCATATTCAGGATTGGAATTTGGTTGATTGGGGTCAATTACCCCCTAATTTGTCTCAACAACTGGACCATTTGGTTGAGCTTGATAAGGCTATGTAATGTTTTGGCTCTGTATTTTTCTCTTGTGTTAATAAATTTTTACCCCTCTTTATGTTAAAAATAAAATAAAAATTGGAACAATTTCAGCAGAGCTTCATTGCCTTGATGTGGGGAAATGGGTAGCGGATTTAATATAAAAATAGAGCAACAAACGGAAATTGATTACAAAAGTAAAAGAAACAAATGCAAAGCATTTAAATGCTGCTCATAACACACAGATTTAAACACAACAAAAAGTATGCAAAATGTCAAATTTATATTTATGTATTAAAACTGGAACAATTTCAGCAGAGTTTCATTACCCTGAGTTCTTTCTTCTTCCTTCTATTGCAGAGTTGTGTTGCTCTCCTTCTTCTTCTTTTTCATAATACAAAAAAAGACAATAAAGAGGTATTAAAACCAAAGGATATGATGGAGAAGAAAGGAATATAATATTAATATTTTTACTACCCATAAAGCATGTGAGAGATAAATAAGGAGTTAATGTATAATCATAACAAATCTCCTGAAATCTTCTCCAAAAAGCTTTCTCAAAAAGTTGTCTTTAATGCTGATACGGAGGTGAGTTGGATAATAACTAACACAATTAATTAATTAGTTGAGATTACATATCTAATAGTAGAGACATAAATAAACATTATAATGTACAAAGGTTAAAATAAATAAGATCCCCACACAAAACAACCAAATGAGCTTGCAAAATTGATAATTGATGTTGTTGATACGTTAAATGAGTCTCAAACATCATCACCATGTTTTATATTATTGTATGACTGGAAGGGATGACCCCGAATGAGGATGTAATCTCATGATAAAACTAAGGGGCGGTAGGGCAAATGAAACATTTTATATTTGCTACTTCAACAACAACCACGTGGCTAAAATAACGTGAAAAGTGACATCATGAAGATTAACTCACTTGACATTTGTTGGTTTTCCTATTCAAGTGAGTATACCCAGAATTAAAAGGGATTCGAAGAATTTTTTTATTACAAGAAGCAGTTAAGCAATAGTGAGAAGTTACAAGAATGACAAAGCGGCATCTAGATTCCTTTAATCTACTACCTCAACAATAATCAGAAGGATTTTGAGCATTTAATTTCAAGCATTTTAAATTGCATTCCATTTTAATTTTATGTAACTACTCGACGGGAAAAACTTTCAAGGTTGGAAAAATAACTTTAAATATATAAATGTGAAAACAAAGGGGATCTTTTTGTTGTTCTACGAGCCTCTATGAGGGCTGTGGGGGTATAGTGATTAGATCAGTTGGTCTGATTTTTAGTTTGTCGGGGAGATTGGGATGACGAATAACATTTTTTATTTCCAATTATTTGTTGTAGGTGTTCATTGTCTGTGTTCACTGAATTGTAAATGAAATATTAATACTTATGAAGAAATTTGTGAATTTAGATGAGCATTTGAATGCACCTTTCCTATGAGAATGTGCCACTCTTTGATGTTTTATTTATTTATCTATAGTAAATGTTGGAATTGTGTTGAGTCATGTCAACAAGCTTCTTGCAATTTGATCTATGAGTCATGATGTTGGTTGTTTTTTGGTTTAAGTTTCAGCAAGTTAATAGTTTTAAATTTATTTCAATCACACTTGTTTCATGGCTATGGGGAAGTGTTTGTCTACCTTTTTTGCTTTTTGGTTAAAAGAATACCCCTAATTTTATATCAAAAAATACAAAATTATATCATATGAGGGAGCTGCCCCTCTAAATGCAGAGGGTATTTGTTAATCTCATAACAAATAATCCAACTATTGGTTGCATTTTGTCGCTACCCGTTGGGCGAGTCTTGTTATTTGCAGTGACAAATTTGTTCACTAGCACAGTGATTTATTTGTATATTGTGAAGAAAACAATGAATTGATCAGGCAACATTCTATTCTAAATTGTAGTGATTTTTTCTTTTACAAGTTACATGTGGATAATATAACTGTAAATATATACAACCCTATTTCTTATCTCACCAGATGCAGTCATAATTTATATAGTAGAATTTGATCGGGTGCGAGCAACCTTTTCTCCTCACATTTCACCACGTCATTTCCTCAGCTTCTATTCATATAATCATTTTATTCTAAAAAGCATGTAAAATCTTCATTGTGTTTAATGGAACTATGCTTGATGGAGGAAATTTGAGCTCCTATTGTTCCCATCTTCGATGAGTTCAAACTCGCAACCTTTGAAAGAATGAAGGAGTGGGCAAACATTGTCTCACTAACAGAGTGGATGACGATATTGTTGAAAAATGGAGAGCCACACTTCAAAGGGAATGTTGTTGGAAGACATTGCAGAATGTATAGTGCAAGGGCAAATGTTGATTTGAGGTTAAGAGATTGATATCTTGCATATTTTGCAATTCCCTCTAGATTTTAAGAGGCCTTCTCTTTCTTATCATTTTAATTTAAAATATAATTGAAGGACATGCCAACATGGAAAGATGTTATTCATAAGGCCAATGTTTCTACCATACTAGATAATAGCTCTACATATTGGGTGATTTTGTTATTGTGGATTGTACTTTGACTATGATAGTGTTTTCATAACATAAATTTGCTTCACTTATGGAAGCATGCATTACAATTTATCCATGAAATAATTTAGATTGCCTCCCTTTGTCTTGGAAGAATATTGGTGGCATAAACTACCTTCTCTTCATCATAGGGAATAAAGAAATGGATATCCATGTTTGAGAATCACAATTGCTAACTCTTGCAAGAGTAATCCAAAGGATGAACTAGGATTTTATTTTATTTTATGAAATAAATAAACTGTACAATCCAATTCATGTGAAAAATGCTACTCCAATTGTAAATAGATTTGGAATGGTTTAGGTTAATCCCAAACTTTGCAATGGGATGTAGAGTATAAAATTTTAACAATATGTAAGGCAATAAAATAAAAAGATCCTTTGTGGTCTTCATAAGAAATGCCTTATGCAAGGTTGTAGAAACATCTCACATAACTCTACTTCTCTATCCTGTAAATATAGAATTGAAGCTCCAAGTGTTAAATCTTTCTAAATTTAATGTTTACAAATTATTTGATGAAAATTCCTTGAACAAATCCAACAAAACTTAGAAAACAAACAATCACATTATATTTATAATCATGTTTTTGTATCATAAACTATTATGGATTTGAAGATCTTGTAGAATATAAAATTTGCTTTTGTAGTAATTTGTAATAATATATAATATAATATAATACTGAATAATATAATATAATATTTATCTTATAATATAATATATTGTATATTATGGTTTAAGAAGATTGATTGTCTTTCCTTCTCAAGAGATAAGATCAAAATTGCATTGATTCACTGTTAACTGCTTTGATGATTTAACAAAAAACAAAGTTCTAGATAAAATTAGTTGTATTGAATTAAATATGAAGTTGGAAATAAAACTATTTGCAGTCAAGAAAATGTTGAAATGATAATGGTCTGTTGTAGGTCGGATAAGGAAGAACAATGAATTAAAAAATAGCAATTGAATAAAATAGTGCAATTGATTAAAAAATGACTGATTTTTTATTATATATTTGAGATTATTTTCAATAATAGAGAGAAATGGGTGTTATATCTCTTTTCAAAATTTATTTCGAAGAGATTATATTTCTTGCTTTTCAAAATCTTTTTTTGATTTAAATAATTAATCATTCAAATTTAAAGACCAATACAATTCAATTGAACTAAAAATCTTCAAGTAGAGGTTTATTTCCCTAGCAATTGTTAAAATGTATATAAATCAAAAGATTTTGTACTTAAAAATATTTTATGAGTTTTTTTAAATTAGAAATTGATTTAATTTTAGAATGTAGAATGATTTGCATACAAAAAGAGGGAAAACAAAATAGAAAGGTTGTTTTTATATTTAAATTTTACTATTTATTCTAAAAACTACAATCAGTAATTGTTGAATTATTTTAAAATAAATATATAATTTTATTTAATTCATTTGTATTACAACTAGATAATAATAATAAATATTTTATGAATTTTAGAAAATTACAATATAATTTAATTTTAGAATAAAATTTATGTTTTCAAGATATTGTAGTGATTTGATTATTTATTTAAATTATTCAAATTTAAAGAACAATACAATCTAATTGAACTAAAGTGGTGAATGAGCTTTGCTAGGGTTTCTTGTGTTTGTGATCATCCTTGGCCTCTCTTGCATCATATTGTGCCTTAGGCGCAAGATTTTTCATTTACTTTATGTTTTATAACCCCATTTATTATAGTTTTTGTGGTTTTTATTATGCCTACAACCAGCTCTAATCCAACAATTCTTGCTAGTGTTGGTAGTTCGACGGCTCTGCTCAATGGCTCCTCCTCTAAACAAATGTCCCCAAAAAATTTTTGATGTTAAAATAAAGAAGATCTCCACACAGAACAACCAAATGAGTTTGCAAAATTGATAATTGATGTTGTTGGTGCATTAAACAAGTCTCAGACATCATCACCATGTTTTATATGATTGCATGACTAGAAGGGACGACCCCGAATGAGGATGTAATCTCTTGATAAAACTAAGGGGCGGTAGGGCAAATAAAACATTTTATATTTTGTACTTCAACAACAACCACGTGGCTGAAATAACATGAAAAGTGGCATATCATGAAGATTTAACTCACTTGACATTTGTTGGTTTTCCTATTCAAGTGAGTATACCCAGAATTGAAAGGGAGTTGAAGAATCATTTATTACAAGAAGTAGCTACGCAATAGAGAGAAGTTATAAGAACGACAAAGCGACATTTAGATTCCTTCAATCGACTACCTCAATGATAATTAGGGGGATTTTGAGCATTTAATTTCAAACATTTAAAATTGCATTCCATTTTAATTTTACTGATTCTTTCAAAGAATTAGTTATGTAACTGCTCGATGGGCAAAACTTTCAAGGTGGGAAAAAGAACTTTAAATATATAAATGTGAAAAAAAGGGGATCTTTTTGTTGTTCTGGGAGCCTCTATGAGGGTTATGGGGTGCAATGATTAGATTAGTTGGTCTGATTTTCAGTCTTTCGGGGAGATTGGGATGAAGAATAACATTTTGCATTTTCAATTATTTGTTATAGGTGTTCATCGTCTATGTGCAGTGAATTGTAAATGAAATATTATTGCTTTTCAATAAATTTGTGAGTTTAGATGAGCATTTGAATGTACCTTTCCTGTGTGAATGTTCCATTCTTTGATGTTTTATTTATTTATTTGTAGTAAATGTTGGAATTGTGTTGAGTTATGTCAGCAAGCTTCTTGCAATTTGGTCTATGAGTCATGATGTTGGTTGTTTGTTGTTTTAAGTTTCAAAAAGTTAATATTTTTAAATCTATTTCAATTGCACTTGTTTTGTTGGGATGTGAAGTCCCATGAAATACCTATTATTGTCTCACTTGTAACAATTCAAATGAAAACAAAAACAATTCCAAATGTAAACAAACTTCATTCTAGTGTAAACCAAATTTAAGTGATGCTCCAGCGTATCAATTGCAAAGTCCATTATATACTCGACTATTTGTAATGTAAATTGTGTGTTGTGATTAATAACAATAGAAGGATCATGCTTTCTTGTGGATGTAGGAATTTTTTCCAAACCACGTTAAAAATCTTGTCATGTTTTCATTGTTGTGTCTCTAACTTCTTTCTATGAAAATATGTTCATGTTAGTGGTAACTTTAAAACTGGTATCGGAGCCGATGCTGTTCAGAGGTAGTCAAAGTCTAGAATTCCATAAGGAGAACCTTTGCATTGGAAGAAATTAATCACTGATTTGTTTAGTTGTTGCAAAGATCTCTGAAATTGTCTAGCTAGGAAGGCGTTGAAAATTAGTATTAAAGATGACAAGATCCAGGGGTATAGAACATTTTGATGTGCTAATTTATGGAAGAAGATCGAGCCTCAAGATTTGAATAACGAAGATTGATGAAGGATTTTGTCCAGGCCGCAGTCGCTGAAAATGTTAAAGAGTGTCAAAGAAGACAGTAGGTGAGAAGAAGTCAGATCAAAGGGAAGCAAACATATAGTTTACTGATCTGTTAAAGCTGAGATCAATCAAGCCATCGTCGAAATCCTAACACTAGTCGTCTCACATAGAAGAAGAAATCGAGTGTGCCACTGCAGTCTGGATTAGCACAAAAGATTGTTGAGTTGCTAATTTCTCCAGTCAAAAGGTCTGTAGAATTTTTTTTGTGAATCGCAGTTAAACAAGGATCGGAGCCAACAGAGAAACTATTACAGAAAACAAGGATCTCAAATCTGAAATAAAATTGTTGTAAGATATGTAGGGGATAGATAAATGGAGAATTGAAAATTTCTCAGACCAAAACTTCAGAATGTGGAAATTGCAACTCAAATCTCTCCTCATTGAGAAGGACCTTTCAATTACATTGGAAGGAAAAACTAAAAAGCAACTAGCATGAAGGATGAAGATTGGGATAAACTGGATTAGAAGGTTGTGGCTACAATCATTCTTTCATTATCCAGTAATGTTTTGTTCAATGTTTCAACACAAACAACAACACAAGGACTTTGGGATCGTCTATCAAAATTGTATGAGATCCCTTCTACATCAAACAAGGTGCTTTTAATGAAGAAATTGTTTAATTTAAAAATGCAAGAAGGTGGTTATGTCACAAATCATCTAAATGAGTTTAATACTTTGGTTAGTCAATTGTCTTCAATAAAATTATAGTAGAGGATGAGATAAAGGCCATCTTGTTATTATGTTCATTGCCTAATAGCTGGGAAGGAGTTGTTATGGCTATTAGCAACTCCGCATCTACCCCAAAGGGCATGCTAAAATTCGATGATGTTATAGGAGTTCTTCTCAGTGAGGATATGAGAAGAAAAAATCAAAGTAATTCATCATGTGTTGCTTTAGTAGTTGGCATTAGAGAAAGAACACAACAAGGCAAGGATAACCAAAGGAAAAAATCAAAGTCTACTAAGAGATCCCAATCCAAAGGAAGAAAAGGCATTTGTTGGCATTGCGGTAAGGAGGGCCATATGAAGAAAAATTGTTGGACCCTCCAGAACAAGAAAAAGGATAAAAATCAATCTAAAGATAATGAGGTAAATACAACTTCTGAAGAAGATGCTAATACTCTTATTTTATCTTCTAGTGATGTTGTTGCAAATGTTTGGATACTTGACTCAAGAGCATCGTTTCACGCAATGTCTTCAAGAGATAGATTAAGAAATTACCAAGCTGGTAATTTTGGCAAGGTTTATCTCAGCGATGATGAACCTTGTAATATCATTGGAAAAGGAGATGTTCTATTGAAGATGAAGAACAGTAATAGTTGGTTGTTGAAAGATGTGAGACATGTTCCTCAACTTAGAAGAAACTTGATTTCAACTAGGAAATTAGATGCTCTTGGTTATAATGTTAAATTTGGAGCAGAAGCATGGAAGGTAACAAAAGGAGCATTGGTCATAGCGAGAGGAAGAAAATCTGGTACATTACATGTACTAGAGGGTCAAATTGAAGTGGGAGCTATAGTGGCAGCAGTAGATAGTGCAACAGAGCTTTGCAATAAAAGGCTCAGACACATGAGCCAGAAAGGACTTGAGGTTTTGAAGAACCAACTTCCAAGTTTGAAAGAAGTGGATATGGAGTTATGTGAGCATTGCATCTATGGAAACCAGAAGAGGAAAAGGTTCTCTAAAAAGGAACATAAGATGAAGACACAACCATTGGAGCTAGTGCATTCAAATTTCTTTGGCCCCACAGAGGTAGCATCTATTGGAGGTTCCATTTATTTTGTTACTTTTTTGGATGATTGCAATAGGAAGGTTTGGTTTTATATGATGAAAAAGTAGTCTAAATTTTTTGATATATTCAAAACCTTCAAAGCACTTGTTGAAAACCAAACTGGTTATAAGATTAAAAGTTTTAAAACTGATAATGGAGGTGAGTATTGTTGAAAAGAATTTTATCAATACTATGCAGAGAATGGTATTCAAAGAATCAATATTGTTCCTCTTACACCATAAGAGAATAATACTACAGAAAGATTAAATAGAACCATTATGGAACGAGCACATATCCTGCTCTCAAATGCAGGTCTAGGAAAAGAGTTCTAGGTAGAGGTTATGTGTAGGATCATGGTATGCCAAACAAGCCCTTAAGTGGCAATGAAAATTCAGAACAATTAGAGTTAGGCAACTTGATGTAAAAATTTGAATAAGTTATCTATATTATTTCAAAAACATGTAAGAATAGATTCTGTGTGAAATTGAATGTAGTTTCTAAACTACTAGGTTTATTTTTTAAAAACAAAATCTA
>VDFB02056351.1:55839840-55868271 GCA_007258455.2 Sequoia sempervirens
GCCTCCAAGAAATAGCCCTTCAAATATTGTTGCCTTTGAGCACTTTGGACTCTTAAGGGAAATCGCTGGTCCAATGTAGCTCACAGTGATTCAGTGTATTTGGGTGCAAAAGAGGACCATCCCTAGCCTAAAGGTACCCATACGGATGTGTTGGAACAATATTTTTGGTCGTACTAGTTGTGTAATGAAAGCTGCACCACTTTGCAATCCTTTAATAATCGCTATATCCGGCAACTTTTCCCTCATCTGAAAAAGTCATCACCATTGGAAAACGCCCGTGATAGCAAAACCCAGAGAGGTTTTCGTGATGGTCCCAACATTATCACGTGAGTCTCCGGACATGGAGTGTCTCAGATGCCCCACTCGCCTCTGGTGAGCCTCAACATGTTGCCTTTTAGCACTTTGGACTCTTAAGGAAATCATTCAATGTAGCGCCTGCAGCGACCTCGGGCGTGATGGGTGCAAAAGAGGACCATCCCTAGCGAACGGTATCTATTACCCGACGCAGTTGGAACAGTCCGTTTGGTTGTAGGAGTTGCAGAATGAAAGTTGCACCACTTTGCAACTTTACACTACTTGCATCTGGCAACTTTTCCCTCATCTGAAAAGTCATCACCATTGGAAAACGCTTCCGAGATAGCAAAAACCGAGAGAGGTTTTCATAGATCTAGAATTTCTTGTAATATCTTTGTTGTAATCTCTATAAATTTGTTGCAATATCTTTGTTGTAATCTCTAGAATATCTCTTCAAGCAGCAACTAGCAAAGAGGCGTGCAAAGTAGCAAACAACATTATGATAGCTAGGGAAGAGTGAATTTTATTGCAGTAGTATGGTGCACTATCATCAACAAAAAGGGCACACTATTCCTCAAGAAAAAGGTGAAATTGCTAAGGTCAACAAATACACTAGGGCCTATTGTCCTATCTTCTTGGACTTGTTCTTGAGCCAAGTGACTATGAACAAAAGAATGCATAAGTTATTCTTAAGGGGGTTGATGGTGTAAACTTTCTATTTTGACCCTCATTTATGGGATTTATTTTACACTGATGGGTTAATCTTGCTTAGGTGGTGAGTTGGTAGTTAGAGAGGTAGTTGTCTCTCAAAGCTTGTTATGAATTTTGGACAAACCTTTTCCATCCAATTTCACAATTCGGTTTGCTCTATTTTTTTTAATCCTCATCATCTGATCTATGCAAGTACATCTTTGAGCTTGCAATTTTGTGTGATAATGTAATTAGCATTTCGCTAAATTTTATAACTTGATTTTCATTTATTTTTCTTTTATATTTTAATATAAATAAAACTTCAACAACAAATAAAATAGAATAAAAAATTAATGAATCAAACATTCCAAAGACACAAAGATAGCTTGAAGAGATGAAACTCCCTCCCTCTATATAAAATTATAAATGCAAAAATAACTATAACAAATAGGATATTGAACCAATGAAATTTATGCACATTACCCACAAAGCCTCCAAAGGACACATTCTATGAGCCAAGAAAATCATGATGGTTTATCGCCAACTATTTTTTTGGTTGAAGCTATACTTTTTGGGTACATGTATTATTCAATGGAGCCTACTATTATAAATTATCACATAGAGAATTAAAGTGGTTCTTTGTGTTCTATTCAAAGAACAATAAGTTATTGTATGTTTTTTGTTTGTACTCTTATTATTATATTACAAGAAATTAGCATATCTTGAGAAAAGATACCAAGTAACTTATAAAAACCATGGATTTTTCTTTCCTTCCAAGCTACTTATTATTTTTTATAATAAGATGTATACAAGAGTGTATTGTAAATTAGAAGCAACTTCTAGATAAATTTGTAGGAATGTTGGAAAGTTCAAATAGTGCAAAATTATTATATTGACAAACTAAATTTGATTACATTTTGTAAATTGCAAAATCATTGTATAATATGTTTACAACATTCACATGTCTTAATAGTTAGTACACATAGTAAGTATTGAATATAAGACTACTATTAGATATTTTAATTACTATACCCAACATTGTTTCATAATCATTTAATTCATATTCTAAATTATATATTGCTCCCTTCTCCTTTGGGTATGCCACATTGTACTATACCATATACGCTGCATTTTGAATAATGTTTTAGTCAAATTTGAAAGTATAACTGGGGTAACGAAATAAATAAAGGAAAGATTGCAAATTATGTTTGTTTACTTGCTCCTCTTGTTCAACCTGATAGTGAGTGACTAATTTGTGTGCTCTTGTGTTCTTGTGATTTTGTTTTTGCATGGGTTAATTAATTTAATTTGAAAGTCTAGGTATGTGTTAGTCTAGGTCTATGCTTTATCAACGTTAAGTGGCAGAAGGAGAGGTCTTTTATAGAGCATCAACCAAAACATGCACCTAATAGGAAGGTGAGTTAGCAACATGAGGCTTTTGAAAGTGTGCCTAGCAGTCATGAAGCAATGAGCAGCAAGTAAAAATGGTGCCTAGGAGGATCTAAAATGATGTTTTGAGTGGCATGATGTGGATGAGAATAGGCACCTTAGGATCGACAAGAATAACCTAAATTGGTGCCTGCATTTGTTTGATCGAAGCAAAGGAAAGTACATCAAGGATAGGTGCTTTGAGTGGATGTTTATGCAATGTAATCAATAACATGAATAAATCTTTTAATTATTAGTTATGCAATCGGTGAAGTAATTGCATAATTGCTTATGTTGACTTTGTAAAACTATATGTAATTGAAATTTTTTCTCATCTATCACATCTAGTTGTTACTATGCAATGTGAGGTAATGCTTGAGTTGAAAGATGTGCAATGCAATGAATCAGCAATATGAATAAACTACATAATATAACCATTCTTTTATGCTATTGTACATCAAGATATTTAACCATTGCTCACTTGATTAAAATTTCAAAGAGTTTAATTATGCACATGAGGAGGCAATTAAATTTTGATTGTGACCTTCTATATATGAAATTATCCAATAATCAAGTGTATGTCCATATACAAAATGGCATCAACGCCAACTCAAACAAAATTTTACAATATGTGGCATATGCCATCTCGGTAACTATTCAATATTTACATGCCAAAATGTCTATCTCATTCTAAACTACTGGTGGATCATCAAAATGGAGCCTCTTTGAAGCACTCATTGCCTCTGAAGGTAGCTGCACAAGAAAAAGTCAAACCACAATTGAGATTCGTTATACTATATAATTTAAAATCTAATAATTAACATCAAAATCAATATATATTAAATTATAATTGAACTCTAAAATTGTGATCTTGATTACCTAAAATATTCGTCTCTTCAAAGGGTCAGAGTTCTAGAATATGCCCTCTCAAGAACCGACCTCAAACCATCTTTTGTAATTTCAATCTATATAGGTGAACAAAAACATGCAAACCTGAACGCTAGCAAGCATACAATTGTCAATAATAGGAACATATAAATACCAGACACAAAATAAAATGAACACATACTTCTTTAGGTGTTTCGACACCTCCTCCTTGAGTTGCTTCAACACCTACTCCAAGTGTTCCAATACGTGACGGGCCAGTGTTGTGGCCCTTGTCAACAAGGACGATACTCATAACTCCTCAGCATTACAAAATGACAAGTACATATGAAACTACCAATCTATGTCGATGTATGTATAATCAATATAAGATTCTTTAAAAATTCTTAATTCAATCAAATTTGAATTCACCTATCTTTGCCTAATATCCAACATTACACTTCCATAACTGACAAGGTTGCACCTCGCTCGCATAAGGTATTTCCTACAAGAGGAAAATAAGATAAACATATAAGTTATTATATAATTTCATTTTAATGACAATTCAAAGGACAAGAAAGTATACAATAAATAAATGTAAATGAGTGAGTGCAAAATATATATCGTGGTGTTGCCCAGGGCCAAATGAAATGGCCTCAAGGTGCTATTCAATACATTTTCAAATTCTGACATCAAATCGTTAAATAACCATGTAAATAAATATTAGTACATTATACCATTCTTATTAATATTCATTTAAAAACAAATGCAAGTTATAAATTCACAACTTAAATTTTACCTATGTCATGACTCCAATGTCCCCCTCTCTAGCAAGAGAGGACTCTGTATGGTGTGCTCCACTCCCCTGCATCTGATCTATAATATCCACATCGTGGAAGTCATAATCAGAAGTGTCTAGGGGATGCTCGACAGGCTCTACAAGAGGACCCAAGCATATTTGGCAGCACATGGAGCAAGTATGTGGTACAAAAATATGTGGACCTGATGAGGATGATGCAGCAGCACTTGAGCCATCACCAACATCACCAGAATGTGGCTGAGCTACTATAGAAGCATGCGAAACCAAAAGACCACTCAAAGAGTGAATAGCATCGATAGTCTGTGTGGCCGCATCCTGCATAATATCTAGATGGTATACTGGAGGTGGCGGAGGAAGGGGAGGGGAGGGGAACTGTATGGGTATTACTTAACCGCCTTTCTATCCTCAAGCATACCTCCACCAACGCCTTGGAAGGGTTTAATGTAAAAGTAATTGACATGATGCCCTAACACAAACTCAAGATATAATTTTTTTATAAAGTAAAATGGTATATCACAATTGTTGTTCGGTGGTTTCAAAAAAACCATACACCAATGATCCCAAAAGTTTTCTACAATGTCTTTATGAGTGCACCATTTTATAGAAAGTTTTGGTTTATTAACATTAACCGGAAAACCAATGCAGGGGTTAACAAATAAAGAGGCTATTTGGGCTTTGGTTATTCGGAGATCTTTCACATCATCATAGGACAATCCATATGCATAATATTCTCTCATGTCTTCTCACCATTAATGAAAGGCATTATGTTGCGAGGAGAGGCTTTCTATGTTTTTAGTTATTTCTTTCATTGTGTTTGACATCTCAGATAGTCGAGGGACTCTCGTATAAACTTGAAAAATGCCCCTTAATTGTTGCAATTTTTAGAAATTAATTCTTGAATTGATAATGGAGGTGGTGGAGGTGGTGGTGGAGGTGGTGGAGGTGGAGGAGGTGGAGGAGGTGGAGGTGGAGGAGGTGGAGGTGGTGGAGGTGGTGAATTGCATTTTCATTGTCAAGAGCTATAATGTCTCGATTTAATATAAAACAAATCAATCTAATTAGAATTAGACAATATAAATGAAAATATTATAAAATACCTTCTAGTTTATAAATAAAAATCTATAAAATTTTCTAATTTTTAACGTACAAAAACACTATTTTTAAGTCAAAATCCATTGCAAACATTCAAATTTTATCAAAATCCATGCTAAACTCAAATTTTTCATAAAAAATCTATCAAAACCACCCAACTATTTAGGTCCAACCTTTACTGGGAGAGTTATCAAACCAATTATAGGGAATCCATAACCATCATGAGCTTTTAATCATGCTTTTGATTGTTTATAATCATCTGCATAAATTTCATGTACATACAATAACTCTTTTTTGATCATATTCACTATGTACATGGGATCAATGAGTATTCCCCTTTTCGGGTTTCTACAAACTTGATATAAAGAAGACCATCGAGTGTAGTTATAGAAGAATCAATATATAAAGAAATGTCAAAACAAAAATACTGGTTTTTCCTTTATGATTTGAATATTAGTAGGTTTATAAAGATGGAAAATCACATCATCTTCTTCATTATCATTGTATTGAATAAAGTTTGTTGGAATGAATTCGGCAATGGGTTTGTAAATATTTGTGGCATTGAAAAACTCAATTTATATTCCTTTTTTCATTATTAATAGTCATCCAACTGGATTTCGGATTAGAATGAGTGTCTCTAATTTGGTTATAAATATGTTACATCTTTCCATATCATGTCGAGGCACGATGATATTGTGGGAAAAAATGTTTTTGCATTAAAGTTTGCGGTAAAGGTTTAATTCGTTTGAATATGACTAATTGGAGGAAGTTAGAATCATATTCTCATTAACAATTCGCAACATGATCACATGGAGAGAATCAAACAACTATGAAAATTTCCTATCTCATGGCCTAAATTTATATCTAGAGTTATGTTTACAATAGTTACTTCTGTCTCAATATTATGAGCAGTTTGACATGAATGTTTATCAAGTAATGAATATTTTGTTTTTCTTTTTAAATAATTGATAGTTGTTTTGAGGCATGACTTATATGATTGACCAATACGAGCCTATGAAGGGGTACCTTCATACCAACTAATCGATATTCGATAATCATGGCTATTATACAAAAACGGTTGGTTGATGGATATTTCATTAGCAATTCTCTTATCTTGAATATTAGGTTGTGTTATCTATACCACCCTTTTGAATGTCAACATCTTGAAGACTATAGAGAATTTCAAATAAAGGATTAGTATCATTTCATAAAGTTTTTATTTTCTCTTTAGGTCCTTGATTACAATGAACTAAATTTGTTAATGTAACTTGAGGACTGATGTTCACTTGAAAGTGTTGGAGAAATCATTAATGAGTTGTGTAAAGGAGGTAATTGATTGTTTGACAATGAACAAAACCAATCCAAGGCCATATCTTTCAATAATCTAGAAAAGAGTTTCACTATGAGTGAATCTTCAAAAATAAAGTCTCTACACAAGGTAGTAAAAACTAACAAATGGTTATTAGGATATTTTTTACCATTGTACTTTCCAAAGCGAGGTATTTCAATGTTTTGTAGTATAGGTGTATTTAAAATAGTGAATATTAATGAACTATGTTTAAGGTATTTTGGATGTTTACTATTGATTTGATTTTGTTTTAAGTTTGAAATTTGTTGTTGTAATCAGTGAAGCATAAATCTGCAAAAAATCCCGATTAATCGCGATTTTTAAAAAATCTGCAGGCTGGACGATTTTTCCCCGATTTTTTGAAAAAATCATTGACTTTTTGGTCAATGATTTTTTTTCGTTTCAAATTGCAAATTCACCAAAAAAAACGTGTTTAAAATCTGGAAAAAAATGTGAATAAAATCGAGCTGATTTTTGCACAAGAAAAACCATGAGACCATGGCTTGTTGCTTACTATTATGCTTTGATAGATTTTTCTCCAAGCATCCATAGCTTGTTTGAAAGCACTCAAGCGTAGGCTTTTAGCCATAGCAGCAAGGCAGCAATGAACTGCTTGATAAAATACCGTGATTTGCAGATATGTGGCGAAAATGGTAGCATAGACAAGGCAGTGAACTGCTGGAATGTCTCAAAGAAATGTAGTCTGATGGTGATGGAATGCCATGACTAATGCCATGACAAGAAAATTGCTATGGATTGTCATGGCATTCCATCACTGTGAGACTGCATTTCTTTGAGGCATTTTTTCAAACAATTCACTGCTTTGTCTATGTTATTGCTTACTATTATGCTTTGGTAGATTTTTTCCAAGCATCCATAGCTTGTTCGAAAGCACTTGTTTTAGGCTTTTACTCATAGCATGAAGGCGTTGAACTGTTTGATAAAATGCTTTGGTAGACATGTGTGAAAAATGTGGTAGCATAGAAAAGGTAGTGAACTATTTGAATGTTTGAAGAAGAGTGAGGATGAAATGCCATGACGAATGCCATGACAAGAAAATTGCTATGGATTGTAATGGCATTCCATCAACATGAGACTACATTTCTTTTAGGCATTTTGAAATGTACTAACGCCTTGTCTATGCTATTGCTTACCATTATGCTTTGATAGATCTTTTCCAAGCATCCATAACTTGTTCATAAGCACCTGTTTTAAGGTTTTAGCCATAGCAGCAAGGCAGTGAACTGTTTGATAAAATGCTTTGGTAGACATGTATGAAAAATGTGGTAGCATCGACAACTGTCACCATTTGATATTTATATAGTTGTAGTATGTTTTGTGCAATGTAATCAGCGATATGAATATAACCAACAAAAATCTATTTTCTATAATTCATGGATTGAACTCTGTATTTTATTTGCTCACCGTTCAGATGCTATGAAATGCTATTACATTTTAAAAAGTGTTTCTAATATTTTTCTTCTTCAATTTTATGTTTTTTTAACTAACAAAACTCCTAGTTTTTCTACCAAAACCCTATTTTGAAAAAAATCAACTAAAAATAAACAAATCTAATTGAAAATTTGATAAAAAATAAAGAACTTTACCTGTTAGAGATGGACTCCAAATTGGATATCAGATTTCGCTTTCCACTGTGCGCCCGCCGTCGTTGAGCCGAAAGCAAATGTGAATGAGTTTTGGTCGCCCAATTTTTTATATATATATACGTCAACAAAATCGGATATCCGATTTAAATCAGATATCCGATTTGGATCGGATATCCGATTCCTAAAACTAAGTTTTCCCTCTGCCTCGGTAGTCACCCGAGCTCCAAAAAGTCAACTCACCATTTTCGCGTTTTTGAGTCGTAGAAACACGTATTTTTTTCTCCATTGCCACTTTTTGGCATACCATGATCCTGCACATGCCCTAGAAGCAGTAAATACATCAGTGTACCTGATTAATAGAGCACCATCCACTCGGCTTGAATTTGGATTTCTAGAAGAAAAATGGTTAGCTAATAAAATTTCCTATGATCATTTGCATGTGTTTGGATGAGAATATTTTGTTCATTTTCCAAAAGAGAAACAAACTAAGCTTGATATGAAATCTAAAAGTTGTATCTTCATTGGATATGGAGAAGAAACATAGGGTTATAGGTTGTGGTATCTAGTTACTAAGTGTGTCACACGAAGTAGAGATGTGATATTTAATGAAAAAGTAATGTCAAGTTTACAAGAAGTCAAATCACCTAAGAAGTATATTCCATTAAAAGATATCATGAATGGTAGTGATATGTTTAAACAAAAGGTGATTGTAAACCAACCACAACCACCATTGAAAATTCAAACACATGACCAACCACAAGATTTCCAAGATAATGAAGAACACGTTCCTCTAGCTAGTAATGCACAAGAGTTGATTCCTCCAGTTAGGAGGTCCACTAGAGAGCACATGCCTTGAACCAGGTATAAATATTTTATTCAATATTTATTGATTTCTTATGAATCTGAACCTACAACATTTAAATAAGCATGTGTAGAAAAAGATAGCAATAAATGGATGGAAGCCATGAGAGATGAGATGGAATCTCTAAAGGGAAATCACACGTGGGATTTAGTAACCCTTCCACCCAATTGGAAAGCATTGCAAAACAAGTGGGTGTATAGGTTGAAGGAAGAAGTGGGTGGGAAGAAAATATTTAAAGCTAGATTGGTGGTCAAGGGATATGCTCAACAAAAGGGCATTGATTTTATAGAGATATTTTCACCAATTGTGAAAATTCCCTCTATTATAATAGTATTGGGCTTAGTAGCTATTCATGATCTAGAGTTGCAACAAGTTGATGTCAAGACAACTTTTCTTCATGGTGACTTGGAAGAAGAGTTGTACATGAAGCAACTAGAAGGTTTTGAGGAAAAAGGTAAAGAAGCACTAGTTTGCAAACTAAATCATAGTTTATATGGGTTGAAACAAGCTCCTAGACAATGGTATCTAAAATTTTATTCTTTCTTGTTTGAGAAGAAATTTTTTAGATGTGAATCTGACCATTGTGTTTATTTTAAGTTATTTGATAATGGAGAATTTGTATTGCTATTTTTGTATGTTGATGATATGCTAGTTGCAGGATCTAGCATGGTTGTTGTTAATAGGTTGAAATAATAGTTATCTTTAAATACATTGTCAATGAAGGATTTGGGAGCTGCAAAGCAAATCCTTGGACTGATAATTATCAGAGATAGGAAAAAAAAGGAACTTATACTGTCACAGGAGAAATACATTGGAAAAGTAGTGGAAAGGTTTAACATGAAGGATGCCAAGGTAGTCAAGACAACCCTAGCAGAGCATTTCAAATTATATTCTAATGTGTCCCAAGACACTTGAAGAAAAATAATAAATGGAAATAGTGCCATATTCATTTATAGTTGGGAGTTTAATGTATGCTATGGTTTGTAAAAGACCAGATATTTCCCAAGTAGTGGGAGTGGTCAGTAGATACATGAGTAATCTAGGAAAAAGTTCATTGGTAAGCAATGAAATGGATTCTGAGATATCTTAAAGGCACATCTAACCATGTTTTTTGTTTAGAGGTGAAGATGCACATTTGCATGGATATGTTGATTCAGACATGGCTAGAGATTTAGATCGAAGATGATCTACAACAAGATATGTGTTCACATTGGCAGGAGCAATAATTAGTTGGATTTCCAAGTTGCAAAAAGTAGTGGCTTTTTCAACTACTAAAGAAAAGTATATTGCAATGATAGAAGGAGCTCAAAGGAGATGTTGTGGAAATTGCAAAGGTTACTATCTAAATTCGGAAATAGAAAAAAGGAATTCGTATTGTATATTGATAGTAAAAGTTCCATTCACTTGGCCAAAAATGCAACATTTCATTCATGAATGAGGCACATAGACTTCAATATCACTATATTAAAAGTGTTCTTGAGGAGGGTAAGCTCAAGTTGAAAAAGATACATATGAATTTGAATCCTACAGATGCATTTACAAAGGTTTTTTCAAAAGAGAAGTTGGAGTTTTGTAGAGCTTCTCTTGGATTGATAAGCCTATGACAATAGGTCTTGGAAAGCAGGAGATTTCTTGAAACATGATTGTTCACAATATTTTTTGGGACTTCAAGTGGGAGATTCTTGGGATGCGAAGTCCTATGAAATGCATGCTATTTTCTCACTTACAGTAATAGTTCAAATGCAAAAAAAAATAGTTCCAAATATAAACAAACTTAGTTCCAATGTAAACGGAATTCAGGTGATGCTCTAGTGTATCAGTTGCAAAGTCCATTATATATTGGACTATTTGTAATGTAAATTGTGTGCTCTGATTAACATCAATAGAAGGATCATTCTTTCTAATGGATGTAGGCAATTTTGTTGAACCACGTTAAAAATCTTGTCCTATTTTCATTGTCATGTCTCTAATTTCTTGTCTATGAAAATCTGTTCATGTTAGCGGTATCTTTACATGTTTCATGGCTATTGACAAGTGTTTGTCTACCTTTTCAGCTTAAAAGCATACTTCTAATTTTATATCAAAAATACAAAATTATATCATAAGAGGGATCTACCCCTCTAAATGTAGAGGGTATTTGTTAATCTCATAACAAATAATCCAACTTTTGGTTGCATTTTGTCGTTTCCCATTGGGTGATTCTTGTTATTTGCAGTGACAAATCTGTTCACTAACACAATTTTTTTTTTGTGTATATTGTGAAGATAACAATGAATTGATTAAGCAACATTCTATTCTGAATTGCATTGATTTTTTCTTTTACAAGTTACATGCAGATAATATAAATGCGAAGATATACAACCCTTTTTCTCATCTCACCAGATGTAATCACAATTCATATAGTAGAATTGAATTAGGTACGGGAAATCTTTTCCCATCACATTTCACCACGTCATTGCCTCAACTTTATTCAGATCATCATTCTTTTCTAAAAAGTATGTAGAATCCTCGTTGTGTTTAATGGAACTATGCTTGATGGATGAAAGTTGAGCTCCTATTGTTCCCATCTTTGATGAGTTCAACCTCACAACCTTTGAAAAAATGGAGTGGGAAAACATTGTCTCACTAACAGAGTGGATGGTGAGATTGTTGAAAAATGGAGAGCCACACTTCGAAGGGAATGTTGTTGGAAGAGATTGCAGCGTGTATAGTGCAAGGGAAAATGCTGATTTGAGGTTAAGAGAGTGATATCTTGCATATTCTATAATTCCATCTGTATTTTAAGAGGCCTTCTCTTTCTTATATTTTCAATTGAAAATATAATTTAAGGACATGCCAACACAGAAAGATGTTACTCATAAGGCCAATGTTTTTTCCATACTAGATAATAGTTCTACATATTGGGTGATTTTGTTATTATGGATTGTACTTTGACTATGATAATGTTTTTAAAGCATAAATGTGCTTCACTTATGGTAGCATGCATTGCAATTTATCCATGAAATAATTTAGATTTCCTCCCTTTGTCGTGGAAGAATATTGGTGGGATAAATTGCCTTCTCTACATCATAGGGAATAAAGAAATGGATATCCATGTTTGAGAATCACAATTGCTAACTCTTCCAAGAGTAATCTAAAGCATGAACTAGGATTTTTCATTTGTTTTATGAAATAAATAAACTATACAATCTGATTCATGTGAAAAATTCTACTCCAATTGTAAATGGATTTGGAATGGTTTATGTTAATCCAAAACTCTGCAATGGGTTGTAGAGTATAAAATTTTAACAATATGTAAGGCAATAAAATAAAAAAATCCTTTGTGGTCTTCATAAGAAATTCCTTATGCAAGGTTGTAGAAACATCTCTACTTCTCTATCCTGCAAATATAGAATTGAAGCTCTAGGTGTTAAATCTTTCTAAATTTAATGTTTACAAATTATTTGATGAGAATTCCTCGAACAAACCCAAAAAAAACTAGAAAAACAACAATCACGTTAGATTTATAATCATGTTTTTGTGTCACAAACTATTATGGATTTGAAGATCTTTTAGAATATAAAATTTTCTTTTCGAGTTGTAATTTGTAATAATAAAATATAATGTAATAATATAATACTAAATAATGTAATATAATATTATATTTTATAATATAATCTACTATATATATTATGATTTAAGAATATTGATTACCTTTCCTTCTCAAGAGATAAGATCAAAATTGTATTGATTCACTGTTAATTGTTTTGATGATTTAACAAAAAAAAAAAGTTCTAGATAAAATTAGTTATAGTGAATTAAATATGAAGTTGGAAACAAAACTATTTGCAGTCAAGTAAATGGGCGGGTGCATGAAGTTGGTCGCACTTTTGTGGCCAAATGGGAAATTTTTTTTGAAAAGAGATCACGCGAGTGCGTTATAACGCGCTAACATTATGTGATTTTAAAAGAAGAAAAAAAGTGAAATCTGTATCATTTTCTTTTTACTGTTTCTCAGCTCTGTCCATGGCCAAAAACCCTCACTTTCACGCTCGCGTTTTAGGAGGAAGGATTTCTACATATTTCATCAACAATAGTTGGATTTTCTTGGAAAATATGGTGCCACGACGACGAAGAGATGTGGGAGGTAAGTATTGCTATTGTTTTGAGTTTGTTAGTTTGAAATTGATTTAGTTTGTTTTAGGTTAGATTTGATTGTTTTTTTTTAATTTGTAGGAAATCCTGCAAATCCTCAACAAGAAGAGGAGGAAAATCCTCAACAATAAAATCCTCAACAAAATCAACCTCAACAACAAAATCAACCTCCCCCACCATTCTCTCAACACCCTCCTGGCACTCAAGAAAATTTGAGGAGTGAAATTGAGAACAATAGAAAACAACTTGAGGATCTTATCAGTAGGTTGAGTGATCCAAATGCTTTAGCCACAAAAAGAATGCTTTTAGCAAATTCATTGAAAGATATGTTAAAAAATGTAGATGCAATCACCCAACAAATATTCGGATGGCAAGATAGGAGGCAGACAACCAAGGCATATTATGCAGAAAAATTATCATATAAACAAGTAAAAGATTTAAAAATTACAAAAGGTGATTTCTGTTCTCTATTCACTTACCCTAAAACAAATCAAAATATTAACCTCAATGCAAAGAGGTTTCCTATTCATTAGTGCCACCACCAAGAGATTAAGAACCATTTTTTATGAAAGATGGTATATGGTCTTTGATTACCCACCATGCAATAATTGTGAAGTCCCCCAATTTTTTCTTAGGAAACTATACAGTGAGTTTGTATTGAACCAAATCCCAAATTATTTTGATATGAGGGAGTTCCAGGGGAGAGGTGGGGGGTCAGCTCAGGATAGGCCTAGTGCACAGCCAGATCCTACGCGACAAGGGAGACGACCTCTTGCTAGGCCTCCTCGTGAGAAAATTGTGATGCCTACCATTGCGAAGGAGAGTGCACACATAGAGACATTGCAAGAAATCACAACTTTGACCCGGAGTGTCATCCATCACACTAGCCCTATTGTACAACACCATCCAGGGGAGTCTTTAGGTGGTGGCCTTCGAACCCATGTGTGTCAATCTTGCGGGATGACTTATTCGTATGACCCTACCGACACTCAGGAGGGTGCTATCAGGATCCATATGCTACTACATAGCCTGATCCATATGCATCTACGGAGATGGAGAGGACGACTGAAATTTTTCATGATGCATATGGCATTCACACTCAGGTAAAATTCAGCATGTTCATTGAATTTAATTTATTAAATTTTGATTGTGAAATGCAAGATTAACTAATTTAGTTTTATTATTTTAATAAAATTGTAGGGTCACAGTGTAGAGACTAGATACACCAGTCATCCACCTACTTATTTTTGTAGTACACCTATCAGTGGGGTATGTAACTAGTAAACAATTGTAAATTTATTACATGTTAATAGTATTGTTTTACAAATGGTATTTTAATATGTGATTTTGGATGTTGAAAAGGGTAATGTTGGAGGTTTCAAGGAAACACCTCCTAGTGCCAGTAGATTTTATCAAATGTTCATGGAGGTAATATAGAATAAAGAGAACTTAACTAATGAATTCTAAGTTTAATAGATTTGTGTAGTTTATATTCATATTGTTGGTTACATTGCATTACACATTATTCAAACTCAAAGCATTACTTCAAATTTGATAACTAATAATCAGAAATATAGAGTTTAATAATTGTACTCAAAATTTTGTTCATTAGATCTCATACATTATAAGTCATCACGTGGATCGCTATTGTAACTTTTTTGTGATTGAATAATTTGTTGTTTTATTTTCAGATGTTGGTGACAGAAACATCGCCAAACATTATGAGGGCAATGGATATTGGTGTTTCCTCCACTATATAATCCTCGATGGCTCTGATAGGGGAGGTATGAGGCAAATTACTAAATTTCAATTTACATTTGTTGTTATAGATGAACTAGTTCTAGTGAAAAATCAAACCATTATTGATTCGTAGTTTAATTCCTATTTGGATGGTTTATATAGGGCTTGAGCACACCTCAACATCGGTGTGCAAATATTTCCATTGAGGAGAGTGATTGTGAGATGGCCGTAAGTGATTATTTTGTTAAATATATCAATTTTTATAATGTAATTTCTATATATTAATGTCTTTACTTCTTATTGTAATAGTTAAAACTTCACCAGGAGCTAAGCACTAGGAGGAGCAGCAGGAGCACTCCTCAAGCACAGCAGAAATAGGTGACAGAATTATCGCCATCGGATCGCCAAGCAAAGGGAAAGAAAATTATATTTGAACTAGAGCATGGAGAGAAATAATTTTGAATGCAGAGCCCTTTGTTGGATGCCTACATGGAACTTTTGTACATATTTTGTATTGGATATATTTGACATTGTATGCCTATATGGCATTCTCGTAAGCCTATATGGCTATTTTGTAACTATATTTTATACTTATATCGACATATATTGATGTATGCATACATGGATATTTGCTTTTAATAGAAATATTTTTTATCGATGGTGTCCATATTTGCATTATAAATTCATGGTTCAATAGATATGAGTTACGTGTATTCAAGTGTATACTTTACAACTTACGCACATATAATTTTTGACTTGCGTGTGAACATTGAAAAGTGTGAATTTTTTTGTGTGTGGAAGTCAAATGTAAGCCAATTTTGCAATTCTTAGTTCTTGCATACTCGATCTTATGGACTTATTCCTTCCTAGCACATATTGAAAATATTTCTCATTTGGTGTAGAAGATAGATTCCTCATTTTTGAACCACTAATAGCAAAGAGATTCAAAATAAGACTTTAGCATTGGAACGCTACTCCATACTTCTCTTGTCTAGACCATAAAGGATTGAAAATTCTTAATTTGATGCAATGATAGTCTTGAGATGAGAATTTATATAACCATGCCTATTTTGAAACTTCGCATCTAATACTGCATCAACAAGAACTTAAGAAGTGTTGCATAAGAGTGTTAGGTTTGATAGGCCTTCTCTTTCCTAAGGGAGGAGAGCCTACATCTTGAATTTTGAACAAAATTTTAAGAAGCAAACATTTTACATAAAAGCTTCAAACATAGATGACATATTTGGCTAAGTCTATCTTGAAAATTATCAATGCATTCAAACTCTAAAGGAGATTCTCCCTCAAAAGAAAACTTTACCCTTTTTCCCAAGGAAAGAAATTGCAACAAGTTGCATGATTTATCTTATTTTTTTCTCATAGCTCCTGGTCAATCATTCATGGCTCAGGATAGTTTCGTTCCAAGGCAAGGACACCCAAAAAATCACTGAGATTCTTCTATGATCTGCAAGAAAAAGGTTTTGGCTCTTTCACAATGTAAATAACTATGTAACATAGTTTTCTTGTTTTCCTTCCACACAGAAAAATGTTCACACTTTTCAAATTGATCAATGATCAATAACGACTGATTGTAAACACTTGACATTTTTATGTTTGAACTTTAATTTATAATTTTGTATCATGACATTCGAGTATCACTAATATTTTAATATTTGACTATGAAAGTGGTGGTGTATTTTTTGCTATGTTATTTGACTATTAATATGGTGGTGTATTTTGAACTTTATTATTACAAATATGTATATATTTTTTATTTTTATATGTTTTTGTATTACCGAACCCAAAACAACCCAGCCCCAAAAAAATTTCTCGAACTAGGCTGGGTTCTGAAGAACCCGAACCCAAAACCAAACCGGTGACTTAGTAAAAAATAGATTTTTGTAGTTTATATTCATAACATTGATTACATTGCATTGCACATCTTTCAAACTCAAAGCATTGATTCACATTTCATAACTAATAACTAGATGCTGATAGATGACAAAATTTCAATTACAATATAGTTTTTACGAAGTCAACTTAAGCAGTTATGCAATTACTTCACATTGCATAACTAATAACTAGGAGCTTCCCGATTGCATTTGGTTGTCATGGCATTCTATGAGACCACATTTCTTTGAGGCATTTTCAAGCAGTTCACTACCTTGTCTATACTACCACATTTTTTCATACATGTCTACCAAAGTATTTTTGTCAAATAGTTCAAGTGTTTCCTTGTTACTTATGGCGAAGCCTAAAACAAGCTTGCTTGAGAAAAATCTATCAAAAGCATAATAGTAAGCAATATCGCCCAGACAGTGAACTCTTTGAAAATGCCTCAAAGGAAATGAGGTCTCATGACCTGATGGAATGCCATGACAATCCAAATGCTTTTGATTTCCTTGTGGCATTCCATCACCATGAACCTCATTTCTTCAGCCCTCAAAGAGAGTTCCTGCTGTCTATGCTATCTATTTTTCATACATGTCTATCCAAGAAGCATTTTTTATCAAATGGTTCATTGCCTTTGCTACTATGGCTAAAGAAGCCTAAAACCTACGGCTTTCAAACAAATATAAAATTAGAAAAAAATATATCATAGCATAATAGTAAGCAATAGCATAGACAAGGGGAATGGGCTTGTTTGAAAAAATTCCTCAAAGAAATGTGGTCTCATGGTGGTGGAATGCCATGACAAACAGAGTGTTGTGGATTGTCTCTTGGCATTCCATCCTCAGCGAGACCCATTGCTGAGAACGACCCCAAGCAGGTTCAACTGCCTTGTCTATGCTACTACGATATCATACATGTTTACCAAAGAATTTTATCAAATAGTTAAGCTTCCCTTGTTGCTATGGCTAAAACCACAAAATAGGTGCTTCAAAAAGCTATGGATGCTTGGAAAAAAATCTATCAAACATACTAATAATCAATAGCATAGAAAAGGTGACCATTGTTTGAAAAAAAGCCTCAAAGAAATGTGGTCTCTCCCAATGGTGATGGAATGCCATGACAATCCTGTAATTTGCTTGTCATGGCATTAGGTCATGCCATTCCATCACCATGAAACCACATTTCTTTGAGGCATTTTTTCAAAGAGTTCACTGCCTTGTCTATGCTAACACATTTTTCATACATGTCTATCAAAGAATTTTATCAAACAGTTCATAGCCTAAAATAGGTGCTTTCGAACAAGCTATGGATGCTTAGAAAAAATCTATCAAAGAATAATAGTAAGCAACAAGATGATGCAATACAGAGATTTCCAAACCACTCAACAACTTAGGGGACTCTTGTACCAAACTCATCTTGGAGAAGATCAAACAAAATTTCAACATTTCATCAGAAAATCTACTTTTCATCCACTCAAATTCTCTTATCATTCATCATTCATCCTTCCACAAATTTGTATTCCAATTGATTCATTCAAACCTAAAAACCATTTTAGAAAACTTTGATTCAATCAATTAGATCAACATGCATTTCGAAAACACCATTTTCAACAAGGCACTCTTCCATTCAATCAATTCATTCAACTTGTCCCAAATAGTCAATCCATCATTACAATTGGCTTTCAGACTTTTACCAGACCATCAAGCACTGTGAACATCATTATTACAACTAATACAAATCAGGAACTTGCTCTCTTAACTTTGTTCTGACTAAACTTACAATTTCATGTATTATTTTATACCAAGTCTCCTCACTGTCCAACTGTCAAAACAACATATCTCACTTCTAAACCTATCCAAGACTTTGTACATCCCTAACACCATCACTTAGACAACATTATCCCAAAATCAACTCACCGATCACTGTTAGGTCAGACTTCTATTCTCTGAGCAGTCAAGGCACTACTTCTCAATTAGACATTCATGCCCTAAATCAGGTAAACCAAACACACTAGTTTCAAAACCAAAGATCCAAAACACTTTTAGAGACCTCTTAATGCCCATGTCCTCATATCAAAATCTCAGAATAAATTATATTGAAGAAATAAGCAGTTTTTAGTCTAAAAGTTGTAAAAAAGGCTACTAAAATAGGCCTAATTTTCAAAGATGACCCCCTTCAAACATTCCCAAAACACTTAAAACCTCAAATAGTCTTTATAAATAACACAAAACTCCCAATTTATCCATTTTTAGGGATTAAAAGACTCCTTTTGACAATATATTGACAAACCCTTGTTTATAGGGTGAAAAACTCAAAAATCAATCAGGGTTTCTTGTATAGGCTACATGAAAACCTCAAAACCTCCGGCCAACCATTGGAACATGTCAAAATACATCTGAAAAGGAATTTGGAAACATCTTCTAACCCATGCACTTGTTCTTTCTCCACTGTCATGCTGGAAACTATTCATTTTGACTGGAAAACTCAGAATTTCCTGTGTAGCAGCAGCTCCTTCAAGGTATTCTTGCTTTTTCCTCCACTCAAAAACATCAAAACATAAAAAATAACCTATCCCTAACCTACTCCACCAATCTACCTGACCTACATTGGTGGAGTAGTGTGGAAATGCCTTATAAGACTCTCAAAACTCAATGCACAAAATTTCAGACTGAGCCATAAGAAGAATGCTCAAACAAACATTAAATTTATTGGATTCCTTCCCAAATAGAAGCAAACAAATGGTGATCCCCAAACCTACTTGAAAAAATCTAAATTTTAACCCTAAACTCTTGCACAATCCATACAAGTTAAGAAACAACTGAAAAACACAAAAGAATAAGCTAAAACAGGGAACTCTTTGTTAATTTAATTCTTCCAGAATACAATGATCTCTTTGCTCGACCTTTACAATGATTTTAAAGAAGTTTCCAACCATTAACTACCTCTTCATATTCCTTGAAAGACCTATGACTCATCCTCTTCCTTGATTTTCTTGTTTTGTCTCTTCACATTCCTTCTTTTTCTCTCTTTTACATATATAGCATTTTGACAATATTACACTTTGTGCTTTTTCATGCCTTGATTACATTTAATTTTGGAATTACATGGACTTAAATACATTTTTGACAACTTAGCCTTTTGAAGGCATTACATGACCTAGGTGCTCTTGCACCACAAGCTTTTGTCTCATGGTTTTTTTCACATCAACATGATTTGATTCACATTTTTTTCACGTGAAAATCAATGTGAACCAGATTTTGTATTATGGAGCTATTTTAAGCTTCCACTTCAAAAACCAATGTAACAATGATACAAAATAATGTTACAAGAAGGCATCAAAATGGCTAGTGTACTAAACAAATTCTTATGATTTACGAATAATGTTGATAACTCTACTCAGTTGGATTTTTTTTTCAAAATCATACAAATTGAACCCTAGCATCAATAGAATTTGTATATCAAGCTACCATAATTCAAGTTACATTAGGCCCATATCATCGAGACACAGCCTGAACAATAGGAGGGATGGCCTATTTCAACATACTATACTCAAACCCTTAAGGGATTGATCTGGTTGAACGTAGCTCAGAGTAATTCTGCGTGTTTGGGTGTGAAATAGGACCATTTCTAGTGTAAACATGCCTACTCAGATGCGTTGGAATAGTCTGTTTGGTCACATGAGTTGCAGAACAAAAATTGCACCACCTTGCAACTTTCCACTGCTTGCATTTGACACTTTTTCCATCAACTGAAAACTGGACACCACAGGAAAAACACTCCAAGATAATGTAAACTGAGAGAGGTTATTGTAGAGGGGCCCAACATGATCCCATAGGATCAGACGAAAAGTTTCTAAGCATCATGGTGTCCGAGTAACCTCATGTTGAATTTTGCAGCCATTTTGCCCTTTGGACCCTTAAGGGATCGATCCGGTTGAACGTACCTCAGAGCAATTCTGCTTGTTTGGGCATGAAAGAGGACCACTCCTAGCATAAAAATGCCTATTTGAACACTTTGGAATAGTCTGTTTGGTCACACAAGTTGCAGAACGAAAATTGAACCACCTTGCAACTTTCAACTACTTGTATTTGACACTTTTTCGATCAACTAAAAATTGGACACCATAGGAAAACCACTACAAGATAACAAAAACCAAGAGAGGTTATTATAGAGAGGCCCAACATGATCTCATAGGATTAGATGAGAAGTTTATCAGCATCATGGTGTCCGAGTAACCTCATGTTGAAGTTTGCAGCCATTTTGCCCTTTGGACCCTTAAGGGATTGATCTGGTTAAATGTAGTTCGAAGCAATTCTGCTTGTTTGAGTGTGAAATAGGACCATGCCTAGCATAAAAATGCCTATTCAGATGCGTCGGAATAGTCCATTTGGTCACACGAGTTGCAGAACAAAAATTGCACCACTTTGCAACTTTCCACTGCTTCCATTTGACACTTTTTTCATCAACTGAAAAATGGACACTACGGGAAAAACACTTCGAGATAATGAAAACCGCGAGAGGTTATTGTAGAGGGGTCCAACATGATCTCATAGGATTAGACAAGAAGTTTATAAGCATCACGGTGTACGAGTAACCTCATGCTAAAGTTTGCAACCATTTTGCCCTTTGGACCCTTAAGGGATCGATTTGGTTGAACGTAGCTTGGAGCGATTCCATGTGTTGGGTGTGAAAGAGGATCATTTCCAATATAAAAATGCCTATTTAGATGCGTTGGACCATTTTTTCACATGAGTTGCAAAATGAAAATTGTACTAGTTTGCAACTTTCCACTGCTTCCATTTGACACTTTTTCCATCAACTAAAAATTGAACACTACGGGAAAACCACTTAGAGATAACAAAAACCAAGAGAGGTTATTGTAGAGGCACTCAACATGATCCTATAGGATTAGATGAGAAGTTTCTAAGCATCACGGTGTCTGAGTAACCTCATGCTGAAGTTTGCAGCCATTTTTCCCTTTGGACCCTTAAGGGATCGATCCGGTTGAACATAGCTCGGAGTGATTCCGTGTGTTTGGGTGCAAAAGAGGACTATTCATAGCATAAAAATGCCTATTTAGACATGTTGGAATAGTCTGTTTAGTCACACGAGTTGCAGAACGAAAGTTGGACCAGTTTGCAACTTTCCACTGCTTCCATTTGACACTTTTTCCATCAACTGAAAATTGGACACTACGAAAAAACCACTCTGAGATAATGAAAACTGAGAGAGGTTATTGTAGAGGGTCCCAACACGATCCCACAGGATCAAATGAGAAGTTTCTAAGCATCATGGTGTCCAAGTAACCTCATGCTAAAGTTTGCAGCCATTTTTCCCTTTGATCCCTTAAGGGATCGATCTAGTTGAACGTAGCTTGGAGTGATTCCGCATGTTTGGGTGTGAAAGAGAACCATTCCTAGTGTAAACAAGCCTATTCAGATGCGTTGGAACATTCCATTTGGTTAGACGAGTTGGAGAATGAAAGTTGCACGACTTTGTAACTTTTCACAAGGCAAAAAGACACCTAACCTTCAAATCTTGCTTCCAAACTTTTACCAGACCTTGGTACACTTTATTCATCTTTATTTTGACACAAACAAAGCTAAAACACCTTCTTACAACACTGTTTAATTAGATTTCACAATTTCTTGCACTAGAAGACCAAATTTGCTTGTAAGTGCTAAAACACTAAATCGGGTGTAACATGCAAAACAAAATGAACTTTTACAGGATAAATACATTTTAGGGTACCCATGTTTTCCATTAAAAACATATATCATTTTTAGATACACTTATTTTAGAACACATGCCTGTTGTCCCAACTTCTTTGCTTCTAAAGAACCCCAAATAGGCCATTTTAACAAAGTAGTATTTAATCATCACCAAAATACCAACAAACCTCAAACAGTATTTTTCCATGTGTAAAAACTCTCAAATAAATAAGTTTCAAGATGGAAAATTCTCAGCAATACACAAAATCTATAAACCCTTGATTATACTGTGAAAATCACAAAAATCAGTGAGGGTTTCAAGTATTTCACTCTAAGAAACCTCAAACACTCTGGCCAACACATGCCTTATTATGTCTAAAAATTCTTTTAGAATAATTTCCCTAGACATGCATTCATTATTTCTTCCATACCCTGCATAAAACCTCCATTTTTGGATGAAAAACTTAGATTTTGGCTCTGTAGTAGCAACTCCACCTTTGCATTCTTGACTTCCCTACACAAAACAACTCAACCAAAACAATAAACTGATGCAGACAGGGATTGGAATCTTTCAACAAACACATTTAGATTAGTCCCAAGTAATTTTCAAAACCCCAACTATCTATCTTGACAATTATCTCCTTTCAACTAGGTCTACTCTAGTAGCCATACAAACCATGTTTTTGGGCTTTATCACTTTAGCTTCCCAAATGAATTCTCAAATAAATGAATTTTTTTGAAGGCATACCAACTGATGCAGAGCAGGGTGGAGGAATACAAATTCAGACTTAAGAACCAAGAAACCAACTTAGGTTCATATATGTAATTTAGCTTCCATAAGGTCAACACTATAGTCTTCCAATTCACTACTGAACAACTAAAAGACCAATTCCTTAAAGAGAATTGTAAAAACATCCATTGATCATCCAAATAACATTCATACTTCATCAAGAAGATAGATCCAAGCTTCCACCTAAGATTCATCTACCAAAGCTTAAAGAAACATCAAGGTATCATGCTCAAAGGCTACAAGAACTAGCCCAATTTTACAAACAAACCCACCTTTAAACTTCTTGTCATAACAAGATCTCCTAGACAGTCACAAATTGTGCTTCAAAACCACAAATTTTTTGGTCAAATACTCCATACAAGTCTGCTAACCTGCTGCTCCAACAAACCCTCATTTTCCCTCCTAAAATCTAAGGTTTATCAAGATCTTCACTCAAACAGCCACAATACACAAAACCAAAACATAAAACATGTTTCCCTAGGTCTGCTTAGATCTTCCAACCCTTCCTCAACTCAATCCCAACACAAATCCATGAAAAGACAACTTGAAACCAGCATTTTCACATAGAAACTTAACATTTTATGCCTAGGCATCATAGGAATTTGGACTTAAAGACTCCCCCTCACCAAGAAACTTCATTCCACACCTAATATACATGCATGCAAGTCTTCCCACAGAGTCACATGGCTTTACAATAGGTGGGAAGACAAAAATTACATTTTTTAATCACAAAACAGTGATAAATTTGTTACACGGGTTGCTACAGAAAAATCAGTATTTCTCCCTCCAAAACGAATATTGGAAGCCCTAAATGGAAGCAATGGAAGCTAATTCACAATACTACATGAAAATATGAATGAGAAATCCTTCTAAGAATGTATGGGTCCGTACATGTGAAGAAAACTCTAAAAATACAATGAAAAATCAGAAATAAAGCATTGAAAACTCTGAATCAAACATTAACCAAACTTTCTATATTGAATAATTAGCCTTGAATGGACTTAAAATAGCAATTACAATGTCTCTTGATCTTCCCCAATGCATATGCTTTCCTTTTGAACTTTTGTCTTTTTGTCTTCCACTAAAATTACATTACAAGGTTCACCTTTTGAACTTTTTGTCTTTTTGTAAGACTCACATTACATGATAAATGGTCTATAAAGCCCTTATTTAACACAAATAACCCTAAAACACTTAAATTACAAGGTTCACCACATGAATCCCCTTATTGATCAACTTCTTTACATCATGACTCAATTGACCTAATACATACAAAAATGGTATTGAATCCTTATTAAATGAAATAGAATGACCTCAAACCATCTAAGAACAACCTAAATGATCAAATGACCAAATAATAGAAACCACAAGGGTTCAAGTGTTGAAAAGATGGAGTTGGTGCTCCTGCTTTCAAAAGTATGATTGCCAACAACATACAACATTCACAAGGCCTTTTTGAAGGCATATCAACCTCATCAACTGACTGCAACCACTTTTCAACTTCTTTTACAAGTGTGACCCTTCAACTTCTAAGTATTTGCAAAATGACAACTTTTGGTTTGACAACATTACATTGTTATGTGCAGCTTTTGACATATTGATGTAAATGACTCCATACCTAAACTAGTGACCTTATGATGGCCTCATTACATCATCTTGACCCTTACATTATGAATTTACATACATTTTCACATTTAGGCCATTCAAGGCTTCATTACACCAAATTGACAACATGCTAACATGACATTGCAACCTCATATCCTACCAACCCAAATTGACTTAAAACACTTCCTAATGGTCCTTGTGACCTTATTACAACATTCTTCATGGACTACAAATCAAAATTTACCACTTGACCACCTTGTGGTCCTAATTGTCCTTGGTGCTCCTGCACCATAAACACCCTACTATAACCCTACTCCACTAATCTACAAGCCTAATTCAGTGGAGTATGCTTTATTTCTTTACTTGACTCTCAAAACCTCAAATTGAAGGTTCCAAACTAAATTTCAGAAAATGTGCTCTAATAGTGGAAAAACTCAAAAGAAACATAATTCTCTGTATTATCTTAATCTACAAAGGACAAGGCCTAAATCTACTGTACAGGCAGTACAAAGCTAACAAAACTGAAAGAAAACATAGAAATTAATGAGCAAGGAAATTTTATTGCAAGATTTCGTTCAAATTAGAATTGAGATTTGTCAAGATCATCAAAATAAGGATGTTGCATTGCTTTTCTGCTTGAGATTCTCTTGGATGGCTCATAAATCTGCATTTTCTGCAAGGAGGGACCAATCAATTTTTACTAGTTTAGTTACAGATACACAAAGGAAAAGAATAAAAAGAAATAGCTCATCCAAAATAGATGGAAGCCACTTACAGATAGGCATGGAAGTCTCTCAACTTAGTCAGTCTTGGTCATACATCTTCACTGGGAGTTCCAAGATACCTATTGCACACAACACCTCTCATGAATAGAATTTCTTGAAATTCGAGATTCTCTTATAATGTCTACATCATAGGTGGTCATGATAAGGTTAAATTCAAATGAATAACTTGAAATTGCCTCACCAAGCTTCGCACACACTTTTGTAATGGCTTAAAATCATAATTGAGATTTGTCAAGATCATCAAAATAAGGATGTTGCATTGCTTTTCTACTTGAGATTCTCTTGGATGGCTCATAAATCTGCATTTTATGCAAGGGGAAACCAATCAATGTTTTCCTGGTTACATACAGATACAGAAAGTAAAATAAGATGATAGAATTGGCATCAACCAAGTTGACGTGGATACAAGTATAAATTAATAAGAACCGTTGTGCATGTACTTACAAATTAATCCAATGAACCATCTGGGCCTGCTCTACTCTTTATTGTGTCAAGTATTGCCTCATGGTCAGACTCACAAACCTTCCACAAGGTCTTGTTCAAAGTTCTACCCCCATTTTTGGTCAAACTAACATTGGATGCCACGACAAGGTTTGAGTAATGAAGAATCTTACGATGTCTATCAAATTCCTCAAACAACCAATGTTTAACACTCTTATGTGGGTACCTTCTCAGCCACGTTCCAGTAACAACAATTGAGAATGTAGGGCATTCAATGTTTTCTCCATCTATAATTGGGGCTTCCAATTTTTTTTTTCCTCAACACAATGACATAAGTAATAGTCTGTACCCTCTTCATTGTATTCATCTACAATAACTGCATAAACATGCCCTACATTTATATGTGCAACATATCTCTTGATATTAGTTAACATTATGAATACAATACAAAGTAAGATAACAATATGGAATTTCAAATACTAAGCAAGTAGATATATTACCTGGTTGAACTAGATCTGATACATGGTCAAAGTCAACTGATGATTCCATCTATGTTAGTTCCAATGCTATCGAAGGGTGATACGTGTGAAGTGGGCTAAGATATCTTGTCAACCATTTTTCAACCCACTCCCCTGACTCACAATCATTTCAAGCTTGCATTGTATATGAAGAATAAAAGCATGCCATCTTGCATGTATCGATACTCCATGAACCTACATTTGAGCTAAGGAAAGAGTGCAACTCACTTGATCATGTTAGTGTACAACAATCCTCATATGGTGCAATGTTAGTATCATCCATCAACCAAAAAAATCTATGAACTGAAGACGTACCTTCATTACCTGGACCCATCAAAGCATTACACCACTCGATGATTGATCTTGCATCTATCAACTGTGCACTGTCTTTATACTTTAACTCTTCTCGTGCTAATGCTCTTTTCATGCATACTCCTGCACCGTCATGCTCCCCCTTTCCATGTCTGGCCTCACAAAAGTTCCACATATGTTGAACACGTGTAGTGATATGCATCTTGCACATCTAGTAGAACATGCACGTGTTCTTGAACTGTGTTGCATAGTTATCTGACCATATTATATGTCGACTGTATGATATGCCCCTCTAATCCAAATGAGTGTAAAACATCTAGAAGCAACCATGCACGAACTCTGGATAATGCGTACGATCATCACTAATATAAAAATGATACTCCTTCAATACCTTCCTTTGGTCCTCTGTACTATCAGCTGCATGAATGAATGCTATGTGCACAAATATCAAAACCTGTGTGGAGTTGTAATATCAGGATCAGACCTCACGCTAGGGCTATAGAGTGTAGTTCTCTGCAAAGTAGTCAAAGTGTGTCTATAATGATATATTGGAATATTACAATCAAGACATGATGAAATTGGTATCTTAAAGGTCTGGTGACAGTGTTAAACTAATGCTACTTGTTGTTGTTACAAATGGTGTTTAAGTGAAGATAGGATGATGGATGTGTTGATTTGAGCAAAGATATCTTAAATGGCTAGGATGATTTTTGATTGCAGGTCTAAGGAATAGAGGTGTTTGATTTTTTTTGCCTTGAAGGGGTAAGTTGAGTTGATGAGTGATTGTTGTATTGTTTATGACAAGAATAAAGTTGAAAGTTGATTCTAAAAATGGTTTGCTATATGGAGATGGTGAATTGGCTACTGATAGCCTTATAACTTGAAATGAAATAAATGGATTTTGGTTGAATGAAAAGTAGTTTTGGATGAATTTGACAAAGTTTGTATAAATTGATCTTCTCCTTATTTTATTTGGGAAGGAAGTTACCTAAAGAAATGATGTTGTTGAGTGGCTTGGAAATCTGATATTGCATCACAAACAAACAATTTGATCAACATGGAATAAGCAAAACAACAAAAATGAAAGCAAGCCATAATAGAATGAAAGAAAATGTACAAAGATTTCACATACCTAAAAAAGAAAAGTTTCAAATTGAGGAGTTCTACCCAATTATGCAGCCTTTTCTTCTTCCTTCCTCAAACTCCTCAAAAGTTTGACTTCTTCAAAAGCTTGTTCCCCTCCAAATTTCAATTGTATATCAAATTATCACTGTAATTCAAACTTGAATTGATATTATATGCCTCTTAATGTAAAAACTCTACTATTTCATGCAAAGGTGATGGAAAGAACATTAAAAAGGTGGTGGAATCTCAAAATCATGCATGCACACTTCACTCAATCACCAAAAAGCTACTTTTTGTCAGAGCATGCGCAAAGCCAAGAGAATATCAGAGCATGCGCATAACCAGGAGAATATGCAGAATGTGGGCAGACATCAC
>VDFB02056351.1:55876197-55896598 GCA_007258455.2 Sequoia sempervirens
CCACCCTCTCCCACTCTCTCCAACCCTCTCCCACCCTCCCTGACTCTCTCTGACACTCTCCCACACTCGTCCACCCTCTCCCACCCTCTCTCCCACTCTCCAAGTCTCTCCAACTCTCTCCTACCCTCTCCCATGCTCTCTGACTCTCTCTGACTCTCCCACCCTCTCTCCCACCCTCTTCCACCCTCTCTCCCTCTCTCTCATGTTGATGGTGTTTTCTGCACAGCAACAACTCAGACAGAATGAAATATCCTATCTCTCTTGAAAGGTTATTTTCAACAATAAATTACTGAAAATCACCCCAAGGTCTCTCGGGTGTTAGGTCATGACAATGCATAAACTACACAGATAATATGTGAAAATGTTGGTAATCACAAAGGAACCTTACTACAAGCAAATTGTATCTTTCAATTTCTCAGATTTTGCAATATGATGATCTCAAATCCTAAATATAACCAAATAATAAAGAAATAGCAAAAGATAAGGGTGCAAGGATATGGTAAGATCTAAACTATTCCTAGAATGAACAATGCAAATGACAGATATCTAGAATGGACCAACCTCAAACAACCAATTCCTGCTTAACCCACAATACAATACCACAAGAACGGTGCAATCTTCCAAGGTATATAGATTTCCAAATCATAGATATTCATCCACAATCAAACTTAGGCACATATAAATGTATGGTCCAGGTTGACTTCACCAGCCTACTACAATCAGATAGTTATTGGGAGTATAGACCAGAGACTGCTACAAATATTCCAAATATGAAATCATAAACATCATTCACCAAACTAAAACTAATTTAATTCTAAACACTAAACCCTAAATCTTCAAGCAATTTGAAAGATAGAACAAGAACCATGCGAGATAAACCAACACAAAATATTTCACCAGGAAAACCACAATGTCTTCAATTGTATTAGATCACCAAAATACTGCAACAATTCCATTGTTCTGATTACAATACTTGCTTCAAGAAGTTCACAAAATGCTCTAGCTTGACTCTATTGTCTCTTCTCTAATTTTTTAATGTCTCATCTCTTATATCTTTTACAATGAGGCAGGAATGCCTTTATAGCAAATTATCAAGACATGTTGGCCTAGCCAAACATTTACAAAATAATACAACCGCTAAAACAAGTCGGCCTTAGGAAATCAAAATAAGGCACACATTAAATGCCGATATATCATCAAGGTCGGCCTAGCCAAAGTCCCCAATGTAGTCCGGTTCAATACATGCCCTATACTAATAGGGAAGCACAAATCTCAAGACAAGCATTAGCTATCGCCTCCCTTATCCTTACTCTGGGCCAATGATCCTTGAATCCTCAAAAATATCTTATCCAATTCAGTGACAGGTGGCAAAGGAAAAATCCTAAGCTGACATTCTATGGAGCCAATCTCCTCCTTTGACTGCTTAACAGTCCTATCCCAATCATCCTTGTCAGCTTGATACTTATCCATTACTGCCAGATAGGTTGCCGCATCATCTAGCTGATGTCCTGTTACAACACTCTCAGAATCTGGGGCATAAACTTCATGCCACCATTCCCTGAGTTGCTCCAAACTTAAGTACTTGGGAGCAATCTTTCTTTTGCCAGTCATGACCTCAAAAAATTCAATGCATCCCTCATAGACCTCAGTCAAGTCACCATCCATCTATTTCTTTCGCTTCTGTATCTTCTTCATGGCCTTATGTTGAATTTGCATAGCCTCAAACCATTCCCAGGGTTTATTTATTCTAGAGGAAGGAAGAATCCCATCCGCAGCCAATTGATCTTTACCATGTCCCATGATGACCTTGGATTTCTACAGTAGAAGGTCAATGTCCTCCTTATCCTAAGATAGCACGTATTCTAGCAATTCCTTGGCTCTGATTGCATCCTTTCCAACTGAAAGGATCTCCTTGATGGCATTATCTCCTTTTACTTGCACATCCTTCAACCAGTTTGTTGCAGTTTGAGCAGAAGCCTTCATCTTTTCAATTTCAGAGATGGTTTCCTTGGGCAAGAAACCAGGAGTGGCCGAAGAAGATGGGTGAAGAGACTGCAGGGGTTTCATCACATCTTCCAAGCATTTCCTAAGTCTCTCATTTTCTTTTCTCAACTCATGCTTGGTCTGGGTATCCTTTCTCAATCTGCCAATGATCACAGTGCTAGACCCTTCATACTCTTCTATATCCTGCTCCATAGATGCTGGTCCAAGGTTAATAGTCTGCACATTATAATCCCCACCAGTGACCTCTTCTCTAGTCTTGTCTGCAGCCAGGGTGGTAATGTGGATTACTCTGTTGTTCACCTCATCCCTTTCTATTCTTGAAATGACCTTAGCTGCCTTCTTCTTCTTGCCTTTACCGATCTTTGACAGCATCTCATCCCAATCCAAAGGGGTATCCTCAATAACAACCTATTTCTTCCTTGTGATTTCCTTTTCAAGCCAATCCGGGACATCAAGCTCTACCCGGATTTCCTCTATTTTTCCCTCTTCATGTTGTTCAGTTGTTTTATCCTCCTCCTTTTTAGGGAGTTGCTCACCTTGATCACCCTCTTCAAGCTCCACCTCTTGCACCGGTGATGGGGTTCTAATAGGAATACTTTCCTTTTCAGCTGATCCATCACCCTTGCTGCTTGCCGGAGAATCTTCATATTGCACTAAAGCAGAAGGATGCTTTCCCCCCTCTTCTACTTCAAGCTCAGCTGCCGCACCAAAGAGTGCTCCTTCCTTGAATGGCTCTGCTTCTCCGCTAGTCTGATGTTCCTCAAGAATTTCTTGCTCAAGCGCACTTGGTGGAGGAGAAGCAACCTTAGATGGCTCCACAGCTGGTAACTTTGGAGAAGAGTCCATCTTTTGCAAAACCTCCTTAGGAGAAGGAGTCCTAGATCTCCTCATATAAAATTTGGTCTTCTCTCCTGAACTCTCCACATCAACAATCGGAGGCTCATCTTTTGAGGTATCCTGACCCTTCTTTTTTGAGACCCTGGTTGTTCTTGCCTTCTTTGGTGGTGGAGGAATATCCTCTTCTTCTGCTTTTTCCAACTCTTCCTCATCAGAGGACCTGCCTATCTTCAAAGCCCAACTTCTTTTCTTTCCTTTTGGCTTTCTTTTTGGTTCCGACTCACTTTCTTTAGGGCCTCTGATCTTTATTTTGAAAGGTGAGCTCTTTTTAGTCTTCCCTTTGGGGTCATCTTTCCCGGATTCTTCTGCAGTAGACATGGGATTAAGGTTTCCCATCAAATTGAAGGTACAGGGTACCTTCTCACTTTCCAGCTCCCAAACCTTATGCTTTAGCCACGAAGTAGTAAATTTCATTATAGGGGCCATTAGGTCTTCCAACTCTGTGACCTCATCCTTGTTCCAATTTATTTCCCTGATTGACCTATCCTTAATAGCTTCATAGGCATGATCTTGTACTAGGTTTCCATCATCCTCCAGTTGGTCCGGAATCAACTTGACATTGTATTGTCTGATCACATCAATAGGGAGCCTAGAGTACCTCTTCTTTCTTGCTTCAAAATCATCCTTGATGTTGGCCCAATAGTCCTCTAGGTCATCCTTATGACGGTACTCCTTGGTAGCCTTCTTTTGTGCTTTCCCGGTGATATCAAAGTTTGTTCTTTTGGAATGGAAGGAGAAACCATGAGCTGCCAACTCATCACCTGCTACACGTGCTGATTAGATAGAAGGACACACCTCTGCTACACCAATTCCAAGAGGGAAATCCCCACCAAAACCTATTTTATGCTTTTCCTTCTTGACAATTGCATCAAACTCACATATTTGTCTCACTAGTTCCAATAACACATTATGATCTGTAGGGTACCTAGGTAGCTTGTATGGAGCAGCCGGACATCCATCAATTCTAATGTAAGAAAAGCTAGGAAATTGGATGAACCAAGCCCCATATCTCTTTATCAAATCCTTTGCTCCTTCTGACAACCTGACATGTTCAGCATTTTGAAGCATCTGAGTGATATGCATAGTGAATGCATCATTGGCCCTTTTGTAATCCCGGTGTCCTAAGTGCAATTCAGGATAAATCTCATAGACTATGTCCTATCCGAATGTCCCTCATGGATTCAAACCCCTATATGGGTAGAATCGTGCCAACACATACATGACATAGGAGGACATGGTGAACCTCTTAGTTTCTAGGACGTCCCTCAGCTGTTTGTCAATTATGGTGCTGATAAGTCCTACCCAGTGGTAGTTGGTTCCTTGTTCAATTTTTGTGATCACATGGACCATCCAACTCTCCAATACTCTGACACTCTTCAATCCTGCCACCCTACTCAGGAATGTGATTGCATCATAAATGTCCGACCTAAATTTGATCCTATGCAGTTGCTTGGGCAGCTTAGAATAGTGTGACTTTAGCTTCTCCAACCAAGAATTGATCATCTGTTGAGCTTTGGTTGGCTCATTCTCAAAATATGTCCTGGCCATGTCCATGTTTAGAGCACACACAGAAGGCAAGTCCAGCATGTCAAAGGCTTGGGAAATAGAAACGGGACTAAAATTAGCCAAGACTCTCCCTTCAGTGCTGACAACCCTTTGGGTGTCGAAGTCATATTGCCAGGCACACTCAAGTATCAGCTCATAGCATTGGATTGCCAGAGGAAACCCTGCCACATGAACTAATCCGGATTTCATCATTCCCTGTCTCAAGACTAACAGATCCTTCTGCGTCGTTCTTTCTTTGAATTCCTTGTATCTCCAGGCTCCCACATTGGTGTCAGACACTTCAGAGCACACAGAAGATATCTTGCTTTCTGGCAACTGACTCTTTATGTCCAATCTTAACCTTTCTGCTTCTGAAATGGAGGACCCCTCCGTGTCACCCTTAGATTTTCCTGCAGCGGCCTTGCTTGACTCAGCCTGCACTCACAAAGGATCATCATAAGTATTCAATTATCATGCATATTCTGACCAAAGGATTAGCATAAAATAAGGCAATTAGAAACTATCACAAATCGCCAATCCTTGAAAATCCAGAAAAATAAAGCAGTCTGGGAAAACACTGTAAACCAGGAAAATCCGGTCGGGACAGAATTTCGGAGAAATCCAACCCAGATGGATTCCTGTTGCCAAAACCTCATTAGTCAAATAAATGGTTAGTACGGACAAAAGATCATAAGATTATCATGAAATTCATTCATTAGCAACAAGAAATTAGCATTTAGCATTTATTCCATTAATCATATCTTCAGAAAATCGGAAGGGATAAACCCAGACAAGAAAACTAGAAAAATCTGGACAAGACAGATTTTCGCGGACATTTCGAATACTCTAGAAATTGTTACACTCCGCGGAATTAGCTGAAACCGGGAAAATCCGGGTGCACTAGAATTCTGCGGACACCTCGAAAACTTGACGAATGACGACACGCGAACCATTAATCAAACAATCATGCAAAATTTTCTACCTAGATTCTAATGGTCCCAAAATCGACGCTAATCAACAAAATTTGGAATGCACTTGAACTTGGATTTCAAAAGACCTTCGAATAACCAAAATTCATGGCGAAACAATGATTCCCTAAGCCCAATAACCAGACCCCCACCATTAAAGCCCGGATAAGCTAAACATTTTAGGGAAAACTATCACTGGGGCGATCAACCACTGCGCACAAGGATTTCTCAAGGTGTGAGCAGGTTGAGCTGAACATAAATCATGAAATCATGATAACCCTATTGAACCTTGGCAAATTCGGGTAAATGAACCAAAACCTAGTCTTCACAGAATACGGTGAATGACACACTTAGGGGAAAATTCCTATTCAGACGTGGCTACAAAGATGCATCTGACACTCAATTGATGAACAAAACACGCATAGCGGGGATGATGAAAACTGGTGAAGGGCAAAGCCAAACCCCAGCTCTATAAATGAGAAATCACAATCAAGCAAAGGCCGACCTAAAATGACCATCAACCAATCTAGAAAAACTCAATCATCACGTAAACAAATGGAAGGGCCAATGACAACTTACCATGGGACGTCCCAGACGAACTTGAACTTGAGGAAGCAACAGGAAAGCGAAGACGCCCTAGCAATGAAAATTCAGACACCGGTATCCAAACAATCCACACGCAAGTGATTCAAGATCAATCCTTAAAGCTCGAATGAAGAATGCACTCAGATGCCAGGGTAGAAGATAGGTGAATAATGAAGTCAAATGATGCTAAAAATGTTTTAAATCCACCCATATACACGTCTGAGCAAAGGTACCTCAGTCATTAATGAGCGATAAGACATGCCTGAAAAATATGGAAACCCGAGCCCAGAGTGGAATTTCAGAAAATACCAAGACACGCGAAAAATCCAGATGAACACCAATTTCACTGAAATAGCAGAAACCAGGATTTTAACAAAGTTCAGGATTTTAGCGTAGTCTGGGAAAATCTGTCAGAACTGGAAAATCCCAGATTCAGGCAGAAACCCAGATTCAAAAAATTCAGTAATGACCAGACAATGAACCAGGGCCCAGGAAAATCCGCTGGAGCTAGAAAATCCCGGGTTCAGGTCAAAACCTGGATTTTCACCAAAAGCCAAATTTAAAGCATTCAAGCCTCAAGGCAAGACCAAAACCAGTAAGACCAATATCTCAAGACCTTAAAAAGACAAATCCAATAAAACCAATGGCCAAAAGACATCATCAAAAGAGGGTCCCTACTCCAAGTGGGGCATATGTGCAAAACTGCACAACAAATGGTGACTCTGCTGGGGAAATGCTCCTGAGCATTTCGATGACAAACTGGAATCAAGAACTCCAAACTTATGGTTTCAACTCACATATCCTGCCACCACCTCCATGTTAAAACAAGGAAGCTCCTAGTCATTCAAAGTTTCCTATACCAAGGTCAAAGTGTGTGCACATGCATTCATTACCCTCCCTTAGTTGCAACAGGGACCAAACTTGGTATGAACAAGCTACGTAGAGATTCATACTCTAAAAGTGACCTGGATAGAGCCTCGCTGCCAGTCAGGCATCCATAGCCCCGACGAGGTTATCGCTATGATCCTCCTGAACATAGCTCTACTACCAACCAGGCGTCCATAGCCCCAGTAGAGATATTCAGATCCCCCCTGATAAGTTGAACTCAAACCTTTTAATTTTCAATATTTTCTCTTCTTTCTTTTCTTTTTTTCTTTTGATATTTTTTTTCTTTTTCACTCATTTCATTCAACCTGTGAATAGTGAAGTCCACACTCAGGGCTGAGAACCACAGTGGCACTAGAGTAGAAAAGAATTTTTCACCTATTCAGACCTTATAAGGACCTTTTTCAACTTCAGGTATATTAAATAATTGAAAGTATAAGACCCTAATATATTCCCATTCAAACTGACTAGAAAACCCTTTTCTTCAGCATAAGAATAAGTGACATTGGGTAGAGAGTTCGTACCACAGTGTCCTGGAAGGATGATTGGAGTTTATAAGAGAAATACTAAGAACATCAGACCTACTTTGTCACCATTGCCATACAGATGCACCCAAAGATCCTAAAAGAGAAAGAACCAAGAGCAAGAGCAACGCGAACCAAAACAAACAAACCAAAGCAAACCTATTCTAACCAAAGAAAAACAAGCAAAGCAAAAGGGAAACCTACTCTAACCAAAGAAAAACAAGCAAAACAACCTACACTAACTATATACAGAGTGCAGAGCTGAAAATAGCTCAGAACTGGAAATAATGTTTCAAATACTGCCCATTGACAGGCAGTGGGATATCTTCTCCTGTGAGAGTCTTCAGATGGAAGGCATTATCTCCAAGTATTTCAGCAATCTGATATGGGCTAAGCCATAGTTTATCAAATTTCCCATGATCCCCTTTTCGATCATGAGGTTTATCCCAGTACAGGACTAGGTCAGAAATCCTAAAGGCTTTAATCTTAGCTCTCCTATCAAACCACCTCTTAACTACCCCTTGATGTTTGACAAAATTCTCAAAGGCATTGTCTCGTTTCTCCTCAAGGTGCAATAGTTCTGTCAACCTAGCCTCCCTTCTGTCCCCTTCATCATAGAACTCATTTATAAACTGTAAAGTTGGGATCTTGAGTTGAATAGGGAATACTGGCTCTAGATCGTATACCAAGTGATAAGGAGATGTTCTAATGGATGACTTAAGTCTTGTATGATCTGCCCAAAGGGCAAACCAAAGCTGGGTATGCCAGTCTTTTGGGTTCCTCTCTAATAGCTTACAGATGACAGTCAATAAGTTCTTATTAGAGGACTCTGCTAGGCCATTACCTTGGGGATAATAATTGGACACAAACTTCATAACAATGCCATGATCAAAAGCCCAATTTGAAAATTTTAAAGAGGTGAAAGCTAGACCATTATCACAGACAACAGCAATGGGGCATCCAAATCAATTAAGAATAGCTGATTCTAAAAAATCAATCACTACATCTGATGTACATTGCCTACAAGCAAAAGCTTCAGTCCATCTTGTAAAATAATCAGTAATAGTGAGAATGTACCTGTGTCCTGCAGAAGATGGTGGGTTGATGGGGCCTATGAAGTCCATACCCCACTCAGTAAAAGGCCTTACCTCAGTGACTGATTGGAGTGGAAGTGCTGCATACCTTTCTATCGCTGCTACAGTCTGGCAGGTGTGACAAGTTCGTACATGATGGTGAACATCTTTGAATAGTGTGGGCCAGTAATACCCTGCCCTCAAAATTTTATTTGTAGTGGCAATTGCAGAACCATGACCAGTACCATATTTTTCATGAAATTCGTTCATCACTCTTTCAGCTTCCTGTTCCCCAAGACACCTTAAATAAATGCCTTCATGATTTTTTTTGTACAGAACAGCTCCTTTCAACATGAAACCATCACTCTTTAACCATAGAGCCCATCTCTGAACTTCATTAAGATGACCCGGAGATCGTTGGTTCAGTAGATAATACACTATGTCATCATACCAACCATCTGGGGAAACTTCTTCGATATTATAATTCTGAACAGTCAATTCAGGGCCTATTTCAGCCATAGTTTGAGTGAGTCCTTGCCCTCTTACCAGCTTCATGGGCTAGATCTCAATTTCATACTCTTGTAACATGGTCACCCATTTAGCTCTACGTTCCCCTAATTCATTTTGCATCAGAAGTAACTTAACTGCAGAATCTGGGACAATTGCGTACACCTTATTTCTGAGGATATAATGTCTGAATTTCTTTAATGCTCTGACCAGAGCATATGCCTGCTTTTCTACACTTGGGTATTTCAACTTAGCATCTTTTAATGGGGCACTTATAAAGGCAATAGGATGCTCATTTCCCTCATCAGAATTTTGAGTTAGCATTCCTGCACATGAATGGTCTGAAGCAAATGAATAGATATAAAAGGGTTTGTTGTAATTAGGACTTACCAATATTGGAGCATCAGCAATGGCCCTCTTGATCTCTGCAAATGCCTCATTCGCTTTTGTAGTCCATTCAATCTTGGCATCTTGTTTCAACATTGCATTCAATGGTTTCACAATTTCAGCAAATCCAGTGATGAATTTTCTGACGAAGTTGACTTTACCAAAGAAGGACTTCATCTCCTTTTTACTAGCAGGCGGCTGAATCTTTAGTATGGCCTCTACTCTTTCTAGATCAATAGCAATTCCCTTTTTTGATATGACGTGTCCTAGTAGCTTTCCCTGTATTACTCTGAAAATACACTTTTTGGGATTCAAGGATATGCCAAATTCTCTACACCTTTGAAATACTTTGCGCAAATATGAGATGTGATCCCCTCTATTTTTTAAAAAAATAGTGAGGTCGTCCATATAGATGATGATGCATTTACCTATGATATCCTTAAAAGCAATATCCATAGCCCGTTGAAATGTAGCTCCTGCATTAATGAGCCCAAAAGGCATCCTTCTATAGGAAAAGGTACCCCATTTAGTTGTGAAAGCAATCTTGTGCATGTCCTCATACTGGACCATCACTTGATTGTACCCTAAGTAACCGTCCAGAAAGGACATCATCTGAGACCCATTAACCACTTAAAGCACTTCATCCAGTGAAGGGACTGGATAGTTGTCATTTTCCGACGATCTATTTAAATTCCTGAAATCAACACAGAGTCTAATTTTTCCATTCTTTTTTCTCATTGGAACTAGGTTTGCCACCCATGTTGAATGTCTGACAAGAAATATGATTCTGGCGGATAGTAACTTTTGAACTTCTTTCTATATGAGTGGTTCCAACAATGTGTTGATAGGTCTCTGTCTCTATCTAAAAGGCTTAGTACCTGGCTTCAGAGGGATAGTATGAGTTATGATTGATGTATCATAAGTTTTCAAGTCCTCATAACTCCAGGCTACTATATCGGGAAAGCTATGTAATGCTGCAATTATTTCTTGTCTTTCTTCTAGAGTGTATACTTTGCCAATAAAAATGTTCTTAACATTGTCCTCAGTTCCTAAATTGTGAGTGTCACACTATCCACTGATTGAATCTTTCTTGGACTCTTGTTCCTGATCTCTGATCTTATCCATATTAAAAATTTGCTCCAACTATACCATTCTCCTTGGAATAGTGTTAGACTTTAGATTCATCACACCTTCTAAATCTAGTTTTGCTTCCTGGGGCTCTGCTTCATCGATGATTTGGGAAGCAAAAACATCTGTATTTGTGATAAAATCAAGAATATTCTTGTCATCTTCAAACACCTGAAAGTTCATAACATTGTCTAGAACTAATGGCATAGGAATCAATTCCACAGTGAATTTTTTCAATCCTGACAAAGATAAAGGCTGCAGAGTGCTTGCTGCTTGAGCCAGAGAGTCAGCAGTTTGATTCTTCCGCCGTGATATCAATTGAATATTGAAGGCATCAAATCCCTCAATAAGGTCCCATACTCTATGCCTATAGTTGGCCATTCTCCTATCGTGGCACGAATATTGTTTCCTTACTTGCTTAATTACTAACTCAGAATCATCAAAAACTTGCAAAATCTTAACTTTTTTCTTGAGTGCCATAAGAAGTCCATGAATTAATGCTTCATACTCTGCTACATTATTTGTACAATGAAATTGGAGTCTATGGGCTGCAAATAAATTTTTACCTTTTGGACTAATTAGTTCGAACCCTACTCCAGCTCCATGCTTGGATTTGGATCCATCAAATTTGAGAGTCCAACATTCAGCAGTGGTAGTCTTCTTTATCATATCTTTTGGCTTATCCATGTTAGAAGATCTCTCGATCACTATAGATTTCTCTCCTTGATATTTTTCTTGAGGGTTATGCACCTTTGTCTCCATAGCTTGGGTTGGATTTAGGCATTTCTGTACTTGCTCCACTGCTGTCTGGCATAAACAACACTCCAACTCTGAATGGGAAGCATTATGGACTCTACACCAGTTTGATAAGAGTAATTCCTTAAAGCTTGTCTTTTTGCCTAGGTGAGTTTGATTTTCAACACACTGCCTGATGAATTCCTGGAAACTGCCTAATAGGCTGATTTGATTGTCTTCAAATTCATCCTCTTCCTCAACTGATTCTGTTAAAACATCAACATGGCTGGATCATGTATCAGCATCAATAGGAAACGTATGCAACATCAATACCTCCTCTGAGTTTTACTCTTCATACTAAGTTGATAATATGTAATTTCCCATTCCTACTTCTGATATCAATACTTCTGTTGAAGCGTTTTGGTATTCCGTTATCATGTATTTCATTATGGGTTCTCTTTCAATTCTAATATGATTTTGCACTCATTTCCAAGGAAGCCACATGTGAGAGTGGTCAGTAGACACATATCCATTCAAAGCCTTAGTAAAATCTCTTCCTAGAATCAAACCATACGCATCAAGGATATCAGCTACCTATATATTGATAACATGTTGAATTCTTGGGTCAAAAGCTATCTGCATATGAATCATATTTAATTCTCCCACCACATTTACTTCAGTTCTATCCAACTGAGTTACCTTCTTCTGAAAATCAGCTGGTGTAATCCCTAGAGTTCTACAAACTCCAAATGGCATAACATTGGTGGAAGCACCATAATCTAATAGACAATTATGTAGATTCTTACCGAATATGCGCACAGAAATCAGAAATGGTGGAGTTTTTGTCTTCCCTTGGAACAAAGTGGGCTGAGTATCTACCTAGGCCACTTGAGTCTTGTTCTTTTCTTTTCCTTTATCTCTAGGGGGCAAGTTAGTCCGACTATGGGCTTGGTTTTGTGTCTTCACAGGCTGAGAACTAGAAGTCTTGCTGATATTCTCACCAGAAGGCTTATCCAAAGACATTGAACATGCATCATAGGTACCTAAAACAACCTTTCTAATCGCAGGGAACCTTAATAAATCAAATGCTGAAAGATTTACCTTTAATTTCTTGAACTCCTCAGCAACATACGAAGCCTTCTGCTCCTCACTCATATCAGTGGAGACCTCCTTAGAAGGTTCCTCCACCTTATCCTTGCTTGCTTGAACAACCTTTTCCTTTTGTGGGTCAGTTTGAGCCTGTCTTTCCTTTGAAAGATACTGCTTAGAAACATGTGGATAGGATGGATTATTGCTAGCATTAGGATCTGGAGGGGTACTGAAGTTGTTAGGAGGAATGGAGGTGGTGAAAGGTCCCCCAGCCTGTGGACGTCTATGAGGCATGTCTCTCAAACCTTGCCTCTGGAAAATTTGTACTTCTTCAACATGATTTTCTTCCTAATCAAAGGGGCCATTATCATTCATTGCTTCCTCATTGAATAATCGAGCAACCTCATCTCCATTGCATATTTGGTCTGTCCTTTCTTCTTGAGAATTAGGTTCCTCTTCTGGCACATTTTCCTTACTTGTTGGGAAAGGAGCATGATTTAACACCAGCACGGGAGAGTCATATGGTGTGGAGGGAACAATCTCCTATCCATTTGCATTATTTTCTACCTCATACTGGAAAATAGAGGCAGTAGTCTGGAATTTTGGACATTCTAACTCTGAATGCTGACTTGTCTTATGGAGCCTGCACCATCCTGATAGGGCTGCTTTAGCCATATATACACCACTGGGAGGCTTGTCTTGGCTGACTGGCTGATTTGCAGATTGGTTGAAAATTTGATTAGCAGGTTGATCCAATGGGGTGGGAACCCCTCCATTATTAGGTCCTGTATTCCAAGTTCTGCTCTGCCCTTATGATGGCCTCTTATCAAATCTTGATCCACTACCTTGGCCTCTATCAAAATTTTGTCTCCTATCACTATTGAATCCTCTGTCATTATTGTAACCCCTGTCCTGATTATATCCCCTGTCATTGTGGAATGTTCTTTCATTACGTTGCCCTTTGTCAAAACTCTGCCCTTGTGGGAACTCTCTGTTCTGATTAGATTGCATACTCTTCTGGACAGCTTGTAGTTGGCTATTCTGATTTCTTAATTAAGTCACCTCCAGATTTAGCTTCTTTATCTACTTAGCCATTTCATCAATCCTCTCCCTATTTGGATCTCGATAAGGAAGCTGAGTTGGATTACCCTGAGGAAGAGCAGACATTGTAGCAGATCCCATAGACTAATGCAACACCTCAGAATTCTGCAAATAAGCAGGGAAACTATTCGACTGTGGTTGATACATAGGCTGGTTAACCTACTGTTGAGGGAAGTTCGTCATAGAGGAGACTTGGCTCATAGGATGACCAGGGTGTGGTACCAAAGGTAACTGAGGGATTGGATTCATGATTGGAGTATGATTAACAAGCGCATGATTTACTGCCTGAACCTGATTGGGATGTGCAACTGGTCCTAAAGAAGGTAATGGTCTTGTCAGGTGTTGTCTCAAATATGTGCTAAGCTTAACAGCCTCTGTATAAGTATCAGTTAGGGTAGCTGGAGGATTGGGTCTCCATTTCAGGAAGGTTGTTGTGAGGCTGTCCAGGGCTTCATAATAGACTCCCAGGGCTATATTATTATCTAAAATATATGGGTCTTGAAGTCTGGTGTATGCACGGTGGAACCTATTATTGAAACTGAATATTGGTTCATTAACCTCTCTCTTAATTTTGGTGAATTGGAGGTATAATTCATTGGCACTGATAAGTATTCGAAACTTCTGTAAAAAGGAAGTTTCAAGATCATTCCAATTGAGAATTGAACTAGCAGGGAGATGATTGTACCAGTAAAAGGCCTCTTCTCCTAGTGAATAAGGAAACAACCTACAGGCAACATCCTCATGAACAATCCCTCTGTCTTTGAGATAGGTTTGGAAAATCCTTATGTGTTCTTCTGCAGTCCTATTTGGGTCATTAACATAGAATTTTGAACAGAAATGCTCAAGGTTTTTAGGCATAGCATTATAGGCATGGAAGAACAAGGGTGATGGGTTATTAGCAAGGAAAGCCATTGGTAAGAGTGGGGGTGGTGGTGGTTGGTTAATGATAGGTTGGGGTTGTTGAATGGAAACCACCTCAAGGATGGGTATAGCCTCAACCTCAGGATGTGAAGATGTGGATGATGCTGGTGAAGGGATGGGTGATGATGATTCTCCCCTTTCTCGAGTCCTTCTTGACCTAGTGGGGAACTGTAATTCCTGTAAATCTTCCTCTCCTATGGTAGATCTGGTATTTCTCCTATATCCTTCAGGAGAGATGGCGTTCAAGAAATGATCCAGTGTGCTCATTCAGGCCCTCCTTCTAGCACCAATCTATTGATGGTGTTTTCTTCATAGCAACAACTCAGATAGAATGCAATATCCTATCTCTCTTGAAAGGTTATTTTCAACAATAAATTACTAAAAATCACCCCAAGGTCTCTCGGGTGTCAGGTCATGACAATGCATAAACAACTCAGATAATATGTGAAAATGTTGGTAATTACAAAGGAACCTTACTACAAGCAAATTGTATCTTTCAATTTATCAAATTTTGCAATATGATGATCTCAAATCCTAAATCTAACTAGATAATAAAGAAATAGCAAAAGATAAGGGTGCAAGGATATGGTAAGATCTAAACTATTCCTAGAACGAACAATGCAAATGACAGATATCTGGAATGGACCAACCTCAAACAACCAATTCCTACTTAACCAACAATGCAATACCACAAGAATAGTGCAATTTTCCAAGGTATATAGATTTTCAAATCATAGATATTCATCCATAATCAAACTTAGGCACATATAAATGTATGGTCCAGGTTGACTTCACCAGCCTACTACAATCAAATAGTTACTGGGAGTATAGACCAGAGACTGCTACAAACATTCCAAATATGAAATCATAAACATCATTCACCAAACTAAAACTAATTTAATTTTGAACACTAAACCCTAAATCTTCAAGCAATTTGAAAGATAGAACAAGAACCATGCGAGATAAACCAACACAAAAGATTTCACCAGGAAAACCACAATGTCTTCAATTGTATTAGATCACCAAAATACTGCAACAATTCCACTGTTCTGATTACAATACTTGCTTCAAGAAGTTCACAAAATGCTCTAGCTTGATTCTATTGTCTCTTCTCTAATTTTTTAATGTCTCATCTCTTATATCTTTTACAATGAGGTAGGAATGCCTTTATAGCAAATTATCAAAACATGTCGGCCCAGCCAAACATTTACAAAATAATACAACCGCTAAAACAAGTCGGCCTTAGGAAATCAAAATAAGGCACACATTAAATGCCGATATATCATCAAGGTCAGCCTACCCATAATCCCTAATGTAGTCTGGTTCAATACATGCCCTATAGTAATAGGGAAGCACAAATCTCAAGACAAGCATTAGCTACCGCCTCCCTTATCCTTACTCTGGGGCAATGATCCTTGAATCCTCAAAAATATCTTATCCAATTCGGTGACAGGTGGCAAAGGCAAAATCCTAAGCCAAAATTCTATGGAGCCAATCTCCTCCTTTGACTGCTTAATAGTCCTATCCCAATCATCCTTGTCGGCTTGATACTTATCCATTACTGCCAGATAGGTTGCCGCATCATCTAGTTGATGTCTTGTTATAACACTCTCAGAATCTGGGGCATAAACTTCATGCCACCATTCCCTGAGTTGCTCCAGACATAAGTACTTGGGAGCAATCTTTCTTCTGCTGGTCATGACCTCAAAAAATGCAATGCATCCCTCATAGACCTCAGTCAAGACACCATCCATCTGTTTCTTTCGCTTTTGTATCTTCTTCATGGCCTTCTGTCGAATTTGCAGAGCCTCAAACCATTCCCAGGGTTTATTTAGTCTAGAGGAGGGAAGAATCCCATCCGCAGTCAATTGATCTTTACCATGTCCTATGATGACCTTGGATTTCTATAGTAGAAGGTCGATGTCCTTATCCTGAGATAACACGTATTCTAGCAATTCCTTGGCTCTAACTGCATCCTTTCCAACTGAAAGGATCTCCTTGATGGCATTATCTCCTTTTACTTGCACATCCTTCAACCAGTCTATTGCAGTTTGAGCAGAAGCCTTCATCTTTTCAATTTCAGAGATGGTTTCCTTGGGCAAGAAACCAGGAGTGGCCGAAGAAGATGGGTGAAGAGACTACAGGGGTTTCATCACATCTTCCAAGCATTTCCTAAGTCTCTCATTTTCTTTTCTCAGCTCATGCTTGGTCTGGGTCTGCTTTCTCAATCTTCCAATGATCACAGTGCTAGACCCTTCATACTCTTCTATATCCTGCTCCATAGATGCTGGTCCAAGGTTAATAGTCTGCACATTATAATCCCCACCAGTGACATCTTCTCTAGTCTTGTCTGCAGCTGGGGTGGCAATGTGGATTACTCTGTTGTTCACCTCGTCCCTTTCTATTCTTGAAACAACCTTAGCTGCCTTCTTCTTCTTGCCTTTACCGATCTTTGATAGCATCTCATCCCAATCCAAAGGGGTATCCTCAATAACAACCTGTTTCTTCCTTGTGATTTCCTTTTCAAGCCAATCCGGGACAGCAGGCTCTACTTGGATTTCCTCTATTTTTACCTCTTCATGTTGTTCAATTGTTTTATCCTCCTCCTTTTCAGGGAGCTTCTCACCTTGATCACCCTCTTCAAGCTCCACCTCTTGCACTGGTGATGGGGTTCTAATAGGAATACTTTCCTTTTCAGGTGATCCATCACCTTTGCTGCTTGCCAGAGAATCTTCATATTGCACTAAAGGAGAATGATGCTTTCCCCCCTCTTCTACTTCAAGCTCAGCTGTCGCACCAAAGAGTGCTCCTTCCTTGAATGGCTCTGCTTCTCTGCTAGTCTCATGTTCCTCAAGAATTTATTGCTCAAGCGCGCTTGGTGGAGGAGAAGGAGCCTTAGATGGCTCCACAGCTGGTAACTTTGGAGAAGAGTCCATCTTTTGCAAAACCTCCTTAGGAGAAGGAGTCCTAGATCTCCTCATATAAACTTTGGTCTTCTCTCCTAAACTCTCCACATCAACAATCGGAGGCTCATCTTTTGAGGTATCCTGACCCTTCTTTTTTGAGACCCCGGTTGTTCTTGTCTTCTTTGGTGGTGGAGGAATATCCTCTTCTTTTGCTTTTTCCAACTCTTCCTCATCAGAGGACCTGCCTATCTTCAAAGCCTGACTTCTTTTCTTTCCTTTTGGCTTTCTTTTTGGTTTTGACTCACTTTCTTTAGGGCCTCTGATCTTTATTTTGAAAGGTGAGCTCCTTTTAGTCTTCCCTTTGGGGTCATCTTCCCCGGATTCTTCTGAAGTAGACATGGGATTAAGGTTTCCCATCAAATTGAAGGTATAGGGTACCTTCTCACTTTCCAGCTCCCAAACCTTATGCTTTAGCCACGAAGTAGTAAATTTCATTACAGGGGCCATTAGGTCTTCCACCTTTGTGACCTCATCCTCGTTCCAATTTATTTCCCTAATTGACCTATCCTTAACAGATTCATAGGCATGATCTTTTACTAGGTTTCCATCATCCTCCAGTTGGTCCGAGATCAACTTGACATTGTATTGTCTGATCACATCAACAGGGAGCCTAGAGTACCTCTTCTTTCTTGCTTCAAAATCATCCTTGATGTTGGCCCAATAGTCCTCTAGGTCATCCTTATGACGGTACTCCTTGGTAGCCTTCTTTTGTGCTTCCTCGGTGATATCAAAGTTTGTTCTTTTGGAATGGAAAGAGAAACCATGAGCTGCCAACTCATCACCTATTGCATGTGCTGATTGGATAGAAGGACACACCTCTGCTACACCAATTCCAAGAGGGAAATCCCCACCAAAACCTGTTTTATGCTTTTCCTTCTTGACAATTGCATCAAACTCACATATTTGTCTCACCAGTTCCAATAATGCAATATGATCTATAGGGTACCTGGGTAGCCTGTATGGAGCAGCCGGACATCCATCAATTCTAATGTAAGAAAAGGTAGGAAACTGGATGAACCAAGCCCCATATCTCTTTATCAAATCCTTTGCTCCTTCTGACAACCTGACATGGTCAACATTTTGAAGCATCTAAGTGATATGCATAGTGAATGCATCATTGGCCCTTCTGTAATCCTGATGTCCTAAGTGCAATTCAGGATAAATCTCATAGACTATGTCCTGTCTGAATGTCCCTCGTGGATTCAAACCCCTGTATGGGTAGAATCTTTCCAACACATACATGACATAGGAGGACATGGTGAACCTCTTGGTTTCTAGGATGTCCCTCAGTTGTCTCTCAATTATGGTGCTGATAAGTCCTGCCCAGTGGTAGTTGGTTCCTTGTTCAATTTTTGTGATCACATGGATCATCCAACTCTCCAATACTCCAGCACTCTTTAATCCTGCCACCCTACTCAGGAATGTGATTGCATCATAAATGTTCAACCTGAATTTGATCCTATGCAGTTGCTTGGGCAGCTTACAATAGTGTGACTTCGGCTTCTCCAACCAGGAATTGATCATCTATTGAGCTTTGGTTGGCTCATTCTCAAAATATGTCCTGGCCATGTCCATGTTCAGAGCACACACAAAAGGCAAGTCCGGCATGTCAAAGGCTTGGGCAATAGAAACGAGACTGAAATTAGCCAAGACTCTCCCTTCAGTGCTGACAACCCTTTGGGTGTCGAAGTCATATTGTCGGGCACACTCAAGTATCAACTCATAGCACAGGATTGTCGGAGGAAACCCTGCCACATGAACTAATCCGGATTTCATAATTCCCTATCTCAAGACTGATAGGTCCTTCTGCGCCGTTCTTTCTTTGAACTCCTCGTATCTCCAGGCTCCCACATTGGTGTCAGACACTTCGGACCACACGAAAGATATCTTGCTTTCTGCAAACTGACTCTTGATGTCCAATCTTAACCTTTCTACTTCTGAAATGGAGGACCCCTCTGTGTCACCCTTAGATTTTCCTGCAGCGGCCTTGCTTGACTCAGCCTACACTCACAAAGGATCATCATAAGTATTCAATTATCATGCATATTCTGACCAAAGGATTAGCATAAAATAATATAAGGTAATTAGAAACTATCACAAATAGCCAATCCTTGAAAATCTAAAAAAATAAAGCAGTCCGGGAAAACACTGCAAACCGGGAAAATCCTGTCGGGGCAGAATTTCGGAGAAATCCAACCCAGACGGATTCCTATTGCCAAAACCTCATTAGTCAAATAAATGGTTAGTATGGACAAAATATCATAAGATTATCATGAAATTCGTTCATTAGCAACAAGAAATTAGCATTTAGCATTTATTCCATTAATCCTATCTTTGGAAAATCGGAAGGGATAAACCCAGACGGGAAAACTAGAAAAATCCGGACAGGATGGATTTTCACGGACATTTCGAATACTCCGGAAATAGTTACGCTCCGCGGAATTAGCTGAAACCGAGAAAATCCGGGTGCACAAGAATTCTGCGTACACCTCAGAAACCCAACGAACGATGACATGCGAACCATTAATCAAAAGATCATGCAAACTTTTCTACCTGGATTCTAATGGTCCCAAAATCAACACTAATCAACAAAATTCGGAATGCACTTGAACTTGGATTTCAAAAGACCTTCGAATAACCAAACTTCATGGTGAAAAAATGATGCCCTAAGCCCAATAACTAGACCCCCACCATTAAAGCCTGGATAAGCTAAAAATTTTAGGGAAAACTATCACTGGGGTGATCAACCACTGTGCACAAGGATTTCTCAAGGTGTGAGCAGGTTGAGCTGAACATAAATCATGAAATCGTGATAACCCTATTGAACCTTGGCAAATTTGAGTAAATGAACCAAAACCCTAGTCTTCACAGAATACGGCGAACGACACGCTTAGGGGAAAAGTCTTATTCAGACATGGCTACAAAGATGCATCTGACACTCAATTGATGAACAAAACATGCATAGCAGGGATGATGAAAACTGGTGAAGGGAAAAGCCAAACCCTAGCTCTATAAATACGAAATCATAATCAAGCAAAGGCCGACCTAAAATGACCATCAACCAATCTAGAAAAACTCAATCATCG
>VDFB02056351.1:55896698-55928439 GCA_007258455.2 Sequoia sempervirens
AATATTCTCTTTCCCTAGCCTTCCATTAATCTTTTTCCTACTTTTATTAGTAAGTGGAAATAACCCCCCCTTGACATCCTCTGCTAGAATGTTGTTGTCCACTATACCAATCTTTTTTAAGTTTGGTGGCTTCTGATTGCTGATCTCCTTAGAAGGATAATAGTCCCATTTGGGTTCGTTATCTTTATTCTCCCCCTATTAACCCTGCAATTTTTCTCGTTCTCAATTGCTTATAGTTGACTTTAAAAGGTGCAGAGTGAGATCTTGATTCCATTTCTTTCTCCATTAGTCTTTCCAATTTCCTGCTTCCGATATTGAGGCTTCTTGTGTTCACCATATCAAAATGTGATTTTTGTCCCATTTCCAAATCCAATTTGTCTTTCATGCCCATACTCATGATTTTCTTTTGGGGGGTCATTTCCCTGGTTTCCCCTAAGGCTACCGATTTTCCATAATGTGGCTTATCATATTCTCTACTCAGTTGGTTCTCCTTTAGACTTTCCCCTCTAACCTTACTCTGAGTAACATTTGATCACTTTGTAATAGATTGGCTTTTACCTTTTTTCAATATATCAATGAGTCTTTCATGTAGAATGTCATCACAATCTTGTCTTGAGTCTGATTCAGCAAACTCCTCCACATCCTTTCCCTGTCTTCCTAATATAGATTTGTTGTTAAAATGAGATACCTTTCTTAGATTAGTAGTTGTACTTTCCTTAACCTCCTTTCTCCTAACCACCTTTGAAAGTATTTCCTCTACTTTTTCAAATGATGTTATGTTAGATGCTTGCTTTTCAGCTTCCCTTTCCTCATTTTTCTCTACTAATTCAATCTTAGATATCCTCCTCTTTTCTACCTTGGAGGACTCCTACTTATGAACTAAGTAATCCTCCAGTCCTGTTCTTTCTGCCAAAACCTGACCTTCTATCTCTATTATGATATTTTATTGGACTTCTTCCATCCATTGTTCAATTAACGTCTCCATTTCTCGCTGACTAATGTTGAATGGTTTATTTTGGAGTGATCCATAATCCCCAATAGTTGTGCTTTGGTGATTTAACAACATTTTTCCTCCAAGTGATGAAAAACTAATGAGATTATTTCCAACACTTAGTGTGCCTTTATCCTTAGAAATTTGCCAAGTGTTTGGAAGATTCACCTTAATACTTCTTTCCCCTCTTCTCTGATATGGACCTCTTTTATTTCTTAGGGCTAACCAGCTATTGTCATTGCCATCCTCTAATGTTATGCTCAACTCTTCAAATTTTACTATCCTTACTTCTCTAAAGATTTCAAAGCCTTGATTGTATCTCTTGTTAGGCCCTTTATTACCTAATGTTAAGAGCTTATTTCCTTGAATCTTGTTGCAGAAATGTATCCATCTCCAAAAAAGGGTCCACAACATTAGAGTGACATTATCCCTAAATTCTTTGTCATCAAAAGCCTCACTCTCTTCCCAAACTTCTCCTATACTGCTCATTTCTGGGAAAAGAATGTTTGGTTTAAGTGTGGATAGCTTCTAGGGCATCCCCATTTCACATTTCTCTAATTCCCTTGTAGGATTCTTGCTACAAGGGTCCTCTCCCATAGTATTTACCAGTCCCCCATCTGGATGGTTGACTATGTTTCTTTTAAAGGGGAGGTTAAGTCCATCTCCAAATGATCATACATAATGTGTTGAATCCACACCCCAAACTTTGAGATAATTTTAATCGATCTAGGGAGTTTGTTTTCAGTATTCATAAGAATACATATTTCAGGACAATGCTTTTCCACAGTTAGAGTATGCTTTAAAAATATTCCCAATTTGTTTCCAAAAATCTCTAAAATATTTGCATCCTTGTATTCTAGCGGTAAATTTTGAAAGGAGATCCACATTGGGATAAATTTAATATTGTGGGATTTGCTATTGAAGTTAGGGCTCCAATATTGCATATGAAGACCAACATTTTTATAAAACCAACATTTCCTTATGAAGAATTTGTCTCTATTTTCTCTGGAATTGAAAATTACTATGAAGAAACCTAGTGATGAATCTATTAATTCTATTTGAGTTATGTCACTCTAGTTCTCCAATGTCCAATTACAGAAATCCTGATAAGATAAGTTAATGTTCTAGAAATTACAAATGATGGCTTGTTGTTGGAGACATTTCATCCTTTCTTTGAGTGTCTCCTCTGAGAAGGTGATAGATGTTTCCAACACCTCTAAGGGTTTCTTCCACAATGAGTGATCCATCTGATATTTCTGGGACTTGCTAGTTACTCCTTGTTTTTCTATTTGCTTTGGATTGTAAATCTTTCCCTGTACCCCCTGGTTCTTTGCTTTCTCTAATCTCACCCCTATATCTTTGGGTTGTGGGCATGTCTTTATCTCTTTCTGCTTCCATATAAGATCTTCTCTTTGATTTTGATTTGTTATAGATGTATGCTCTAAGAATCTTTTTAGTGGTCTATTGTTGTGGAGGTCCTTCCATTTGATATTTTGGATCTAAAAATTCCTCTTTCCCTCCCTTGCTCTTAGGATTCTTTCTCTCCTCCTGAAGATATCCCAATGTAGTCCCAACCAAGCTTGCTTCGGCAATGGGGGATTAAAGGGTTTTCCTGCCCTTGTTGTGGGGAAGATAGGAATCATGTTAGGGTTTATTCCTAACTGAGCTTGAGATTTTTCATTGTTTCTAACCCCATCCCAGAACCCCCTTCTCCCTAGGGTTTGTGGGGTACAAACACTTCTTTGATTTCTCCAATCTACCTGTGAAGGGTGGGCAAGAATCCTCCTTTGATGTGGGCAAAAAAACTAAAATCTCTCATTCTACTTCTTCCCACCAATCATCTTAGCATCCTTAGGGAGAGGCGTAATCCCTTTGAAATATCTCATAGGAGGCACTTGCCATGGAGGATGAACACTCGAGGATCTCCTAACACAAGGGATTTGAGGGGCCAACCTCTTGAGAGCAACGTTATCTAGAAAGAATGGAAACCAATGTCGTGCTTGAGGGATAGAAGGAGGGACACCTAACACACCTTGTGTAGAAGAAAGATGAACAAAATCCTCCGAATAAGACACCCCCTGGAAATTCTCTCTAGAAAGCCCCAAAGCCCCTTTAGGTTTGCAAACATCAACCCATTTCTTGTTCTGGAACACCCATTGAGGGATCGGGACTCAATTTAACCCTACCACTACAGATGGTGTGCTCGAGAATTCCTCACGAACCGCAGGGATGATAGAAATCACCACTGGTTTTCTTTTCCATGAGAAACACTCTAAAAATGCAAAGGATTTACAACTTTTCCCGTTGTGGGCACCTTCCACCATTCATGAGCCCCTTTAGGTCTACAAACATCAACCCATTTCTTGTTCTGGAACACCCATTGAGGGATCCATGACTCAGATTTAACCCCTACCACTAGATGATGTGCCTCTAAATGCCCTCTAAACATGGACTGATGCCACAAAATGCCCTAGAAATTTTGTTTTCCGTGAGAAACACTCTAAAAAAATTTCATTTACATTCCAAAAGCATACATGTTCAAACCAGAGAGATTTATGATCACACCCACAAAAGGATATGAAAATCACTGCAAAACCTATCCTGGGAATTGGACATTCCAGCAGGTGACTAATACCTCTTCGTGGATGTTCATTTACTTGTCAAACCAGGGAACGTAAACTTTAAATGGAGCGGTACTATATGTGCACTAAGAACCAATTTCAGTCATAATCTATTGAAAAATAAATACTTGGAAAGAAATTCTACCTACACTATAGGAAGGTAATGCAAAGTTTTCTTAACTCAATCATAATCTAACCAAAGCAGAAACTGTAATAGCTACAATTGAGAGACAAACTATAAACTGGACTTATGCTGCAGGAACAAACACAGGGATGGATTCCTGATGCTGTAGGAATAGTATAAGACTGAGCTTGTGCTAAAACTTCTAAAATGAAATCTAATTTGAATTAACAAAGGATAAATAACTACGCTCCTACAGATACTTACTAAGTGGTCCCCCTTAGCAAGCATCAACTAATTTACACAGAAGATTGTGCTCAAAACTCCATCAACTTTTATTCATAATGTGAAATCATTTACATTGACTGTTCTGCTTTAGAAAACTAACAAAAACTCTGATTCATATTATATCTCTAACTCTTACATAATGCAGCTTCTCTGTCTATCCTGTATCTATCTATCTATCTCGCCTACTCATTCACCTTGGGAGGAACACTTATTTTAAAATCAGGAGAACAACTTACTAACTAACCCTAACAAAGAAAGACGTGGATATAAAATGCATCCCGAAATCGAGGAATAGACTTCATAAATGAGTTTATCCATTCAACCTGATCGAGAGAGAATCTAGCACTCCACTCTTTCCAAATTAAATGTTATTTAAAATCCTTCCCAGCGGTTTTGAGTCAAAGATTCTTGTAGAGAGCTTCCTCGAAGTCATGCAGGAAATGGACTTTACTACAAGGCCAATATTGGCTACGCTTGACTCGGTCATACTTTCTTCAACAACCTATGAAACACAAGGTAACATATACGAAAGAAAAGGCGCACAACACATACACAATATCCATTCATTAATCACATATTTAAATCTATTTCATCATTCAAAAACTACATGCATTATACTAGTCATTTGGGAAGTCAAATAGGGTAATAAATATAGACATGTCAACATGATAGGCTATAGGAACATGAAAGTGTATTACTACAGGATATCCCCCAATAAAAGGTTTCAAGAGAGTTAAACAACCATAACCAACAGAAGTAAAGGTATTAAAAGTACACCATGATATCCAAATTATGAGCATATTTGGGGCTCATCATTTTGCCCCTACTTAACCCAATGCTAGTCCTCCAGCATTAAACTTCCTGGTGGTCTCTTTAAAATCAATGGTTGAGGAATGACCTTAAAATGGAATTCCAAATTTGTAACAAAATCCTATGTAACTCTGCCACCTTTCATACCTACAGGCTTTTGTGTCTTCATTAAAATTTGTAGCCTAGTAAGAATAAAGGGGCCACATTAGCATAGGAGGTCTAAATGTTAATGGCAACCACAATTCAAACCTCTTTTGGAGTCCCAACTGTATGTATTTGCTTGATCATTTTAGAGCTGCCGTAAAATTTAGTGGATTGTGAGGTTCAGACTTTCTTAACCCAATAGTTAATCTTTCCCACCTCTTTTCAATTCTGGAGTATGACAGTCTCCAAAATGAGTATGATTGTTCCTGAAATTCATCATATACCTATTTCTTGAGATCAAATATTTTCATTCTGGCTGTATCATTATTAAAATAATATCCTAGAGTAAGCCAAGTTTTCAACATGGTGCGGGGGTCTAAACTCTCAGAACGCAATGGAACAGGCTCATTCCTTTCAGTTTCTTCATATGTTTCCCATTGCCTGCCATAATTTGCTTCATTTACCACCCAAGACATAAGTGATCTCAAATGGATGTCACCAATATATAGAAGGGGATTCCACTCTGTTTCAAATGGAATTAAAAATCCATGTAAGTAAAATTCACACAAAGAATTTCTGAGCCAGTTAGGGGCTGCCTGATATGCATTGTAAAATTCTTTAGCGGTGTGAAGAATAGGATCCTGATTTTTGAAAATTCTCATCAGTTGGAACCACAAGAACTGTTCTTTGAGGCACAGAGCATAAACTCTGGGTGGTGGTCTGCATTCCATAATCTAACCAATTACCTTCAACATTTCATCCATTTTCTCTTTTAACTCCTGAATTTCCAGTTTCTGCTCTTCAATTTCCTTTTTCAGTTTCTTCTTTTCCTCCTCCCAAAGACTTTGTTGCATTTCAGTCTTGGCCAGGTGGCAGAAAGTCAGGGTTTGAAATGTAACCGATCTCCATGTAGCTTTGACATATTCCAAAAATTCAATTAAAAATGTTTTCTTATAAACAACAATGTCTTGACAAGTTGCAGGGGGAATTAAGGCTTCATTGACCTCTTCCAATGGTTCAGTCTGTTCTTCCTCTTGCTGTAGGATAAATTCATGTTGCTGCAGTGGAGAAGACTGTGCTTCCTTCGAAATCTGCATAGTCGTAGCAGCCAAGTCATCAAGACTTGGTACTCCCCTTTCATTATGCTCAACTTCCCTTGTCTCAACTTGTTCTTCTTCAAGAATAACAAATGAACTCTATCTAAGACTTTCAGACACATTCTGAGAAACATCACATTCAGACTCTCTAGATTCTTCTAAAATTATTATAACCTCAGGATAAGGTGAAGCAAGGGATATTTTACACTGTGTTCTGGTGGAAACTCTTCTTGGCAATGTTGCGGCTGCAGAAGGTGCTCACGTAGCCTTCCTCTTTTTGAATTGCCTAGAAGGTTCTGCCTTGTCAGAGGATGACGGTGAACTGGTGACAACAACAGGTGTTGTTGTAGGAGACAATGTTGTAGGGGAAGAAGCTGCAGGAGAAGAACGTTGCCTTTTCTAAGAACGAGGGTTAGATTCTAGGGTTTGTTCTACCCTAGATGACTCTCCTGCCTTTGTTTTTCCTCTCTCTCTCCTACTGGCAGCCCTAGTTTGCACTTGGGTAGAGGGCTATGGTGTGAGAGCTACAAGACTAGGTGCTACAAGAGCAGATGATGCTTGCCCTGTTCTCCTACTGGTGGACGCTATTTCCTCTTTCTTTTTCCGAGCCTGTGGGGTAAGTGCCTTAGGGGGATCTAGACGTTGCAGGCTCTTCTAGACAACAAATTCTTGCTAGGAAAGAGGTGATACATCTCTCAAAGAGCATGCAATCAACAATTTTATGAGACCATGGTGAGCAATAGAATTATCTTTCCCCTGCTGGGTTCCGTGGGCACATTGTTCCAGAAATTTTAACAAAAAGTTCAAAAAATTAACAGCTAATCCATGCCTCATATGACTTAGCAATTTGAAGTGGTAAGAATGTAGGTAGGAGAAACGACCTTCACAAGTTAAATACCTGATTATGAAAGCAATGTATTCTAGGTATGGAGGAGGCAATGACACTTGCTTGCATCCCTGCTTTGAGACCTCCAAAGGTCCATCAGTGGGTATTGAAAATTTTGCCCTTGCAGAGGCAGCATCCGAAGAAAAATTTTCTCCAATGGTTGGGAGCCTAGTTACTTGCAATTCTTTCTTAGGTTACAACAAGCTATTTAGACCCACATCTGTTAGCCTCATGAAAGGTTCTCAAAATTTTCCCTCTGACCTCCTCATTAAAAACATCTAAACTCAAAAAGTAATTGACCAACCCGCGGAGGCTAAATGCTTGGAGCGTTTGAGGATTGCATTGGCTGCTTTCATGAACTCTGAGGCTCATGCCTTACTGTTGACCACCCATGTTCACAGTTTTTCCTTAGCTGAACTCAACTCTTTTCTGAAAATCAAAAATTTCCCCTATTCTGCTCTGGTTCTTTTCTGTTCCGCCGTCACTTTTCTCTTCTTTTCCAAAAATGAACTTTTTAAACAAGCAGTTTTTTAATGTGATTTTCAATGAAAAACATGCAATGAAAAAGACATGCGATCATATTTAGAAAGTACCAGAAAAATAATAAAGAAATATTATCTGAACAGTTGTGACAGCAGTGAAAGGACAACTTTAAAAAGTGGATTATTCCGCCCCCTACTTAGAGTATGACATGTGTCCTCACATGTACTAAGGAATAGGTGAAAATCGGGTAATAATGATTGATATAGATAGTGCAGTAAATGAATAAAATGAAATAAATCAAAAATATGATAATCAAAAGATATTGCGTACCTTTCATTAAATGTTTGTACGTGCTGAGAAAGTTGACGACTTTGGCATGAGATGACAGTTGGGAATGAGATCATAATTAGGGGTGGTGCAAATGGATGAGGTCGATGGATGATGTGGATGGATGAGATGAATGAAGGGAATGGATGGATGGTACAGAAGATAAAGAAATGAAATGTGGCGACAAGTGGAAACGAAGAAAAAAGGGGTTCCCTTAAAAAGGAAACCTTTATTATGAGCATGCATTACAAAATCATGGAGAAGCTGCAGGAGAAAGGCTAAAGCCTTCAGCTGCAAGAGAATTAGTGGCAGGATCCTGAACAAACTGTTGCATAAACTCTTCTTTTGAGACTGGTTTATGGTACAACCAGAGGCGGTGTCCATTAACTAACAGCTTGAATCTAACAAGATCAATTGTAACAAGTTGCACTGAACCATTAGAAAATACATTCTCAATTTCATACGGGCCCAACCATCTGGTTTTAATTTGCCTAGACTGTCCTTATATCATGAGTCATAAAGCAGAGCCCAATCTCCTACTTTGAATTTCTTCTCCTTAATGTATTTATCATGCCACCTTATTCTTTGGTTTTGTATCATCTCAGTGTGTTGCAGGGCATTCTTTCAGAGCTCATCGAGCATTGGTACATGATTTTGTTCTTTGTGCATTTGTTAAATCCATGTCCATCTCGGTGTTGTTCTTAGAGTCTTATGTTCAAACTCTATTAGAATCCGCATTTTGTTTTACCATACACCGACAGATGTATATCCTGTAGCAGTCTTCCAGGTAGTACAGTAGGCCCATATAGCTTTTGGTAACCTTATGGCCCAGTCCTTCCTATGCAAATCTACAGTTTTAATCAAAATGGCCTCTATGTCCCTATTGGTGACCTCAACCTGGCCATTGGCCTGGGGGTGATAAGGAGTTGATTTCTTGTGTCGTATATTATATTCATTGACTAAAGCTGTGATAAGTGTAGAAGCAAATTGTGTTCCTTGATCTGTCACTATTTCCCTAGGGACACCAAACCTAGTAAATATTTCCTCATAAAGGAATTCAGCCACTTTATTGTCCTTAGCATGTTTCATAGGCTTAGCCTCTACCCATTTTGTGACATAATCTATGCATACAAGGATGTAGGACTTACCATTGGAATTGAATCAATTGGTCCTACTACAAAATCCAGTCCCTATTTGTCGAAGGGTGCAATTACAACTTGTGGAAATAGAGGCATCTCATCAGATCGAGTTGGTATTCCCATCCTCTGGCATCTGTCACACCTCCTGATATATTTGGCTACATCTCTATGCAAAGTTGGTCAATAGTAACCCGATTATTTAAAATTTTTATCATTTGTCCTTTTGGCGGCAAATGTCCCACCACCGCACGGCTCATCATGGGCATCATCTGATCCTGTCATGCATTGTTCCTCCTCGGTACACATCGCCTCATAACTTGATCGTACGTATAAAACATCTGTCTGCAATCCAAGAAAAGTTAAAGCTTTTTCTCTACCAATAATCTCTTTTCCTTAGGGGAGAATTGAGGAGGAGTTCTTCCTGTGGCCAGATAATTTGCTATATCAGCATACCATGGGTGAATAACTTTGATTGCAAACAGGTGCTCATCAAGAAATGAGTCTTCAATAATTGTAGAGTCATCTTGCCTTTGAAGTCTAGAAAGGAAATTGGCAACCACGTTGGCTTTACCTAGCTTGTCCACAATTGTAATGTCAAATTCCTGCATCAACAATAACCATCTTGCCAGTCTCTCGGATATTGCGGCTTTGTTCATGAGATATCGGATTGCGGCATGATCAATATGAACAAATATTGATAACCAGTGATATAATGCCCAAATTTATTGAGGGCGTAAATGATTGCCAACATTTCTTTTTCTGTAACAGTGTAGTTCAATTCAGCCCCTTGCAGATTTTTGCTTATGTAATAGAGTGCATGTTCTATTGAACCATCATTCTGTCCTAACACTGCGCCAATGGCATAATCTGATGCATCTGTATGAATATGAAATGGAAGTGACCAATCAGGCCTTTCAGAACAGGTGCTTGTGTAAGGGCAACTTTTAAGTCAAGGAATGCTTTTTCACATTCCTCTGTCCAAGCAAAATCTGCATCTTTCTTCAGCAGACTGTATAAAGGGCCTGCTATTTGGCTGAAGTCCTTGATGAATCTTCTGTAGTATCTGACATAGCCTAGAAAGCTCCGTACCGCTTTTTTCTTGGCAGGAGAGGGTAGCTTAGAGATGACTTCAATCTTAGCAGGATCAACCTGAATTCCTGCAGCAGAAATATAGTGACCAAGTACTATTCCCTCCTGCATCATCATGAAGCACTTTTGACTATTTAGTGATAGGTTGTGATCTTCACATCTCTGTAGTACTTTCTCCAAGTTGGCTTGAGCTTCCTCAAATGTCGTACCATAAATAGTAAAGTCATCCATGTATATTTCCATGCAATCATATGAGATGTCTGAGAAGATACTTATGACTACCCTATGAAAAGTTGCAGGAGCATTACAAAGACCAAAAGGAAAAAATGAATAGGAAAATGTTCCCCAAGGGCATGTAAAAGTAGTCTTTTCTTGATCCTCAGGAGAAATCTTGATTTGATTGTACCCATTGAAGCCATCTAAGAATGAGAAGTACTTTTTCCCAGCTAAATTATCTAGAACTTGATCAATGAATGGAAGAGGAAAGTAATATTTCTTTGTTGCCAAGTTGAGCTCTCTGTAATCTACACATACCCTCCATTTTCCTCCTTTCTTAGGAACAATGACCAATGGGGAAACCCACTGACTAGGAGATTGGGTAGATAAAGCCAATTGCTAACATTTTTTGCAATTCTTCTTTAACAATTTCTCTCAAAATTGGATTAATTCTTCTTTGAGGCTGCCTGATAAGTTTGAAGTCACTATTAATATATATGCGATGTGTAGAGAGTTTTGGGTCTAAACCCCTCATATCCCCTTAGTCCCATGCAAAAGCTCTTTTGTGAGCTTGCAGCATTGTGGCTAGGGCAGTTTGTTTAGACAGAGACAACTTATTATTAATATGCAGACAGCGGCCTGGAGATACTTCTATTTGTTTGGTGAGATCATTTATTGAGGTTGCTGATAAAGGTGGTGCCTGTATATCACATAATAGCAAATCATGATGGCTCTCAGGATCCAGTTGCTGCAGGAAACATTGTTGAGAATGGCTGTCCAAAATAGATGGGCTATTCAAACCAGAACTAAACTACAAAATGTGTAGAAGCAAGTTATCTTCACTCTAAAGCTGGGAAAATGGATCAGTTCGTAGCATCATTAACTGAGCTAATGAATTGACTTCTTCAGAATCCTCTCCTAGATCTGGCCAAACTAGTTGAGACAAATCTGGCAAGGTTGTGCAAGTGGGTATAAAGCCAATTTCTTCCTTGACTGACCATCAGAAATTGTCATGTCTCCTGAACGACATCCTATAAGGGCATCAGCTGTAGCTAACCAAGGTCTGCCTAGGATAATAGGATATCCTCCTAAGGTTTCCTTAGTGGACAATATGGTGAAATCAGTAGGGTATTCCCAAGATTCAAGGGTGACAATGACATCTTCTATCACTCCATCAGGTGTAACTGTGGAACTATCAGCAAGCTGCAGGATAGTCGGTGTAGATCGAATGTTTGGAATATTCAAACACTCCATAGTGTGCTTGGTCATCACATTAATGGTTGCACCAAGGTCAACCAAAACATTTCTTACTACTTGACCATTGATATTTATTTTTACTATAGGACTTCTAGGATTAGTATATTTTGGAATGACAACCTTCCCCAACATAATATCGGCTAACTGTCCTAGGACATGGATAGTTTGGGGGTCCTTTTTCTTTCTTCCTTGTTTCTTTAAACAAGCCTCTTTAATGGCTTTTCCATAAATTAGAACATCTTTAATAGCTTGAAAAAGAGGAATTTGGATTTGTACATTCTTTAGCTGCTCCAAAATATCAAAGGTGGGCTCTTCAATGGTCTTGGGTGTAGTAATTTTCAATCTCTGAGGAAAAGGTGGTGTAGCCTGAGGCTGCAGGATAGGTTCCTTAGAGGCAGTAGCTGATACAGGTATATTTTCTGCATGATCAGTAGGTTGTTCAGTAGCAGAGTGATATTCAGGGCATAAGCTGGATATTGGTTGGCTTCTACATAATACATAGGTTGTTGTTGTTGCTGCTGCTTATTATTAGGATTTGGCAATGGTTGAGCAGGCATAGGCATTTGTTTTGGAGGGCCAATATTTACTATAGGAGGAGGCATAAGGGCTGGAGGTTGTGGCTGTTGAGACTGCAGGAATCCAAGGGGTTGGTTCTGCCATTGCTGAGAACCTCTCCATTGAGGGTTTTGCTGCCAGTTCCCTGGAGGTGGAGGCCATTGTCCTTGTGGGTGCTGCCAACCTCCTTGAGGGGGTTGCCATTGAGGGCTCTGATAGTTAGGCCAATATGGTTGAGGAGCATTCGAAGGTGGAGATGGGCCATACGTAGGTTGTCATTGGTTATTATAATTAGAGTAAGGATTACCAAAAGTCAAAGGATCTTGAGGCATACCTTGTCTTGGAGCCCATGGTCTCCTTTGTGCAACAAAGAATACTTGGTCATCATCACCTTCTATCATCTTAAAATCAGTAGGTAACTGTTTAGCCTCCATATTGGCCACCAACTTGCATCTGCAGTCACGTTTGTTCTATCTACAATGTGGACAGAACTCAGTCAGGATTTCCTTAGCCTCCTCATGTTTCTTGTGAGCTTGCATGGTATCTAATTGTATAGCCATGTTGTTTATGATGTCCTGCTTGAAATCGGACAGCAAATTTGTGATCTTCATCTAGAAAACTCTGCTCGAAGAAGTCTTTCCCACTGTAGCTTGATGACCTCTACCCTTCTTCACATTTTCTTGGGAGTAGTTGAGACATATCTTCATGATATCATCCCAAGATTCTTGAGTGATATCACCGCCTCCCATCAGGTCCAAGGCATCTATACAAGTATCATTGATTCCCCTTAGAAAAATCAATTTCTGAGATTTCTTATTAAGAGTATGGTCTGAATTCTTTTTCAGAGAAAACAAGAATCTGGATATATAATCCTCCAGACTTTCATCTTCCTTCTGTTGAATTCAGAATATATCATCACCTTTACTGCCACTCTTACAATATTCCTTGTATTTCTCAAGAAATTTTGTTTGCATGGCTACCCAACTATCGACAACACCCCTTCCCAGACTCATGAACCATCTGAGATCTCCCTCCTTCAAGGTAGCATGAAACAATTTCAATTTGTGAGTATCTGAAGTTTAGTCATAACTGCGACAGAGGATATCAAACTCAAACAAGAAGGTCTTAGGGTCCTCTGTAACTAAGCCATAGAACTGGGAAGTAATGAAGAAGGAATATTCTTAAGGTTGTCATTGTTTTGTTGAGGAATAATGGGGAATTCAAAAGCAGGAGGTCGATTCGGTGGATTACGTGCCATGTTCACCTGACTAAGTATAGGAGCAAATGGATTTTCTGTAGGTTCTTCATCAAATGGGCTGAATATTAAGTCAGCACACAGACCTTCAGCAAATGGGTCAATATCTAAGTCTCCTTCGTCCTCAAATAGGCTATAAGTTGGTTCAGTTTTCTTAGCAATGAATGGCAGGTTGGGGAGAAATCCTCCCTGAGCGTCTCTCCTTCTATGCATGCAATGAAAATGGATGGTATTTTAAAAGATTTTGAAAATACTTGAAAAACTACTGCGAACAATGACTGCAACAGGTTCTTAGATTGACACCATCCCTGGCAACGATGCCAAAAAATGTTCATGCCCACAAAAGGATATGAAAATCATGGCAAAACCTATCCTGGGAATTGGACATTCCAGCAGGTGACTAATACCTCTTCATGGACGTTCATTTACTTGTCAAACTAGGGAATGTAAACTTTAAATGGAGCGGCAGTATATGTGCACTAAGAACCGGTTTCAGTCACAATCTATTGAAAAATAAATACTTGGAAAGAAATTCTACCTACACTACAGGAAGGTAATGTAAAGTTTTCTTAACTCAATCATAATCTAACCAAAGCATAAATCGTAATAGCTACAATTGAGAGACAAACTATAAATTGGCCTTATGCTACAGGAACAAACACAGGGATGGATTCCCAATGCTGCAGGAACAGTATAAGACTAAGCTTGTGCTAAAACTTCTAAAATGAAATCTAATTTGAATTAACAAAGGATAAACAACTATGCTCCTACAAATACTTACTTAGTGGGGCCCCTTAGCAAGCATCAACTAATTTACATAGAAGATTGTGCTCAGAACTCCATCAACTTTTATTCATAATGTGAAATCATTTACATTGACTGTTCTGCTTTAGAAAACTAACAAAAATTCTGATTCATATTATATCTCTAACTCTTACATAATCTGCTTCTCTATCTATCTATCTATTTATCTCCTTCTCGTTCACCCACGCAGGAGGAACACTTATTTTAAAATCAGGAGAACAATTGACTAACTAACCCTAACAAAGAAAGATGTGGATATAAAATGCATCCCGAAATCGAGGAATAGACTTCATAAATGATTTTATCCATTCAACCCGATCCAGAGAGAATCTAGCACTCCACTCTTTCTAAATTAAATGTTATTTAAAATCCTTCTCAATGGTTTTGGTCAAAGAGTCTTCGCCAGAGCTTCCTCGAAGTCGTGTAGGAAATGGATTTTACTGCAAGGCCGAGATTGGCTATGCTTGACTCGATCATACTTTCTTCAACAACCTGTGAAACACAAGGTAACAGATATGAAAGAAAAGGCGCACGGCACATACACAATATTCATTCATTAATCACATATTTAAATTTATTTCATCATTCAAAAACTACATGTGTTATACCAGTCATTTGGAAAGTCAAACAGGGTAATAAATATAGACATGTCAACATGATAGGCTATAGGAACATGGAAGTGTATTACTATAGGATATCCCCCAATAAAAGGTTTCAAGAGATTTAAACAACCATAACCAACAGAAGTAAAGGTATTAAAAGTACACCATGATATCCAAATTATGAGCATATTTTGGGCTCATCAATTTGCAAAAGGTGCTTCAAAGGCATTCGTTCACCCAAATGCTTTCATTTTGTTTTCCATGGGCCCAAGAGCATGTGTTGGCTAAACGCTCAATAAATAATTTATTAGAAAACATAGCATCATGGCATTGCCATCGAGGAAAGGTTGAAGACGTTGAACTTGATTTTTTTGTTCCGGCTAAATTTCTTGTTAGAAACGGAGTGGAGGATAGAGAGATTGGGAAAGGCTAAAGAGTTTAAAAGTGACCCCACACCAATGACTACCTTTTCTTTTGGCTATTTCTGAATCATTTGAATGCAACACGCAATGCAGCTTCTTTGTTTGTGTGCATGTATTCCTTATGTTGTCCAAAACCACTAAACTGTGAAATATAACTACTCTAGAAAAATTCTGCAAGAATATTTCAATGTCAATCCTTTAACAATAAAATGAATGCTCTATTTTTTTTTTATCAACTAGGTGATTTGCCTCTGTATAGAAATGATGTAATTCAAAAGAATATAATTTAGCAAAAATTGACCATTCTTCCTAGAGAGCATAGTTTAACTTCCAGCTACACAAGCATTTCTCTATTTGTGGGTGTTTATGATATTCATTGAATCCCCTTCAATATAAATATTTTTAAAATTTAATCTCATTGCTAACTTCAAACCTACTAATTGGTGCAGTCACTGGTGGAGGGTCTAGGGAGGATTGTCTAATCGTGTAACTTAGATTCAACACAACATAAATAATACAAGATAATATATTGCAAACATAAATATTTATTGCATCGACAATCTTACATACATCATATGCCTCATGGGAAAATAACCAAGGCTCACGGGCCTGCCACAAGGGCATTCAACATTACAACTGGCCAAAGGCCTTATTACAGACCCTCAATAGGGTTATTCAGAAAATATATCTATTAACTACCACTAATTTATTGACTACTTTCAAATGATTACAAATGATCTTAAATATGATTCTCTAGCTCCAAAAAAGGTCTATGTTAACTTCAAGGGTTTACAAAACTTGATGAATGATCAAATGTGAAGGTCGGCCTCAAAACATGAAAGATAATTCTTGGAAAAATGAAATCAATTATGTATCTCCAAGAAAGATCCCATTGGACCCAAAATGTGTGTATGATGTCTCATTAAGCTTTGCATGCCCCGGAATATGTCTGCACTATGAATTATGGACCAGGTCAGACCCAAATGTCTGCATTAAGAGTGATAACTTTTTGCAAACAAATGTAAATAATTTGAAATATGGGTATGATGTAGATGATTTCATGTCTAGATGCTATATCCTACTCTGTGAGCTGAGAAATGATAATGCGGTGAAATATGAAATGAATTGTTGAAGATGCTACTAAATGAAATGCAAGAAAATATATGTTTTTGGTTGATATAGGATTGTTTTACAACTAGGGATGCTCCTACATCAGACACATAGGTTGGAAGAAAAGTGAGTCCCTCACTTTCTAGGGGCTAGAGGAAACCTAAAGTGGTCCACCTCAGCTTGAGAAATCCATGAAGAATCCTCCACTAGTCTGCCTTTCCCCTTCACAAGGTATTCCATGTATTGTTTGTTCCTAGTGCTCCTTCCTATTATGGTATCCAAAATTTGTTCAATCTCCTCTGATGGTTGATGTGGTAACTGCTCCTTCAAATCTACTTATATGTTACTACCACTTGACTGTCCTTCATGATACTTATATATATAATTTGTAACATTGAAAATATGTGATATACCCAATGTCTCGGTAACTCTACTTCATATGCATTTTCGAAAATAAACTTCCTAAGAATATTACATGGTCTGAACTTCCTCATCTTTAGCTTGTTGTATGTTCCCAGTGGAAATATTTCCTTCCTGGCATATACCATAACTTCATCCCCAACACCAAACTCATTATGACTCCTTTTATCATATGCCTTCTCCTTATACTTATTTTTCATGTCCTTTAGGTGCTTCCGGACTTGATTATGTAATGTCTCCATGAATCCTATAAATTCTTCTACTTCTACACTCCTCTTGTACTCCATACTGATGTCTCTTAGTTCTACAACTCCTTTGGGATTATTCCAGTTATGATCTCAAATGGTGTCTTCCTTGTACTCTAGTTTACTGAATCATTGTATGAAAACTCTAATTTTGGTAGAACTATATCCCAACTTCTTTCCTTATCTCCAACCAAATATCTCAACAAGCTACCTAAACTTTTTTTTACTACCTCTTTCCATCTGTTTGTGAGTGATACGATGAGCTGAACTTTAGGTTTGTCTTCATCTTCTCCCATAATTTCCTCCAAAGGTATCTAATGAACTTAGTGTCCTATATGAAACTATACCCTTTGGTAATCCATGCAATCTCACAATCTCCTTGAAAAATAAGTTAGCAACATGCACAACATCATTAGTCTTCTTGCAAGGAATAAAATGTACACTACCATTATAGAATCATATCCTCTTTGTGTTCTTGGTAATCCCAATATGAAGCCCATGTTTATGTCTTCCCAAGGTCTCTCTGGTATTGTTGAAGGTTTGCACAATCTAGTATTCTAACTACTCCCTTTTGCTACTTGACAAATTCTACAATTTTGAACATACTTCCTGACATCCTTGTATATCTACGGCCAAAATTGTGTTCACTTACCAAAGCAATTGTCTTATATCCTCTGAAATGTCCTGCTAATCCTCCATTATGCTTCTCTTTAATTAGATTCTCCCTCATTGAAGTATTTGGAATACACAATTGATTTCCTTTGAACAACATATCTTCTTGAATGAAATAGTCCAACCGTTTTCTTTGTTCTATTACTACTAGTTATTTACATTACTTCCACACTTCAGCAAAATCTAGATCATCCTCATATATGTGCTTCAGTTCTTCAAAACCCAGTACTCCTACCCTCATCTTTGTCAGCAAATTCCTCCTCCTACTCAATGAATCTACAACTTTATTTGACTTACCACTCTTATGCTTCAACACAAATGTATAACTCTGCAATAACTCAACCCATCTCATATGTCTTTGATTCAGCATCCCTTGACTATTCAAATATTATAAATTTTGATGGTCAGTATACAACACAAACTCCTTAGGCAATAGGTAATGTCTCCACTTCTTCAAGGCTTGAATTATGGCATAGAATTCTTGGTAATAAACTAGATATCTTCTTCTAGAATCATTCAAATTCTCACTAAAATAAGCTATGGCTCTTCCTTCTTGACTCAACACAGCTCCTATTGCATTCCCACTTGCATCACAATCAACTTGATTCAAAATCAATTAATGCTAACAATGGTTGCTCTATCACCTTTTTCTTCAATAGTTCAAAGCTTCTTTGGGCTCTATATATCCACTTAAATTCTTTCCTATCTCCTCTCATTATCTCTTTCATAGGTGTATAGATGTTACTAACGCTTTTGATAAACTTCTAGTAGAAACTAGACAATCCACAAAATTCTCTTACCTCTCCAATGTTTATTGATGTAGACCACTCAACAATTGCTCTAACCTTCTCAAGGTCCATCTTCAGTCCTTCAGTAGAAATGACAAAACCCAAGTACACTAACTCTTTCTTCATAAAGCTACACTTCTTGACATTAATTAGAGACTTTTCTTCTCTCAATCTCTGCAATACGTGTTTGATGTGCCACAAATCTTCTTCTCTAGTCTTACTAAAAATCAGAATATCATCCAAGTAAATAATAAAAAAATTACCCAAGAATTTTTTTAGCACTTCATTCATCAACCTCATGAAAGTGATAGGTGCATTGGTCAATCCAAAAGGCATCACTAACCACTCATACAATCCTTCATTAGTCTTAAATGCAGTTTTCCATTCATCTCTTCTGATTCTATTCTAGTGATATCCACTCTTTAGGTCAATCTTTGTGAAATACTTTTCTCCACTCAAATAGTCCATAATGTCATCCATCCTGGGAAATGGAAATATATACTTGACAGTTATCATATTGATGGCTCTGGAATTTGTACACATTCTCCATTCTCTATCCTTCTCTAGTGCAAGTACAACAAGTACTGCATATGGGCTTAAGCTTTCTATGATCAAACCTTTCTTCAACTCTTGTATTTGTCGATTTAGTTCAACATTCTCTGTTGGTTTCATCCTATGAGATGCTTGTTTGGAAAACTTGCTCTAGGTATTAGATGTATAAGATGGTTGATGCTCTGCACTAGTGGTAAACCATTTGGTACATTATTTGATATGATGTCTTCATACTCTGTCAATAGCTCTGCAACTTCTGTTTATGGTGGACCTTCATGCTTTTTTCCTTCAGACTACCACCCTTCTTTGGAATCAATACAAAAGACATGTTTTCATGCCTCAATCCATCCAAAAACTTTCTTTCATCTACCAAACATAGCCTAGCATTGATACAAACTTCACTTTTGTCCTCTTCCTCCAAAGGTATCAACTTAATTCTACTGCCATTTTTTGTCACAATATAAGTATTCCTTCTTCCATCATGAATTGATTTCCTCTCATATTGTCATGGTCTTCCTAACAATAAACGACATGCATCCATGGGAATAATATCACACAACACTTCATCCTTATATGATCCTATATGAAATTTCACAAAACATTGCTCATTCACCAATATTTTATGCTCATCCTAAATCCATGCTATCCTATAGGGGTTTGGATGTTTCAATCTCTTCAAATTCAACTTGGTCACAATCTCTTCTGAAACTAAATTATCAGTACTATCACTATCAATGATGACTTTACATACCTTTCCTCTGGATTATATCTTGTTCTTAAAAAACTCTTTCTTTGTGGTGGTTCCTCAGTCACTTCTTCATATATCAAATCTCTCCTCATTGCTAATGATTTTCCTTTCTCAAGTTTCCGAACTGAATTAGAGGATTCGACAGGTTCCTCATATGCTCAATTTTCTTATCGGTGCTTCCCTGATGACATTCAAATGCTCTATGTCCTTCACCTCCACACTTGAAATAGGTTCCTCTGAATGGTTTCTTCTAATATCTTCCTTCTTCTCTCCTATATCCATCATTATAGTATGAATTATGACCTGACTTGTCATTGTGATAGAAATTTATATCTTCTCTCCCTCTATGGTATGAATTATAGTCCTTTTCTTCACTATAGTAGGGTTTTCCATCTTTGTTTTGATCTGCATAAGGTCTTCTTTCTTTGGATTGTGATCCACTCTAGAATCTTCCTCTTGCACTTCTCTGCCTTTGTTCAAACTTCTTGTTCACCTTCTCTTCCACCTTCAGTGCAAATTGGTATGCTTCTTCAACTGATGTCATCTTCACCAGGCTCAATTCTTCTTGGATGTTTGTTCTCAGTCCATTGATATACCTCACCACCTTTTCTTTTCATGCTTCACTATGTCCAATCCTAATGATCATCTTGTAGAATTCTTCAGTATATTCCTTCATAGATCTCTCCTTTTGCCTCAAATTTTGCAATCTTTTTAACAATTCTAGTGCATAATCAGCAGGTATGAATTGATTCTTCAATTTTTTCACCATGTTATCCCACTTTGTGATTTTCTCTTTTCCTCTTCTATTTCTATCCAATTGAAATTTTTTCCACCATAAAGCAACATGACCTTTCAAATCTAACTCTTTCTGAATCTTTAATTTCTTCATATTCAAAGTATTCCTCCATTTCATTGATCTAATCAATTAATTATTTAGGGTTTAAATTTCCCACGTAATTTTGAATTTTAGTTATAGGTCACTTACCAATTTTCAAAATATATTTCAACATCTTCACTTGATCTGATTCTTCTTCTTCTTCACCTAGGGCTCCTTCAATTTGATTCACAACATGATCCAACTCATCATCGCTTTCATCCTCGTGTCTAGGGTTTAAACCTCACCTTCAATCTTCTTCAATAGCATCTAATTGGACTCACATTTCTTGCATCATCTCTAACATCTCATCCATTCTTCCAATGACCATAGCAGGCGCTCTCCTTGGCAGAATCTCTCCTTGGATCTGGTGTGACTGCCTCAATTTGGTGATCTGGCTACAAGGGTTTCAACTCCCTCATAGTTGGCAATCAGTTGTAAACACCTACAGTCTACCTCAATTTGACGATCTATTCACCATAAGGAATTCCTTTAGGACTTGCAAACTTGCTCTGATACCACTTGGTGTAGTCACGAGTGGAGGGTCTAGGGAGGACTGTCCAACCGTGCATCTTAGAGTCAACATAGCAAAAATAACACAAGAGAATATTTTGTAAACATAGATCTTTATTGAAGCGACAATATTACATGCATCATATGTCTCATGGGTGAATAACTAGGGCTCATAGGCCTGTTGCAGGGGAATTCAACATTACAATTGGCCAAAGTCCTTATTGCAGACCCTCAACAAGGTTATTCAGAAAATTTATCTATTAACTATCACTAACTAAATGACTACTTTAAAATGATTAAAAATGATCTTAAGTATGATTCTCCGGCTCCAACAAAGGTTTGCATCAGCCTTAAGGGTTTACAAAACCTGATGTATGATCAAACATGAAGGTTGACCTCAAAACAAGGTAAAAGCACAAAGTTGTGTCACACTTTATAAAGGAAACAACCAACACTAATCCAACTTTTAAATTTGAATCACTAAAAAGTGGCATATATGTTTTGAATTTTGAAATGATGTAAACTACTAAAATATGTAGTTTTTAGTATATTTTATGTTTGTATTTTTATTTTATTAAAATTATTTTAAACTAGTTTTTAATAAATTAATTCTATAATTTAGTTGCTCATAAAATGCTGAAAAATAAAGTTGCATGAGACGTCAAACTTTTTATAGTAATTTTTTTTTCTTTCAAATTTTTTGTGTATTTATAACTTGAAACTTTAGTGCATGGATATATTTTTTTCCAATTTTGATAAATATATATTTTTAAATAAATATTAAAATGTGTGTGAATCAAAAAAATTTGTTTCCATGGGATGTCAACTTTCATATTAAATATTTATCTAAAATGGAAAAAAAATATACCATCTTGAAATAGATTCTTTTATTTAGTGCATCATTTTTTTTTCAATTTTTTTTAATAAGTTTTGGTATTTTTCCTTGCCATAGTAATGAACCTAATATTTTGTGTTGATAACCTACTTTTAGTAAAATTAAAATATAAATAATAAATAATAATTAAACTATTAAAATAAATATATTTTTGAAAACTACACTTATGGATCTACAAAGGGTATTTTTATATTTTTTTTAAATGTTATTTACATTAGTAAGAGTTATTGAAACTTTTTTTTTTGAAAAAGAGGGGTAAAAACTTTATTGAAACTTAGAAAAAAGATTACAAGCAAAACTCAGAACAATAGCTCTGAGAGAAAAGCAAAAGAACAATAGAAGAGCAAGAGCACCGGTCAACCAACTCCGCAACCATCCATATCCTCTGTCACGATTCTCTTTAGATCCAAACAATAATCCTGGGGAAGATGTCTCCATTCCTCAAGCCTCCAAACATCAACATGATTTGAAGCCCACTTCGCCAAACAATCAGCAGCCCTATTCCACTCACGTGGAATGTGGACAAAGGACACCATATCCATCCTAGAACTATTTTGCAAAATGTGTTGAATAACTAGAGCTAGCTGCCAATTAACATCCTTCACCTTATGTTCAATCAACAAATTCACAATAACTTGAGAGTCAGATTCACAAATAACCTTATGCCAACCTAGAGCATAAGCACGCTCTAGAGCATAGACAATCGCCAGTCCCTCCATAAAATTATTAGCCTGCCAACCTTTATAAATAGAAAAGAAGAACACAACTTCACCTAAACAGTCTCTACCCACGCCGCCAATCCCAGCAGGTCCAGGATTACTATAGGAAGAGCCATCTGTGTTAATATTCAAGATATCCTCAGGAGGAGGCATCCATCTACCCATCCTTTGAACTTTTTTTTCGCACTTCTACCCCTTCTGACACAAGCAGAGGTAGGAGACAAACCTTGAAAACCCATTCTTTCAATAATTTCAGCATCCCCTCTATCAAGTGGGAACATCACCTCACATTTAGCTTCCATAGTCTCTTGGATCATTCCCAAAATTCTATACCAAACTTGTTGGATACCTAACCTTTCCCCTCGAAAAATCCTATGATTTCACTCTAGCCAAATCTGCCAGAGAATAAAGGTAGGTCCAATGCACCAAACAATCTAAAGAAAATGAGTCAAAGTAGGGGGCTTTCCCAGACTTCTCCAGAATTCCACCAAGGATGAAGCATGAACACAAGGGTGTTTCCAAACACCCCACCAAAGGTGTCAGAGCTGCAAGGAGAAAGAACATCTGAAGAACAAATGTGAAGAGTCCTCCTTAGCAGCACCACACAAAACACATAAGGAAGGTCCATGAAATCCATGCTTCTGAATATTTTCCCAAGTCAAACACCTATTCCAGGCCAAAGTCCACACAAAGCAATTACATTTTTGCCAAGAGAACTTATTCCACACATACTTCCACCAATGGACCTCTTCTCCATTCAATCTGCGAGCCATCAATTCCTGATATCCACTAGCCATAGAAAGAATGCCTTTAGGATTTGGGCGCCAAGCAAGAACATCCTTGTCCTTGAGGGAACTACAGTGTTAAAATAGAATGAAGCTCAGCACAATCTTCCTCCAAACCTACCATTGGCCACTCATGCAAGGACTTCCAGCTAGCAACCTCTAGCTGACCACAAGGGTGAAAATATTTAAAATCACTCACCCTTGATGAACCAGCCTCCAAGAAGCACTGACAGAGAGCCAGTAAATTAGGAAACTGAGAGATAATGGGAGGAAAACCATCCCAAGAGTCATACCAAAAGAGAGCATCTGTTCCCTTCTTACATATCTAAAATAATCCCTCCTTAATCAAAGTAGCCCCTTTCTTGAGAGTCCCCCAAATCACTGATCCACTTCCCACCAGAGGATAATGGGGAACCTCATCCTTTGGGATCCCAGGAAGATACTTAAGAAGTAGAATTTTAGCCCATAGCTGATCTTGCTCCATACACCATCTCCAATAAAGTTTTGTAGCCAATGCCATCCTTGATAAAGATGAATGCCTCAAACCCAGACCACCCAACTGTTTAGGGGAGTACACAATATCCCATCTGACCAGGTTCTATTTAGAAGAAGACAAGTTTCGAGCCCATAAAAACTGCCTTGCCAAGGAATCCAATTCCTTAACAAAGCCCATCGGAGCCACCTGAAGCATACATCTATACAAGGGAAGAGCCTGAACCATAGATTTAAGCAACTGGACACGCCCAGCAAAGGAAATCCATCTATGAGTCCAATGATTAACCTTCACTCGAAATTTTTCTAGAATATACTACCAAGAATCTCTAGGGAGCTTACCAGAAGAGATTGGAATACCCAGATAATTCAAAGGAAGAAATCCTATCTAAAACCTTATAATAAGATCAATTCTCTATTGAATAGGTCTAGGTGTATTAAAAAAGAAGATGGAGGACTTATCTTCATTAATTAATTGACCAGAAGCAGTGAGATAAACATCCAAAGCCTTACGCAGATTAGTAGCCTCCCTGATAGTAGCCATACCTATTAGGGCAGTATCATCCACAAATTGTAGGTGTGATTGAGGAGGCAACTCATTGCCCCACCTCCACCCTTGGATAATCCCTGACTCAATATTACTTTTCAACAATCTCCCCAACCCTTCAGCAAAAAGAAGAAAGAGATAAGCGGAAAGAGGGTCTCCTTGCCGAAGACCACGAGAAGCTCCAAAAAGCTCAGTGTGCTCCCCATTGATTAAAATAGAGGAGGTAGAAGTTACACAACTCATAACCCACTGAATCCAGTCCTCAGCAAATCCAAAGGCCCCAAGAATATTTTGAAGAAAGGACCACCGAACTCTATCATAAGCCTTAGCCATATCAAGCTTGATAAACATTGCCTTAGCTTTTGACGTAGCCATAGAGTGGATAGTCTCTGTAGCAATAACAACTCCATCCAGAATTTTTCGGTTAGCCACAAAGCCACCTTGCTCCTCAGAGATAAGACATTTAAGCCATTTCTTCAACCTTTCAGCAATCACCTTAGAGATAACCTTGTAAATCACATTACAAAGGGCAATGGGACGAAAATGGCTTAACCGACCTACCCCATCACGTTTTGGGATGAGGGCAAGAAAAGTGGAGTTCAGTGCCTGAAGCATTTCTTTATTCCTCTGAGATTCCTGGACCACTTCTAATAAATCAACCTTAATAATATCCCAAAATTCTTGAAAGAATTCAATTGGAAACCCGTCAGGACCCGGAGCTTTCCCTTTCTTCATATGGAAAACAATCTCCTCCAACTCCTCTAGAGAAACATAATGCATAAGATTATCATTCATTTCTCTAGTAACAAGTTGGGGGATGCAAGAAAGAACCTAAGCTTCCTCAACAGAACCATCTTGAGTGTCCTCCCTAAAAAGAGAAGTAAAATACTACATTGCCTCTCTAGATATCTCCTGTAAGGAGGAAATCTGTTCTCCCCTATCATTCACAAGCATAGGAATAGAATTACCATGCCTCCTTGCCTTCACCGAATTGAAGAAGAAGGCTGCGTTTTTATCCCCCTCTTGAAGCCACTCCACACGAGCTTTCTATTTCTAGTAAATTTCTTCACACATTTCACATTCTTCTAGGATTTTTAAGGCCATAGCCTCTTCCTGAAGCAAGGCTTCTGACAAACCATTCTCCCTAATTTCCCTGGTTATATTATCTAACTTAGATTGAGCAAGAGCTTTGTCATGAAAAATGTTCCCAAAACAATGGCTATTCCAATACTTAAGCTGATATTTAACATATTGCAATAGCTTGGAAAAAGTATACATAGCTGTACCATAGGTGGGTCTACCAATCCTCCACTAGTGAGCAACATAGTCCTGTAAAGAGGGATCACGCAACCACATAAGTTGGAACTTGAAAGAAGGAGATCGGGCCACCTGAGTAGAGGACACCACTAACTTAATAGGCTAGTGATCTGAACCCCGCCAATCCAGAATCTTTGAACAAGTAGACCAACCACCACCAACCCAAAAACAAGAAACCAGAAAGCGATCAAGTCTTTCTGCAATGCACTTCTCCCCAATTCTCTGGTTGTTCCAGGTAAACTGTCCATTTCTAGGCTTGATATCCACCAAGTTCAAAGTCGGTATGTTATCACGAAGCAAAAAGGTAGAAGGTTCCAATCTTGCTATACCACCCTGTTTCTCAGCCAACTCAATAATGGCGTTGAAATCTCCTGCCATAATCCAAGGGTGATAAGGCACCATACTTCGGATAAACCTTAAATGGGACCATAAATATTGCTTACCCAGAAAGTCAGTAGGAGCATAAATGTTGGAGAGGAGAATAGTTTCCCCAGTCTCAATGCTTGTAGCGATCAAAGACATAGAGGATTTAGAAGACATCCACTAGAGAGGGTGAATCCTCAAAGGATTCCAGAGGCAGGCCACACCCCCAGCAGTACCATGAGCACCAATACACTGGCAATCACCTCTACTCCACAACTTAGATGAAAGACTAGTCATGCTTTCAACAGATAACTTCGTCTCCTGTAAAAAAAGAAAATTAGGAGAATGAATCCGCACCAAGTCACGAACAGTTTTTTGTCTAGGGCCACTGTTCAAGCCCCGTACATTCCAAGAGAGAATGATCATTTTGGAGGATTAGAAAAGTGGGAGTCAAGAGTTTTGATAGAACTTGACTCCACTAAAGTCTCCCCCATCAGCTTGATTTTCTCAAAATCTTTCTTTCTTCTAGTCTTGGAAGGCTTCTCAATAGTCCCTTTCTTCAATTCTTTCTGAAGAATACCCAATGCAGGAGAAGCCTTGCTTCCTTTTGCTACATCAGGAACAATTTTCAAAGGATGACTAGTTGTTTCTCCCACCATCAATGGTGCAATAACCATAGACTCAGGTTCCCTAGATGTCCCCAAACTATGAACTGAGTCTGTTTGCAAGGCCCCCTCTATCTGTGGCATCTGAATGTCCTCTGTGGCACTGTCTTCCTAAACCTCCTCCATAACCCTTTGGTCCATTCCAAACATACCAGGGTTCACCTCCTGTAGACTGAGATCATCCAAAACCTCAAACCAATTAAAGTTATCTCCTTCCTGTCTTTCCTTAAATGTTCTCTTCTGACCTCGATTCTTATTGCGAGCTTTAGCTGGAATAAAACCCTCAACATCTACAACCTCACTAGACATAGGTGCTTTTCCTTTGTCACCCCTTAGAGGGTTATGAGGGGGTTGAGATGACTGAGTCTTAGATGGCTTAGATCTTGGGAATCTTCTCTGAAGATGGCCATATTCATGGCAAAGATGATAATGGAATGGCAGTGTTTCATAGTCTAATTGTTGAACCCAAGAATATGAACCCGCTCGAATTTCTAAGGAATCAAGAAGAGGGTTACTTAAATCTAATTCAACACAAATGCGAGCAAAAGTCATTACCTTTCTTTCCCTCGTTTGTTGAGAGGCACCCACAGGTTTACCCAATAGCATAGCCACATTGTGCAGGATATCATTATGCTAGCACTCAACAGGAAATTTGGGGAGACGCACCCAAACAAGAACACGATTTGGTAGTTCCTCTGAAGGATTGAAGCCTGCATGCCAAGGTTTCATAAAAAGACCAACCTGATTGTGGAAGTAAGGTCCACCCTCAAAAACTTTGTTTTGATCTGCCATGCAATTGAAAACCACCATGAAGTAGTTGTTAGCCAACAACATAATGTCCATTTCCCCTTCAGGAGACCAAGTTCGCTGTGACCATGACTCCAAAAATTGAAGTGAAACCCTCATTCCCATGAATTTGCAAAGCAAGGCATGCTTCAAAAAATATTCAATGTCCTCAGCAATGGATTCTGGCTGAATCACCAAAACGGGTCTCTCCTTAGAGCGTTCCAGGCAACCGTTCACCTTCAGAATTTGAGATCCTCCTGTAGGCACAAAACCTCCATCTCCAGCATCTTTGGAAAATAAACTATTATCAAACATTCTTGTCTTTTGGTTTGGGGAAGAAACCCCAATAGCAGCATGAAAGTTCAAAGGGTATTTTTCCCTAGAAGTCTCGCCTGGAGCCATAACCATAGGCGAAAGCACACTCTACGGAAATCAAAGAAGAAGAAAACCAACAAAAGAAAAGTTGAAACTGCAAAAATTGCGAGACAAAAAGTCGGCCCCAACCTCGTCTGACAGCCACAAATCACAACCCAAACACTTGACAAAGCCCAACCCCACACCCAACTCGAAAGTAGGAAGCAAATAAGCCCAAGATCGGGCGCATGCAAGAATGAAAGGCCCCTCATGTAGGCCATAGCCTACTCAGACCAACGCTCTCCATCGCCCCCATCGATTAATTTTAGTTTTGATTTAGATTCAAGAGTTATTGAAACTTCAAGTTTTTCAAATAATTTTATTTTTTTGGTAAATTGGACTCAAAGTGGTGCTCCATATATTTTTAGCCAACAATTTTAGTTGAAAAATTTGTGGAAGTATCTAACTTAGCTATAATGAATCTTACTAGATCATATGTTTGACCAAAATTGATTTTTAGTCAGAAATACTTAAATTCAGTTGTGTTGATAAGTTGGTTGAAAGTGTGACATGGCTTTGTGCTTTTACCCAACATGAAAGATAATTCTTCATGAAATGAAATGAAATAAATTTTGGATCTCCAAGAAAGATCCCATTGGACCCAAAATGTTTGTATGATGTCCCATTAAGCTCTGCACACTTCGGAATAGGTCCACACTATGAATTATGGACCAGGTCAACTCTAAATGCTCTGATTGTGAATGATAGTGAGATTTTGAGAGCGATAACTTTCTGCAAAAAAATGCAAATAATTTGAAATATGGGTATGATGTAGATGATGCCATGTAGATGTTATATCCTGCTTCACAAGTTGGGAAATGATAATCCGGTGAAATGCAGAATGAACTATTGAAACTGCTATTAAATGAAATGCAAGAATTTTCTTTTTTTTTGGTTGATACAGGATTGCTTTACAGCCAAGGATGCTCCTGCATCACTAATAGCGTTTGGGCTTCTACAATGCTATTTGTACAATATGGTAGTTTTAGTGCCAATTCTTTTAGAACATCACCATTGGAATCCATTAGTACACATCCAACCCTAGAGAAACCTAAATTCCCCCTAGAGGCACCATAAAGTTTAACTTTACCATTGTGGGGGGTAGAGGGGATCAAATCGCTTTTTTATTCATATTCGCCTATTGACATCCTTGAAGACCTCCTTGATTTTGGATCAGTAATTGTTTCCATTCTATAAAAAAAAAAATCCCAAGAAGTGAATATTGAATTTAGAGCTTTTTCCTATAAAATTTGAGCCATTACAACTTTCAAAATAGATTTCTCAATTTTTGCAACAAAACTCCTTATTGGTTGAGTTTCTTTTTTGAAAATCCTTGTATTCCTTTCCCATCAAATATTCTAAATCAATAAAGGTGGTGATACTTGTAGACATCAAAAATATACTAATTGACATCATGCATCTGATCCTGACTTACTAACATCATTTCTTCATAAATCATCCCTTGGTCTAACCGTTTAATCAAATTCCCCTATCTGATTAAATTCATCAATATTCATCTATTAATTAAATAAATCATTTTGTCTGATTAAGTCACTTTCTCTTGTTAATTAAATCAATCCATTTGATCTAATTATCCCTATTTAATTAAATAATCAATTTATTTGATTAAATCCCTTAAGTCTATCCATTAAATTAAATAAATTAAACCTATTTGATTTAATCTAACACTATCCCTTTTGATTAAATAAATCAAAATCTTTATTTAATTAGCCTCTTATCATATTCCTCTTTTATCTGATTTAAATAAATCCATAAATTTGAGTCAAATAAGTCACATCATCTAATCTCCTATTAAATTAATTAACCCTTGATTAATTTAACCTCATCTCATGTCACATCCTCTAGATAATGCATGACATGTTAGATTATTCATTTATTAAATCCTTATTTTCCCTCACATGGCATCTTTTGGAATATTCTCTCAATTTGAATTCAAAAATTCCATGTCAACATGTACATCCAACAAGGCATTTAAGATCTCTTACATGTCCTTTGCCTTGAGCCAAGTGGCATTTATTGCATTCTCTCTTCCCTCTTACATGTCATTTCAACAAATTTGAATTTCAAATATTGGCATTTATTGGCACAAACCTCGAATCTTGAACAACCATCATCCATTCATAGCTTGACAAGTGGCACCATATCCTTGGATGAAAGTTAGTCCCACATTGTTCAAATTTGGGCTTTCATCCATCTTGAAATCCTATAAATGAAGAGCTCCTCTCCTCATTTCATCATCCATAATTTGAGTAAAGTTACCATGCTTAAATATCTATCAAGTTTCACACCATTGAGTTCATAGCTAGATTCTTTTGCAGATTTGGCTTGGAGTCTTCATCATTCATCATCAAAAGTGGATCACAGTTCATCATCAAGTTTACATATCGAATTTTGCAATCATAGGAATTGGGAAAGGGCCAAATTTCCACATCAAATTGGCACCAATTCCCCCATGGGATCAAGAGTTTGCTATTTAAATTAGGATTTCATCTTTTTTTTATCATTTTTTATTGTGTTCTTGCATAATTCCATTCCTAGTTTGAATTGTAAATGGATTCCATGGGGAATCCTTGTTTATACTTGCAATATCTAACTTAGGGTGTTTAATCTCTTCGTTTTGTAGGTACATAGATTTGGGGTTCACATTTTGGTATAAGAAGGTGCTAGAAGGAGGGCTAGACATCATAAATTCTAATATTTCCTCAAAATTTCCATGTTTTCTTGACACGCAGGAAATTCTGATGCGGGTTCCTCAGCGTCGTTGTTTTTAGTGCCGCGAGCTCATCAGCGTCACTGTTTTAGCGTCGCGGGCTCGCCAGCGTCACTATATAGCACCACGCAAACATAAACTCCGCCGCTAGACTCATCCCGCGAAGAAATTTCAAATTTAAAACTGCGCCACTGGGCTCACTGATCTGTAGAAGTTTTGAAAAATTCTCAAACTTCGACGCTTTCAAAAACTGCGATGCTGGGTGAAAATAGTGGCGCTATTGTGCTCTCTGTCCTGACACAGAGTGCCATTGACTGGTAAAGTAGTGCTATAAGAGTGACACTAAGAGGAAAAAAAGTGACGCCTTCACAAGTTGTGACACTGGAAGACAGTAAAAGGGAAAAATTAAATTTTTAGCACGTGCTTTAATTTATGATTGCTTCTTCCTCTATTTTCTGCTTTTCAATTTTTGTGTTTTTCTAGAATTTAACTGTTTGTCTGTTTTGTAAGTTGGAAGCCAAAAGCAAAGGAAAAAGGAGCGGGTTTCTAATTTTTGGGTAACTTTTTTGGGGACAAGCTCACATATTGCGAAAGGGTGATTCTATAGTTTTTTGTAACTTGCATGTGTTGTAGAACTTGGGGATTTGAGATCCTCTATATGTAAGAAGCTCAATTTTATAAATAATAAAATTATTCTCTTATTTGTGGGTTATTTTCTAAGTCTCAGGCTGCACCCTCATCAAGTGGTATCAGAGCGGGTTTTCTTGAGCGTGTGGACAGATCACCGATCGTGAGGCAGTTCGCACCAGGACCGTGGTTGTAGGTCGAGGTCAAGAAAGATGCCTCCAAGAGTGATGACTAGTAGGCGTGGTGGTGTCAAAGGTGGTCGGGGTGGCAGAAATGCTGGTGGAAGAGATGCACTGGCAGCCCTCCAAAGACAAATTGATGTGTTACAAGAACAGTTGAGAAGAGGGTTAAACCTGAGGGAGGAAAGTGAG
>VDFB02056351.1:55932514-55966674 GCA_007258455.2 Sequoia sempervirens
AAGACAGAGGTTGTTAACAAGAGTCTGGGTAACCTACTGAGATGTTTGGTAGGAGATAAACCCAAGGGATGGGACTTGATCTTATGCCAGGCAAAATTTTCTTACAACAATTCTGTCAACAGAAGCACTGGTAGATCACCGTTCTAGATTATGTATGGAGGTAGCCCCAAAACAGCTCCAGAATTGAGGAAGATGGACCAAGAGAAGAAAATAAGTGTTGAAGTCGAATATTTTGTAGAGCACATCAAGAATATACATGAGAAGGTACGAGAACACATTAATAAGATGAATATGCAATATAAGGCTAAGGAAGATCAGAAAAGGAGGAATAAGGAGTTTCAGATTGGCGATGAAGTAATGGTCCACTTGAGGAAAGAAAGGTTTCCCATGGGAACCTATAACAAATTGAAGATGAAGAAATTTGGTCCCTGTAATATTTTGAAGAAGCATGATTCAGGGAATGCATATGAGGTAGAGTTGTCTGATGGAATCAACATTTCCCCTGTGTTCAACATTTCAGATTTTATAGAGTATTATGAAGGTGGAATGGAGGAAGCATCAACAATAGGGTAGTATCGCATTCCAGCACTTACTTCAGAAAGGGAGGAGATTGAAGCAATCTTGGATAGTCGTGTGGGAAGAAGTACCAGAAATAGGTAGTATGAAGAATATCTGGTGAAATGGAGAGGAAGGCCTATGAAAGATTCATCCTAGCTATCTAAGGTAGCAGTTGGCCAGTTGGATTTTCCTCAACCATCTGAGACGTGACAGGTCACTTCTCAAATTACCCTGGGTGTCTGATGGAGGAGCATCTAGTGGTGTAAGGGCAATCTTGCATCACCCAAAAATAGTTAAATTTCAAGTTTCTCAATTTTTATATGTTTTTACATTTTTGGATACCCTTTTCATCATAATGAAATTCCTAATTTACAGTTTTTATTTTCTATTCATGGGTTGAAAGATATTGCAATTTTAGTTTCCCAGATTTGCACCTGAAAATCTTCTGAGTTAGATTTGAGGCACTTGGATTTCCCGGATTGGCCCCAAAACTTGTCAAAATTAGCATAGCAGATTTTAAGTGCGTTATTGACTTCAAGACCTTTCCAACGGTTCAAATGGTTTGCGAATCGGAGTCCTGGATCAAAAGTTATGGCCCCGGGAAGTTGGCGCACTTTCTAGAAGATACAATTGCAAATGTTCTTTTGAAATTTGAATTTCAAGTCGTAATTTTTCAGCGCCAAACCGCCTAAACTCAAATTTGAATGTTGTTTTGGCTCCAAACTAAAGAGGAGCTCTATTTATGGGCTGGTTTCTAATTTTTGGGTAACTTTTTTGGGGACAAGCTCACATATTGCGAAAGGGTGATTCTGTAGCTTTCTGTAACTTGCATGTGTTGTAGAACTTTGGGATTTGAGATCCTTTGTATGTAAGAACCTCCATTTTCTGAATAATAAAATTATTCTCTTGTTTGTGGGTTATTTTCTAAGTCTCGAGCTACACCCTCATCAGATATAAATGTGGATATTGGAAGAAATGCCAATCTCACGCAGTTGACTCCGACAAGATGGATCTGAAAGGGGACTCTTGCCACATTGGGTCAACTCCTACAAATGGAAAGTCCTTACTAGAACCCATGTGCTAGAATTTTCCAAAATCCTTAAACTATTTTTTGGTGCAAGAACGGCCGTTCTGAAGCCATCCCACACTTTTACGGTCTTCTAGTAGAAATGGAAAACATGCAATGGGAGTTTCATGGGTGTTGATGCTTGGCTGCCCCGTATAAGTGAGTGCTGTGGAGGGGAGCCAATGGGGTCAAGCATCTAACCATTCACTAGAGATAAGCATAGTTGGACTTGTCCAAGTAGGAATCCAACAAATATTGTCTTTCACATCCATAGGATTGTACTTATTCTTGGGTTACAAAATGCATTGCTTGATCGAAAACATCATGGAAACAAACACTTAACATTATCCAAATTTCAAACTCTTTTGAGGAAAAATACAATTGACTCAATCCATATGTTATTGCTTTCCCTTGAGAGTCACATCCTTAGAGGTTTCTAAGCATTGGATTATATCTCAATTTTCCTTCTTAAGTAAACAATAGGAGACCCTTGCCTTAAGTTCATTAAATTTCCACATAACATATCTTGTGGGGTTTGAAGAAATTAAGACATTGGACATCTTAGTTTGAAAACCTGATTGAAAAAAGTGTTTTTGGTAAAATAAAGACATTAAGCAAAGCTAAACAAAATGAACTTTCATATGTGTTGAACACACCACAATTCCCAAAGCAAAAAAATCATTGAAAATCAATGTCCAAATGAAATCATTTCTTGGTTACAAAGGTCTTTAGGAAGCATATGCATGCTCTTCAATACCTAGGTTTTGGCAAACAAAGTGTCCTTTTAGGTTCATCTTAGGATCAAAACATTATCAAAATCTTTCATCCATACATCAAAACATCAAATCCATATCATCATCACCTTTTGAAAAATCTTAAAATCATCCTTGATACTAGGCTTTGTGGTAAAACCAAAATCATCAAAATCATTGAGACAAAATCCTTGAGAACATTTATCAAATCACCTTTGGTTAGGTATGTGTAGATGCATCATTTTGCATATACTTAGTCAAAGTTATCAAAATCATCTTGTCTTGCTTAGTATATGTAGATGAATCCTTCTTCATATGCTTAGTGAAACAATCACCTTGTTTGAATAGGTGTGGGTAGATGCATCCTTCTCCTCACACATATTCAAATTATCATCATTTGAACAAAGCTATCCCTTAGATCATTATCAAACATCTTAGGGTCCTTTTGTTCAAAATTCAAAAATCAAATTCCAAATCAAAAATCAAGGACAAAATCTTGAAATCTCAAAACCCCAAAATCAAGAATCAAAATCCACAAGTCCTAAAAGCCTAGTGTCTCACTCAAGATTTATCAAAATCCAAGAACATCCATATCACCCATCCCTAGTATCATCATCATATCATCAGCTTTGATCCTCAAAAGCATCCTAAAAACTTTCACTTTGGGACATAAAATAGAGATCAATCCAAAGAATCAAGAGATTTCATCTCCCATATTCTTGATCCTTGTTTTATGGTCCAAACAAGATCTCAATACAAGAAGAGTATGGAAGCCAACAAAGAAACACCCGCTTCAAGTGACCTTAGCCAAACCAACGCAAAAATGAATCCAACAAAATCAAGCAACCCATTAACCCTCTCATCATCACAACATCCCCAAGAAGAAAATCAAGGAGAAGACCTCACTTTCAGAATGTCTCACAAGGAAATGGCAGAAATGCTCCAAAATCCAGACAACCATAGAATCATCAACATTATGATGAGACTTAACCCTTCGTTGTACATGCTTGAACTAGCAAAACAAGGGGCCAAGTTGCCATCAGATTTTGATGTAAGTACTATCGTGGACACATCATTTTCTCCAATCTCATCCACCATCCCCATCTAATCTACACCTCCATCCCAAAATGTCACACAAAACATTCCGCAAATCACAACATCATTTGCTCCAACCCAACCCAATGTCAACAAGGGAAACACATTTCTCAATGCTCTTCAATCACATCCCCTTGTTAATAATCAAAGTTTGGACGCAAGCACCACCTTGGAATAAAGCATGCCTGAAAACCCATTACACAAGAATGTTACTCTTACATTCCATCATGATCCGTCATCATCATATTTTCACGTAGCACCACAAACACCTCTTCTCACAAATTCACAAGAAGAGGGAGATACGTTCAGACTAGGGGGCTTATTTGACACCATGACATTTTCTCAACAACTCACGCCCCTCACCTTTCTACCTCTTCTGCCATTACCATTATCATCCGCACCACTTCTAAGTTTAGGGCTTCCCCCTCTACCAAGTGTCAATCAAACCTATATCCCAACCATCAATCAAAGCATTGCACCAAACACACAAAATTTTTCATTGATATCGCAACAACAAATGACAAACACACAAGCAATGGCAACATCATCAAACACACCTCTCACATCACAAAGCATGGTCTCACAAGAACCAATCACATCAATACCATTATCCAACACGCAAAATATCAACACAACATCATCATCTACCACCATTCCACCTCCACCACCACCAACATTCACCACATCAAACCAATTTGATGCAGCATTACAAGCTGCTTTTCAAAGAGGATACCAATAAGTCTAGAAAGAAAAAGTCGTACAACAAGCCGCTCGGGTTGCACAAGCTACCAAAGTTGCACAACAAGCCCAAGCATTATTGCAACAACAACAAGCCGCCCAAGCTGCACAAGCATTACAAGCACAAAGAGTTGCGCAAGCACAAATTTTATTACAGCAACAAGCCATACAAGCGCAAGCCCAAGCTCAAGCGCAATCTCAATACTAAGCACAACAAGCACAAGCACAAGCACAACTTCTTGCACAAGCAGCGCAATTGCAAGCATATCAACAAGCATTGAAACAATACCAAGAGAAACAAGAAGTAGCAGAATTGGCAGCGCAACAACAAGCATTGTGGGAACAACAGCAAGCACAACAACAAGCATTGTTGGAGCAACAACAAGCGCAACAACAAGCCCAAATCCTAGTGCAATAGCAACAAGATCAACAGCAAGCATCATTCATACAAAATCAAGTAGAAGCCTACTTTGCTCGCTAGAACATGCAGATACCATCAAACAATGCACCAACCAAACCATCCATCCAACCCATAACCCAAACCACAACCCAAAACACTTTCATCCCACCCCCTGATCCCCAGAGTGATGTGACGACACAACTTAGGTTGCTCTTGTAACAAGTGCTCGACCTCCAATCGGGGCAGAAAACTAAAACGCCAAGCAACTTGTGTCCCTATCCATTTGATAGGAGCCTAGACATGAAACCATTCCCCAAAGGATTTGAAATCCCAAAATTTGAAAAATATCGAGGGATGGGAAACCCCGAAGATCACATCAGGGAGTTCTAGGTTCATTGTATGGAAGTCGCATATGATGATACATATCTGATGCAGCTATTCCCTAGGAGCTTGGCAAGTCTCGCTATAGAATGGTTCTCTCGCTTACCCACAGGAATTAGAACATTCCAAGAAATCATAGATGAATTCATTAGGAATTACGCATGTAACATTACAATGGATGTCAGTCTCGAAGAACTCTCCACTTTAAAACAAGGAAAGAATGAGTCTTTCGCCTCATTCCTTCAACGATGGCGATCCAAGGCCAATCGGAGAAAGTGGACCATGCCAAAGGAACAACAAGTCTGCACAATCATAACCAACCTTGAAAGCTGCCTGTCATTTCATCTCAAGGTTCAACGAATCACTACATATGAACAATTGATCTCCAAGGCGCTCAGCATCGAAAGAGCCCTTGTGACCCAACCTGCCAAATCAACGTCATATCATGAGCCACAAAACAATCGCCCACCATCAAACTACAATGATAATACTCGTACATGGGCAAGAAACAAGAACATCACTAATGATGGCATCGTCGATGCCAAGGTGGTCATTAGTGGTCCACACCAACATACACCCACACCACAAATCCAAACACAACATCAAAACACTCATCACACGACATATCAACCTAATCACAATCCAATCATCAACAATCTCAATGACCAAAGGGGACCGCCACAATGCAAAACTTATCCAAAATGCAATTATGCTATTTTGGGGGAACCATTGGAGGACATAATTAAAAAATTGATTGAAGAAAAACTTATCAAACCTCCTACATTCAAAAACTACCAAGAACCTAATGTCAAACCTTCGTGGTATAATGAGAACCAACTTTGTGAATTTCACAAAATCAAAGCTCATACCACAAACAACTGCATGAGACTCAAAAATATCATCTAGGATCTTATCGACAAGAAAATCATAAACGTGGAAACACCCACAGGAAATCAGGATCCTAAAATCTACACGAATCTGATGGAATCATGGAAACAAAGGAAATAGAGGTGATAAAGGGAAAGGCAATGTAAATCATGTCTATGAATCTGTCGTTGTCTTGCTAAATGAAGACTACATGGTCATCACTATCAAGGGGACCCATGCCGAAGATTGTGGATCACCACAAGAGGCGGCAAAGTCACCATTGCAGGATCATCCCAACCAAATAGAGTCCCTACATCAAGATTCGTTCCATATAGCTACAATGTTGTAGACCAACTCAAAAGAATTCCAGCACACATCTCCATCATGGAGTTGTTAAAAATCTTATCAGCGCATAAAAAGATCCTTGAGGAAGCATTAGCCTCATCCACTGTCCCCGTAGATCTCGATGTGGAGCAATTCCAAGCTATGGTCGCAAATATCATAACACCTAATCTCCTTACATTTTTTGACCAAGATTTCCCCGCCCAACCATCTCACAACCACGCACTTCACTTGGAAGCCATTGTAAAAAAAAGAAAAATCAAAAGGGTCTTGGTGGATGGAGGTGCAAGTTTGAACATCTGTTCTCTTAGCCTCATCAAGCAGTTAAAAATATCAAAAGATTCTATTGAAAAAGGCAAGGGCATCACAATCAGAGCATATGATGACCAAGAAAGAGTGTCTCAAGGCACAATTAAGCTCCCTATCCAAGTAGGGCCAACACTCATGGAAACCACATGTTAGGTCTTGGACCTCGAATTTCCATACAATATCCTCCTGGGATGCCCATGGATTCATGTGATGAAAGTCGTAGCATCAACCTTCCACCAATGTGTGAAATTCACACATAATGGACAAGAGGTTATCATCCATGGAGATCCTGAGCCATTTTCATATTGCAAGAATCTTGAAGCCAAGTATTACAAAATCCCCCAAGTGCCAAAGAATGATGAGAGCCCATCCACACAATACATCGATCCCACCACTTTCGCGTCCACTTCTACGACAGAGACACCCGCCATTCCCACCATATCCGATATTAAGCTCATCATCCAGGAGGATGGTTGTGGAAGTTACAGGCTCCCTAACAATGCTTTTGTGATAAGAGAGTTACCACAATCTCCTAGATCACGAGGACGCCCACAAGAAAATCAAGCTTCCACATCACAAACGTATCCTAAGGATTATCCCGAATTCACAAGATGGGGAGACCTTGGTCATGAGGTCATTGAAGCAGATCCATCTCACATGTTGTATCAAGATGAAAGACCAGCAGCTAATTTACCAATGGATGAAAGAAGCAAAGGCCTACACATGATGCTTGCAATGGGCAATGACCAAAATCAAAGACTGGGACAAAATGACAATTGGCTCATAATACCTATCATGCCTAAGACGCGACCCATAACAAACCTTGGTCTTGGATGTGCCACTCTGAGAATAACCATACGTGGCTGAAGTCCTCCGGTTAGAGCTGCTAATGTTTCTCCTCAGCCAGTACTAGTACAAGTACACTCACTAATAGTCACAGGTAGGGACACACAATTCTATAACTGAGCCCTATATTAGTAGCAATGATGAAGATACCTTGACCAATCTACCTAGGCTATTCAAAGATACCACCCTGTGTATGATTAGTACCATATCCTTTGAACCAGATAGCCAAAATCATGAGATTCATTTAGTCTACCCCCAACTGATCGACTATGACCAACGAGGACCACCAGTTCTCGATACATTCAAAAATGATGAAGCGCTCTCAGAATTCATGGGATTGAGGGATAACATTCCGAATGGGGATCACAAGGTAGGATTTATAATGGAGTTAGAAACACAGGCATATTATGGGGAAATGATTGAATCTTTTAGTTGCAAAAGTGAGAAACTAAGAATCATATCCAAGTCCTTGAGTGAAAACCACACTGTGGCACTCTCCGACAAAAAAATAGTAAAAAGAAAGGATGTATCCAATGGTGAAAACCTCTCTAAGGAACCTGAGGATGAAGGATTCAATCTTCCCTTAAGAGTTATTCATCAGGAGAAATCAGCAATCTTGGCCAAAAAATGCAATCCGGTCAACATAGGAACAGAGGAGACCCCGCATATCACATTCTATGCGGAATCGCTATTATCAGAAGAGCAAGAACTCTTAGCAGCATTCCTAAAGGAGAGACAAATAAACTTCACATGGAGTTATGTTGATATGCCAGGGCTAGATCCAGAGACAGTTGTCCATCATTTAGCAATATATCCAGAAGCAAAACCAGTCAAACAAAAGCTTCGAAAGATGCATCCTCAAATAGCCTTATTAGTCAAAATGGAGCTCAAAAAGTTGTTAGATGCAGGATTTATCCGACCAATTGATTATCCAGAATGGGTATCAAATTTGGTACCTATTTCAAAACCTGATGGAGCTATTAGAATCTGCACGAATTTCAAAGATTTGAACAAAGCATGTCCCAAGGATGATTTCCCACTCCCCAACATTGACATGATAGTAGATATGACAGCAGGGCATGAGATGCTATCACTTATGGACGGATTTTTAGGATACAACCAGATCATGATAGAAAAAGAAGATCAACACAAGATAGCTTTCACCTATCCATGGGGGACCTATTACTCGAACATGATGCCATTTGGCCTAAAGAATGTAGGAGCAACCTACCAAAGGGCCATGACACTAATATTTCATGATATGATTCACAAGACAGTTGAGGACTATGTTGACGACATCCTAGCAAAGTCAAGGAAAAGACAAGATCATATAGCAACCCTAAGTGTTATCTTTGACAGACTGGAGGAATACAAAGTTAGACTAAATCCTAAGAAGTGTGTCTTTGGCGTACAATCAGGTAAACTACTAGGATACATAGTCTCCATGAGGGGTATTGAGGTGGATCCGGCAAAGGTGAAGGAAATCCTTGAGATGGAAGCACCAAAGACACTAAAACAACTGAGAGGCCTCCAAGGCCGACTTCAATCCATCCGACGGTTCATAGCACAACTAGCAGATAAGCAGAACCCATACTCTCACCTAATCCACAAGAGGGTAGCGTACAAATGGGATGAAAAATGTGAAGAAGCATTTAAAAAAATCAAGGAATACCTACTGACACCTCCAATGTTAATGTCACCTATCCCAGAGAAGCCATTGATCTTATATGTGTTAGCAACAACAACAGCCCTTGGAGCTCTCCTAGCTTAGCATGATGAAAATGGAATGGAGAGGGCCATCTATTATATCAGTAGGACAATGGTCGGCCATGAGATAAATTACTCATTCATTGAGAAAGCTTTCCTTGCAGTAGTGTTTGCATCCCAAAAGTTCAGACATTACATGTTGGCACACAAGATAAAGCTCATTGCGAAAATTGATCCCCTCAAGTATCTCTTATCAAAAGCAATGCTCATAGGAAGAATGGAAAAATGGGTAATGATATTGTCAGAGTACAACATTGAGTATGTTGAGCAGAAAGCCATTAAAGGTCAAGTTATTGCAGATCAGTTGGCAGAGGCACCTATTTATGCGGAGAATCCTCTTGTATCTGAATTTCCAGACGAATCCATCTTTAACCTCAATGTAACTAACCATTGGAAACTATACTTCGATGGTTCATATACACAACATGGATCAGGAGTTGGTGTCTTCTTCATCACTCCACAAGGGGATTGCATACCGAAGTCATACAAATTGGCATTTCCTTGCACCAACAACATAGTGGAATACGAGGCTTTGACTATAGGTCTCAAGATAGCAGTACAATGGAATATCATAGCTCTCAAGGTATATGGAGACTCTCAGTTGATCATAAATCAGGTCAATAATGAATATCAGACAAAGGATGATAAGCTAACCCCATACAAGAAATTGGTGGAAACTTTAAAATAATCCTTCATCGACATAACATTTGAGCAGATTCCAAGAACCAACAATAGAGTCGCTGACGCCATGGCTACAATTGGGTCTCTAGTAGACATCCCTCACAACGTGCCGAAATACGAATTTTTGATCGAGTAGCTTCTCGTTCCCACATTCGAGGTACAAGAATCAAAATATGTGTGTCAAATTGTTGGTCTTGGCAATCCTTGGTATCATGACATCTACACATATCTTCGAATAAGAGTCTTACCCGCTGACCTACCATCGAGCCTAAAATGAACCTTTATCAAAAAGGCATCCAAATTTGTCATCCTAGGTGATACCTTATACCATAGAAGCATAGAGGGTACCTTGTTACATTGTCTAAATGCTAAGGAGACATTAACCACTCTAACTGAGGTTCATAATGGTATATGTGGCTCACGTTCAAGTGGAATGACCATCGCCAAGAAACTGCTGAGGTTGGGGTATTACTGGCCCATAGTGGAAAGAGAAGTGCATGACCATGCTAAAAGGTGTTTACAATGTCAGCAGCATGGAGATCTTATCCATGCTCCAGCTCAAGAGATTCACCTGATTGTCACACCATGGCCTTTTTCATAGTGGGGACTCGACCTCATTGGAAAAATCACACCCACCTCATCCAATGGCCATAAATTCATTATCACTACAACTGAGTATTTCACAAAGTGGGTGGAAGCCATACCCATGGCATATATCAAGGGGAAGAAAATCTCAATATTCATCCTAAACTATCTCATCTATCGTTACGGTGTCCCACAAGCCATTATCTCAAATAATGGGACACCATTCAAGAACCAGGAGGTTCACAACTTGTGCAAGAAATTCAAAATCCAGCATCGCTTCTCCACCCCATACTATCCCCAAGGCAATGGCCAAGTAGAAGCTACGAAAAAAACCATCCTCAAAATCCTCAAGAAAACAGTCAATGACGTAGGTTGTGACTGGTACTTGCAGCTTAATCCCGCCCTCTGGGATTATCGAACCAACATCTACACACCCACCGGTGCCACCCCATTCTCCTTGGTCTACGGATTGGAGGTTGTACTCCCAATTGAGATCGAGCTCCCATCTCTCAGAATATCATTGCAAAATCTCATCATTGATGAGGACTATCGGGTGTCAAGATTAAACAAGTTGGAGCTATTGGATGAAAGACACGTAGACACTTTGAATCATCTGCAAGTCTACCAAAATAGACTCAAACGGAGCTACAACAAGAAAATCAGAAGCAGGACTTTCCAAGTCAGAGAATTGGTCTTAAAAGAAAATTAGAAGAATGTCCCAAATCCTAGCAGCAAAGGCAAGTTCGAACCCAATTGGTTAAGGCCTTTCATCATCATAGCAAGCTATAAATTAGGGGCATATCAACTATCAACACCCGAAGGGGAACCTCTGCAGGAGCCTATGAATAGCTCCCATCTCAAAAAGTTTTATGCCTAATTCTTTTAAGGTATAGAACCAAAAAATCCAAAAAATTAGAAAAAGTCCTAAAAAAATAGTTACTTCAGCGAAAACCTGGCAAACAGGCGTTTTGATAACAACAACAAAAAAAAAGAAGCAAAAATCCAAAAAAAATTATTAGAAAAAGGATCAAAAAAAAAATCGTCCTCTAGTGAAAACCACTTCGGTCGCACTTTGGGCAAGTACCTTGGTGAAAACCTGGCAAACAGGTGCCTTGTGTAAATAAGCACTATCCATCCACTAGGATCTTTATGGCTTGATCTGCATCATCCCTCCATTTCTCTCCCATCATCCATCGCATTCAGGTTTCCATCCATCACACATCCACTCGCATCCGCACCATAGCTTGGTTTTGTGTTTGTATCATGATCCCTCGTAGTACTACTCGGCCCATCCTCAAGGTTAGTTTGTCCTACCTTTATTGGGGTAGTCTATTCCATCACGCTGGGGGCACATTCTCATCGGATCAGATTCGTGTATGGTCTTAAAGTCCTCAAAACATCAGAAAAGCCAAAAATATCAAAAAATCAGAAAATCCAAAAACATCAAAACATCAAAAAATCCAAAAACATTCAAAACATATCAAAATCCAAAAACAGGTCAAAAAGTCATTCAAAAAATGCCAAAAACAAGGCCGTCTTGGCTAACTATGTCATCTCTGAGCTTGAACATAGGCAATGTTGATCTTTGATCATCCCCCGAGACATTTAGGTCAGTCCTATAGGAGTCTGTCATAATAAACTGACATTTCATCATGTATATCATCATCTATAAATCGGTCGAGTCGTCAGTCGAACTACATGGTCTCTGCGTGTATAACGTAGGCAAGGCTCATCTGTTGATCAGCCCCCAAGGCCCCTAGGATAGGTCTTTAGGTTAGTATCTTGGTCAAAATCTCAGAAAATTCCAAAAACATTAGAAAATCCAAAAAATCAAAACATTTGTAAAATCCAAAAACATCAAAAAATAGCCTCAAAACATGTCAAAACGTCAAAAAAATCCAAATATCTAAAAAAATACATCCGCCTCATTTCACTTGCACCCACAATAAGCACCATCCATAATAAATGGATCGCCATCCTCAACCTTTGGTGAAACAATTGGAAACAAGTCTCGCAGGTTTACAAATAGAACCTCACAACGCCAAGTCTTAAGTCTAGGTTAGTGAGTAAACAAATTGGTCATCTCTTCGTATCGGTAATGTAGATAGGACTTAAAAACCAAATAGGTTTAAATGCATTGAAGACAATAAACAAATTAAATCCTATCAAGCACCATGAAGTACAAACTAGAATGAAAAATATAAATAATAAACAAATAACATGCAAACCGATTTTCAAACTAGTGTTGATTGATCTCCATGGCTCTTCTCCACTTGCACAAGGATGCAAGATTTCGAAGGTTGATAATAGAGGAGTGTTGAGTGCTCATTCCTGCAACATAACAATGTGATGAAGATGATAGATGGCGATTGAAGAATTATTTTGACAGAGTGAAGATGCTAGAAGAAGATTCAATCCAAATGGCTTGTGAAAGGTTAGATTTATAGATTTTTTGAAGACAAAAACTTAGTTGGCAAATATCAACGGTTGAGATTCAGTCTGGTAAGATGAACGGTAAGAGATTTTTGAAATTCGAGTGAGAGAAGTAGAAGGTTTCCTCTTCTTCAATTTTCGTCATTGAGATCCGAAGGGAATTTTCCATTTTGAAGAATGAGTTAAAATGAGTTTATAATTAAATTAAATAATTTTATTTAATTTATAAGTGAAGATGGCTATAGAAACTCGCATAATTAAATAAATTATATTTAATTATGTTTTAGAAGTAAATTTAGAGTGTAATTAAATATAAAAAACAATATTTAATTATTTGTAGAGTGAGAAGGAAATATTAAATTAAATATTTAATATTTAATTTAATTATGGGATGAAGAGAATATTCCATATTTGAATTTAAATATTCAACTTTAGAATGATATGATAATTAAAATAAATAATCGTATTTATTTAATTTAATTAAGAGGAATGTGGGAAATGTCAATAATTAAATAAAATTATTTATTTAATTAAGATAGAAGAATTAGAAAATGAACAATATAAATAAATAATTAAATTTATTTATATGTAGATGACTTTAGGAGAATTAATTAAATAATTTATATTTAATTAATTAACAAGTTTGATTAATCATGACCATATTTAGACATATACATTTTGCCCTTCTTTGAGATGATGTTTGAGATGATGAGATTTTTGTCGAGTAACATCATTTCAAATAAGTTAAGGTATGGATAGAGGATAATGGATAATGATATAAAGATAGGATGATGGAATAATGATGCCCCCTCGAGAGGATAGGCGGGTTGAACAAACATGAGTAGGCTCTCGAAATGAAATGATAAAGGGAGGGATAAGACGAATAATGCAAGATAGAAAGTGGATGAAGGAGGTGAAAGATGCATTATGCTGCAATGAAAGTGAGCAACCATGATGTTTGATATAGCACTAGACGTTATGCACTAAGATATATGGACCAAGGTGACGATGTGTCTCATGCCTCAGCATAATACAACCTTGTCTAGACGTATGAGGAAGGAGACTTAGAGCATTAAAGTCCTAATGCACAAAAGGTATGATATGACCTTAGATGCAAAGGATAGTGCAAAAAGCTACTCCAACATACACAAGATATGAATATTAGCTAGAATGATATGGATTTGAAACAAATGCAAGATAAAATGATAACACACACAAGCAAGCATGCACAAATGATACAAAAACATACAAGGTAGTGCCCCTATCAAGCTGTAAACCATTGATTGATTGATTGATCGATGATGATGATAGTGTTGTCATTGTGGGGAGAAACATGTCCCTAGAGCAACACAAGAATGATGATAATTGATTAATTGGTTGATTGATTTGGTTTACGACAAGATTAGGACCAAGACCAAAGGATGTGATTGGATAATTTGACAAGATTAATTGACATGATTGGTATGGATTAAGGATTGAATTGCATTTGGATTATTGCTTGGAATGATTTGATGGATTTGATGTATGAAATGGTTTGATGAAGATGATTGAGTTGGTTGAATGGTTGAATGATTGGATTGAGGTGATGGATTAAGTAGATGAAATTGGAAGAATTAATTGGATGGATTGATTTTATTGCTTGGATTTTTGCTGGATTTTTTTTTTTGGGGGGGATATTTTGATTTTTTTGGATTTTTGAAATGTTTTATTTTTTTGATTTTGAAATGTTTTGATTTTTTTGGATTTTTGAAATGTTTTTATTTTTTGTATTTTTGGAATGTTTTGACGTGTCAAAGGATGAAAATTTGAGTAGCCTTTGTGCTAGATACCAATGACAAGGGGAAAACCAAGTCTAAGTGCAAGGAGATAGATGGGATTGATGGATGAAAGGGTGGGTGATGGGATAAGGGATAAAAGACTCATGATATATGGATGGATGGAAAGGATAGGTCATAGTGAATGGAATGGATGTATGCATCATAAGAGAGCAAGGATGTGATTTCCAAAGACTATGTCACATAGGAATAATATGCCCCATTCTAGGTACAAGACTTAGGATTTTTCATGACAAATCTTATGGCAATAGGATAATGATAGGCTTGTTTGGAAGGATGAGGTATATCAAGATATACCCAAGACATGTTTCAAAATTTTGCCCCTATATCTTCATCAAGATCAAAAGAAGAAGGGTGGATGAATGGACTCGATATGATAGGTATGATGGCTAAAGATGCTAGGTAGGATGGAAATGATATGACATGAAAATGATAGGTTGGACAGATAAGACATTGTGCCCCCAAGTGTAAGTGACATAGAAGATAAACCTACACATGACGCCTATTTTCTAGGTTTTCATCATGGTACTTATCTAGGGCGCCTGCTTACCAAGTTTTCACCGTTGGACAAAGGAATTTCTCTTTTTTTTTTGGATAGGACAAGTGGAATATGGATAGGAGGGACTCAAGTGTCTAGTTGTATGAAATTTGGTAGTCCCACTAGATATGGATGTAATTGCATGGACCATGTCAAATGTCATTATGCTCATAGATGTTGGTAAGGAATTGCATGAGTGTGAGATGGAGTAGGTAGATGATGGATTATGAAAGGTTTATACAAAAATGGATGGGGAATAGTGGATGATGATGTAGATTGAATAGGACTTATGCAAAAGGATGGATGAAAGGTTTATGCAAAAGCATGGACCATAGGGAGGTGATTGGGAAGATATGTAGGATAGTAGTTGAAAGACGAGGAGATGGAGGTATGTGGAATTGTTGTGAAATGGAAGGGAACCATAACCAATGGTTGCACACACTATGATAAACATTGAAGCTTTTGATGTGGATGGGGTAGGAAGCAATGAAGATGTTTGCTTAGGAGGTGGAGGGTGTAGTGCTTTTGGTACCCACATAGACTTAGTATTTTTATGATTTTTATTTTGCTTGTGGGTTTTAGGAATTTGAGACTTTTGAATGAAATGAGAGTATGGGATGGAAGTGGATGGTTGGGATTTTTGTGATGTGAATGCCTCATTTGACTTGATTTCTTTTTTCTTAGGTACCCAAACCAATTTAGTTTGGGCCTTTACTTTTGGAGGTATGGGCTTATATAACTTTTTGTATGTATTTTTCTTTGAATTTTTGTATTGATGTCCTAAGGCATGAGAACCCTTAGGATTTTTTACTTTATAGGTAGAGGCATTGAAATTCTTGCTTTTGAATCCCATGGGTATGGTGAAATGGGTGGAAGCTTCATGTTTATACAATGTGTGCATTGATTGGTTATGATTAAGATGTTTAGAGGATTTATGGATACATGGATAAGAGGATTGGATGGTAGGGATATTAGGTGTTGGAAGTAATGGTGGTAAAGTTGATGGTGGGAAATTAGGAGTTGGAAGTAATGGTGGAAAAGTTGATGGAGGGATATTAGGAGTTGGAAATAATGGTGGAAAAGTGGATAGTGGAAGGTGTATGGTCACATGCTTTTGACATTTGTAAGATGATGGAGGAGGGATGGCAACATATGTTTTAGGGATACGATAGGCTTTGTGATGGAAAGTGGACTTAGGAGGCATGGAGGAAATACCAACATCTTTAGGTTGTCCTTGGGGTGTGTGTCCAAGGCCATAAGAGCGTGGAGGGACTTTGACATGGATGGGCTCCAAAATACCTTTTTCATGAAGGTCTAGACCTTTACCTTGGTGGTTCATGTTTTGGAGTGTGCAATGGACAATGGGACTAGGTGTAGGTGGAACACTAGACACGAGTTTCTTATTGGATGGAGAAAATGATGCAAGGGAAGATAATGGTTTTTGTTGGAAGAACATTCATGAATGAGGGTGGAAAGACCAATAGGATATGATGGAGGACTTGCAATGGGGTCGATAGTGGGTGATGGGGGATCATTAGGATCTTGATTAGCCTTGTGTTCACTTAGATCCAAGATATTTGTTTGATATTCTATGTGTGCTTGGGAGGCATATGTCTCATCAAGGGAAGTGGATGTTGATGGATCATGGATGGATGAGGTGGAAAGCTCTTGACCATGGAATGCATAAAGTTGGCTAAGAGGATCATCATGGTCTTCTTGATCATAAAAGGGGTCTTCATCAAAAATGGAAGATTGATCATGAATAGTATTATGTATGATATGAATGGAATCATTGGGAGGGTGTTGATCTTTATGTGGATGAGGGGGTAATGTTTCCGCATGTTTAGGATTGTGCTCTTGAAATACCTCATGACTTATTTGAATGGAGGTGGAAGGGGATGACTCTTGAATTGGATCAAGTGGTTGTGGATGACATGGTTGGCTTGAAGGTCTTGGCATGATGTTTGATGACTCTTTTGTATGTTCAAGAATATGAGTTGGATGACATGGCGATGTTTGATTCCTTGCTAGTAGCCCTTGGGTCACATCCTTTGTAGGTGTATGGGTGGAAGGTGTTGGCTTAGGGTTTTGGTTTTGATTGGATGATGGTAAGGGCGCATGAACTATATTGGTATTCCCCTTGTCAATGGTTGCATTAGAACATGAAGAACTTTGACCTTGTTGCAAGGTAGAACTTAAAGTCACATGTGTTTGTCGTGATGTGGCATTGACATTGCAAAGATGTGGATGGATTAGATTGGTATGAGGTGGAAGGGTGATAATGAATGGATAGGGGATGACGTTGTGTTTATTGAATTTGACAAGTGGCCATGAATTGATTGGCTTGAGCTAGGAGGTGTTGGATTTGAGGTGATTTAATTTGTTGAAAATTTTGGAAGAGGGTTTGAAGGCTTTGTATTGTTTGATGGTCTAGGGGTTTGGGTATTTGGTGAAGTGTTTGAAGGAGGTTTTGAAGTTGAGATGCTAGGTCTTTGTTTTCCAATGTGGACATGGTGTCACACATGTGTGTAAGCTCTTGCATATCGATTTGTTCCTCAAAGTATGTAACATCATTCATGTCATCATTAGAGGTGGTAGGAGAAGCCCCTCGAAGTCTGATTCTATGTTCTAGTTTTGTTTCATGATTTGAACTAGAGAAAGAGACTCCTTGAATTATGACTTTAGGCTTAGGTTTTGTCTCATGATTTGGCCTAGAGGGATAGCCCCCTTGGATTATGATTTTGGGCTTATGATTTGGATTGGGCTTGTTTATGATTATGACCATTTTGACAAGTGGTGATGGTGATGATGTGGAATGATTAGATTGAATGACTTGATTGATTAGGATGAAATGGATAGGATGTGAATGTGTTGGAAGAACGTGTAGAGTGACTTGTCTTTATGTGTTTGGTGTTTAGCTTGATTTGGAAATGTTTAAATGAATGATCACACATGCACACACATAAATCACTCATGCAAGACACATAAGCAAGTTCGCATTTTGGAATTTATGAATGTGATTATTAAGCACGCATTTGAAGAAGACACGTCAACAAGTCCTAGAACAAGTCAAGTGGGTATGGCCAATTAGGTCTTAAGCTAGTCTACACAAGGTTGACTAAGGATGATTTGAAAGCAAAATCCTACCACACAGCCGGGAAAAAGGGGTAACCCACCCTTCACCTTCACTTCCCAAAGGTATAAAGTTCTTTGGGGCTTAGCCAAGAGTGACAAAACTTTAACTCCCAAACAAGCATGTCTTTCGATTCACACTTCGATTGAGGTCATCCCCAAGGGTGATGAAATCCCCTAGCAGGCCTCCTATGAAGGGTTTGACAGAAGCAAACCAAGTGCAGTGTTTGTGATCACACTCACAATTATTAATTGACCCTTAGAAAATTGAAATGTGTGCAAGAAAGCAATGAAGCACTTGTTCTTTTTAGATCCCAAATCAAATGTGTAAGAAGACAAAGATTCGTTTCAAACCCAATTTCTAAAGTGTGATTGAAGACAAAATTTGTTTTAAGCCAATTTCAATTATGTGATCAAACAAGATTGATTTTATGTCCCAAATTGAAATGTGTGACAAACAAGATTAATGAAATGAAGGATGAGACGAGTGCACCTGGTTATTTTTGTTTTCCAAGTTGTTGTTGTGATTGATCCCAATTCTTTTCCAGCTCTGTATGATTCACCAACAAGTCACCAAAACAAAAGAAACAAATTAGAAATCTGCTAGAACAAAAGTCTTATGTGCTGAAGAATATATACAAATATGATAACTTTAACTCTATAAAAGTTGATAAAAACCTACATCATTGGATAGCTTATGAAATTCTACCCCAAATCAAAAAAAAAAGTGTTGAAAAAGACCATAAAATGACCAATATACGGCCATTTTAAGATTGACTAAAAAAATGCTGAAACAGAGGTATATGCGCTAAAACAGACCCTGTATGTGCTAAAACAGTTCCAATTGCATTAAAATAGTGTTAACTATATTAAATTTGATAAACACCTACACCATTGAATAGCTTATGACATTCTACCCCATTTCAAAAAAAAAAGCACTGAAAAAGACCAAAAAATGACCAAGATACGACCATTTTAAAATTGATTAAAAAAATGTTGAAACAGTGATATATGTGCTAAAACAGACCCTGTATGCACTAAAAGAAGTCCTATATGCGCTAAAAAAAAAATTATTATTATTTTTTTTACGAAATTTTTAATGGAATGGTATATGCGCCATTCTGTACCGTATATGTGTCGGAACAGTCCCTGGATGCACTAAAATAGCTCCTAAATGTGTCGAAAGACCTGCAAAAGCATTGGTAAAATCCCTGGATGTGCTACAAAAACCCCCAGATGCGCTACAGAAATCCTTGGATGTGCTAAAATGGAAAATTTTGCTGAAAATCTGAATTTCAGAATGCGAAATCCTGTCATAAAACCTGCAAACAAATGTTAAAAACGGGGCAAGGCCCCACGGTGGGTGCCAAAATGTAGATAGGACTTAAAAATCAAATAGGTTTAAATGCATTGAAGACAATAAACAAATTAAATCCTATCAAGCACCATGAAGTACAAACTAGAATGAAAAATAAAAATAATAAACAAATAACATGCAAACTGATTTTCAAACTAGTGTTGATTGATCTCCATGGCTCTTCTCCACCTGCACAAGGATGCAAGATTTTGAAGGTTGATAATAGAGGAGTGTCGAGTGCTCATTCCTGCAGCATAACGATGTGATGAAGATGATAGATGGCGATTGAAGAATTATTTTGACAGAGTGAAGATGCTAGAAGAAGATTCGATCCAAATGGATTGTGAAAGGTTAGATTTATAGATTTTTTGAAGACAAAAGCTTAGTTGGCAAATATCAACAGTTGAGATTCAGTCTGGTAAGATGAACGGTAAGAGATTTTTGAAAGTCGAGTGAGAGAAGTAGAAGGTTTCCTCTTCTTCAATTTTTGTCATTGAGATCTGAAGGGAATTTTCCATTTTGAAAAATGAGTTAAAATGAGTTTATAATTAAATTAAATAAATTTATTTAATTTATAAGTGAAGATGGATATAGAAACTCGCATAATTAAATAAATTATATTTAATTATGTTTTAGAAGTAAATTTAGAGTGTAATTAAATATAAAAAATATATTTAATTATTTGTAGAGTGAGAATGAAATATTAAATTAAATATTTAATATTTAATTTAATTATGGGATGAAGAGAATATTCCATATTTGAATTTAAATATTCAACTTTAGAATGATATGATAATTAAAATAAATAATCGTATTTATTTAATTTAATTAAGAGGAATGTGGGAAATGCCAATAATTAAATAAAATTATTTATTTAATTAAGGTAGAAGAATTAGAAAATGAACAATATAAATAATTAATTAAATTTATTTATATGTAGATGACTTTAGGAGAATTAATTAAATAATTTATATTTAATTAATTAACAAGTTTGATTAATCATGACCATTTTTAGACATATACAGGTAACACCATCATCTGAATTTGTCCCATATCAATCATCCCTTATAAACAAAATGTCGTGCCACCATCCACTAACATGTTCTAGGATGAATCCTTCCTACAATGGGCATTATCTTTTGGTAATAAGTTTCGCTTATCATCTTAGAAAACACATATTTCTTCGTTAGCGGTATTGAAGAGCATTAGTTTGTTTATTTACTTGGTCTTTTCTTTTGACTTATTTTATTTTGCGCTCATTCCAAGGACATCTCGATGATATCCCAAAACAACGAATTTAGAGAAATAGGAACAGGGCAATGATCATTATCTTTTGTCTATTGTGCTTGTTGGACATTCTTGCAATATAACCTTGGTGAATACTTGCTTTGTTAGGCATATATGGAAGAGGTCTAGGACAACTTGTTGACTATTACAGGGATAGGTTTACCTTTCTGTGTTTTGGTCTGAGATGTCCGAAACTTCTGAAGTGCATCCTAGCAGGGTTTCCATATGTCAGGTGCGAACAAGAATACTCCTATTTGTTTGTCGAGTCAAAGTCCATCACACTAGGTACCACGCCATCCTGGTTGTCTATACCTTGATGCATTGTACCACGTGTGTTATCAAACATAAGAAAAATTGGCCCTTTGAAAATTGCAACTCCTCGGCAAGTATCATCATCATCATCATCTGCATTTGTGTTATCTTGCGTCTTGTTGAAATGACTTCTTCTTTTCTTACTAACCGCACTAACAAAGTACTATGACAGTTGATCATCATCACCATCATCATCATCGATCCTGCATCCACAAATCATTAACATATTGCATACACATCTCATATAAAAAGCATATCATATAGGAAACATAAACATGGCATTTTAAATAGGCGCATTCATGACACTGCATTCCACCAATTACATTACATCTCATAGCATTATATTGATCACTGCATAAAGCATTCATTTGCATTTCATAAGCATTTCATATTATCACTACATAAATCACCACATAGCATGAACAGAAGCATCTCATAATCATAAACAATAGGAGCATAAGCATTAATGTATTAGGCATACATATCTTGGCATTGACATATCGTTGCATCACATACATCATTTAGGATAATAACATTTGTTATTCTAAAAAACATCTCATAAAACCATTTGCATCATATCACGACCATCACAATCACAAATCATCTCATAATTAAGTCTTATACACATTATTGCACATCATCGCATCACATACATCATTAGAAATAAATGCATCCATAACATATAAAAGAGGAATCATACATGCATAAATAAAGGAGTACACATGGCATCGCATCAAAATCAGCTCATATATATATCATAGCATCCATATCACTGTCATAGTACAAGAATAATCGGATCACTATATGTGTATGTCAATCGGTACAAAAATGCCCATCAGGGCTATCAAAAATGAGCCTATAAGGCACCAAAAATGTGTATCATCTGCATCATGTCCGATCTCCGTGGATGCTACCCTCACCCCTGTCACCATGACCCTCTAGTGGTCTCTGACTGGCCCGCTCTGAGTACTCTGGAACCCAAGCTGCTCTAGGCACATGGTCATGATAGGCTCGGTGGTAGTACTTTGCCTCTCGAACGGCCTCCCTGTAAGATCGGACCGGCACTATACCCTAGGAGGATGAAGCAGTTGTCATGCTCTCTATTTGCTGCCTACGGCCCAACTCTGTAGCTACTTGTAGCTCTGTGACCTGTCGCTGCTATACAGCTTGATCTCTCTCCGCTTTGAGCTGCTCTCTCTCAACCCGTGCCTGGTCCCTCTCAACCGTCACTACCTGCGCCTGTGCCTATAGCTGCAAAATCAAGGCATCCTGTGCGTCTGCCTGCCCTGTTGGCTGTGCCCATGCCTGTACAGGAGCCTGACCCTCACCCTCTACTCATGGTGGTGGGACTAGAAGATCCTGCTGCTAGTCCTGCATGGGGACATCTCCATGATCTAGTGGAACTGGGGGCACCTCTGGTGGGTTTCGTCGGATCTCGATCCTCAGACCTTGCCCTCTTGCTCATCCTCTTCCCCTACCTCTGATCCTGTATGCCTCTGGGTCCTCACTTGGAACAGTCAATCGGAGAGGAGGCCTAAACCAATCCCTGATCATGGGCCCATGGTCGGACCACCAAATATCAGAAGCTGTCAACCGCCTCTACGGTAGGAATGCCAAGCCCCCATGACACCTGTGTCATGCTGCATGCAAACACAGCTACGTAGCCATCATCTGGCCGATCCTGTGGCTCTCCAAACTAATGTTGCACGTGCCTTGGTAGGTACCTCTCTATCATGGTATGCTCCTGCCCCTGCATGTATCTGTCCTGCTGGCAGTAGAAGAGCTAGTCTACATCATCAGCCCATCCAGGCTAACCGAGGTATGGTCTCTATGTGAATACGAGCATCTCATCTATGACCCACCTCCAGTACAGGATCCCGTGCTCTCTAGTGTGTGTGAAGGACACACCACCTCTGTACCGTGCCACCAGGGCATCCTCTGCCCCCATCGGAACTAGAATGACCCGTGAACGTAGCACAAAAATGTGCTCTCATGCCCAAATGTGCAAAAGTGTCACCCCAGCTCCCAGCACTCTACCATCTACATAGGCATACTTGTGCAAATCCTTGTAGAGTGAAGCTAGAAGGACGGGCCCCCATGCAAACCAAACTGACCTGTCCCAAACCATCCTCTCCTAGCAGTATCCCCATCCAGGACTAAAGTACCGCCCTCGTCTATCTGGGGCAACCAAACCTAAAATAATAGCCGCAATCGCCCAGTGAAAGGGAGGTGCTATAACTCTGTACCTCTCCAGCTCGATCTGCCCCTCGCAATAGATAATGTCTCGAGTGGCGAGGACTCGAGTATAGCAAGTGCGTCCCTCCTCCATGTCGTAAATCACCCAGCGGCCATGAATGGGCAATTGTAGTATATGCCAGACGTCCTCTAGTGTGATGGTCACCTCACCTGTGGGAAGATGAAACGAAGACGTCTCGCTGTGCTATCGCTTCGCTAGCGTTGAAAACATCCTGAGGTGTGTGCGCATGGGTGCCGCATACACAATGTGCCATAGTCCTACGACACCCAGCCAATTCTGATCTCTATTGCTGAAGTCCTGCAGAACACTCGCCAAATCCTGTGACCGGTGATCCCGCAAATAAAGCTCCCTGGGTCTGTCTTGTAGCAAGGAAAGTCGGCATGTTAAAATTTATATCTTCTAATATCTTCCTCTTCTCTCCTATATCCATCATTATAGTATGAATTATGACCTGACTTGTCATTGTGATAGAAATTTATATCTTCTCTCCCTCTATGGTATGAATTATAGTCCTTTTCTTCACTACAGTAGGGTTTTCCATCTTTGTTTTGATCTACATAAGGTCTTCTTTCTTTGGATTTTGATCCACTCTAGAATCTTCCTCTTGCACTTCTCTGCCTTTGTTCAAACTTCTTGTTCACCTTCTCTTCCACCTTCAGTGCAAATTGGTATGCTTCTTCAACTGATGTCATCTTCACCAGGCTCAATTCTTCTTGGATGTTTGTTCTCAGTCCATTGATGTACCTCACCACCTTTTCTTTTCATGCTTCACTATGTCCAATCCTAATGATCATCTTGTAGAATTCTTCAGTATATTCCTTCATAGATCTCTCCTTTTGCCTCAAATTTTGCAATCTTTTTAACAATTCTAGTGCGTAATTAGCAAGTATGAATTGATTCTTCAATTTTTTCACCATGTTATCCCACTTTGTGATTTTCTCTTTTCCTCTTCTATTTCTATCCAATTGAAATTTTTTCCACCATAAAGCAACATGACCTTTCAAATTTGTTTTTTCAAATCTAACTCTTTCTGAATCTTTAATTTCTTCATATTCAAAGTATTCCTCCATTTCATTGATCTAATCAATCAATTATTTAGGGTTTAAATTTCCCACGTAATTTTGAATTTTAGTTATAGGTCACTTATCAATTTTCAAAATATATTTCAACATCTTCACTTGATCTGATTCTTCTTCTTCTTCACCTAGGTCTCCTTCAATTTGATTCACAACATGATCCAACTCATCATCGCTTTCATCCTCATGTCTAGGGTTTAAACCTCACCTTCAATCTTCTTCAATAGCATCTAATCGGACTCACATTGCTTGCATCATCTCTAACATCTCATCCATTCTTCCAATGACCATAGCAGGCACTCTCCTTGGTAGAATCTCTCCTTGGATCTAGTGTGACTCGCAAACTTGCTCTGATACCACTTGGTGTAGTCACAGGTGGAGGGTCTAGGGAGGACTGTCCAACCATGCATCTTAGAGTCAACATAGCAAAAATAACACAAGAGAATATTTTGTAAACATAGATCTTTATTGAAGCGGCAATATTACATACATAATATGTCTCATGGGCGAATAACTAGGGCTCATAGGCCTGTTGCAGGGGAATTCAACATTACAATTGGCCAAAGGCCTTATTGCAGACCCTCAACGAGGTTATTCAAACAAATTATCTATTAACTATCACTAACTAAATGACTACTTTAAAATGATTAAAAATGATCTTAAGTATGATTCTCCAGCTCCAACAAAGGTTTGCATCAGCCTTAAGCGTTTACAAAACCTGATGAATGATCAAACATGAAGGTTGACCTCAAAACAAGGTAAAAGCACAAAGTTGTGTCACACTTTATAAAGGAAACAACCAACACTAATCCAACTTTTAAATTTGAATCACTAAAAAGTGGCATATATGTTTTGAATTTTGAAATGATGTAAACTACTAAAATATGTAGTTTTTAGTATATTTTATGTTTGTATTTTTTAAAAAAAAATAAAAAAATTATTTTAAACTAGTTTTTAATAAATTAACACCATAATTTAGTTGCTCATAAAATGCTGAAAAATAAAGTTGCATGAGACATCAAATTTTTTATAGTAATTTTTTTTTCTTCCAAATTTTTTGTGTATTTATAACTTGAAACTTTAGTGCATGGATATATTTTTTTCCAATTTTGATAAATATATATTTTTAAATAAATATTAAAATGTGTGTGAATCAAAAAAAATTGTTTCCATGGGATGTCAACTTTCATATTAAATATTTATCTAAAATGGAAAAAAAAATATACCATCTTGAAATAGATTCTTTTATTTAATGCATCATATTTTTTTCAAATTTTTTTAATAAGTTTTGGTATTTTTCCTTGTCATAGTAATGAACCTAATATTTTGTGTTGATAACTTACTTTTAGTAAAATTAAAATATAAAAAATAAATAATAATTAAACTATTAAAATAAATATATTTTTGAAAACTACACTTATGGATCTACAAAAGGGTATTTTTATATTTTTTTTAAATGTTATTTACATTAGTAAGAGTTATTGAAACTTCAAGTTTTTCAAATAATTTTATTTTTTTGGTAAATTGGACTCAAAGTGGTGCTCCATATATTTTTAGCCAACAATTTTAGTTGAAAAAGTTGTGGAAGTATCTAACTTAGCTAGAATGAATCTTACTAGATCATATGTTTGACCAAAATTGATTTTTAGTCAGAAATACTTAAATTCAGTTGTGTTGATAAGTTGGTTGAAAGTGTGACATGGCTTTGTGCTTTTACCCAACATGAAAGATAATTCTTCATGAAATGAAATGAAATGAATTTCGGATCTCCAAGAAAGATCCCATTGGACCCAAAATGTTTGTATGGTGTCCCATTAAGCTTTGCACACTTCAGAATAGGTCCACACTATGAATTATGGACCAGGTCAACTGCAAATGCTCTTATTATGAATGATAGTGAAATTTTGAGAGCGATAACTTTCTGCAAAAAAATGCAGATGATTTGAAATATGGATATGATGTAGATGATGTCGTGTAGATGTTATATCCTGCTTCACAAGCTGGGAAATGATAATGCGGTGAAATGCAGAATGAACTGTTGAAACTGCTATTAAATGAAATGCAAGAATTTATTTTTTTGGTTGATACAGGATTGCTTTATAGCCAAGGATGCTCCTGCATCACTAATAGCGTTTGGGCTTCTACAATGCTATTTGTACAATATGGTAGTTTTAGTGCCCATGCTTTTAGAACATCACCATTGGAATCCATTAGTACACATCCAACCCTAGAGAAACCTAAATTCCCCCTAGAGGCACCATAAAGTTTAACTTTACCATTGTGGGGGGTAGAGGGGATCAACTCGCTTTTTTATTCATATTCGCCTATTGGCATCCTTGAAGACCTCCTTGATTTTGGATCAGTAATTGTTTCCATTCTGAAAAAAAAATCCCAAGAAGTGAAGATTGAATTTAGAGCTTTTTCTTATAAAATTTGAGCCATTACAACTTTTGAAATAGATTTCTCAATTTTTGCAACAAAACTCCTTATTGGTTGAGTTTCTTTTTTGAAAATCCTTGTATTCCTTTCCCATCAAATATTCTAAATCAATAAAGGTGGTGATACTTTCCAAATTCAAGCAAATAATGTCTCCTTATTGAGTGTAGGTGAATTGTTGAAGATATTAAATAATGTATTAGGCAATGGGGACTGCCAATTCAACTTTTAAAGAATCCATTTCCAATAGGATTGAGAGAACCAAAAATTAAGAAGCAAGTGATTAGTTGTTTCCTCAACTTCACCACATAATACACAATTGAAAGGACTTGTTACTCCTATTTTCACCAACCTTGAACTTGTTATATTATTTTTTAGAGCTATCCAAGTAAAATATCATGCCTTAGGAAGAACAACATAATTCCAAAAAAACTTGTACGACCTAGTATTCCAAATATTATATCCTTCATATGTTAAAGATGTACACCCTTTCTTTACATTATACTGACCAAATTTTGAACGGTTCTACACTTATTGGTCTAGAGAATTTGAATAGAAGACCTTTCTATTATAAAGTATTTGTTTTAGGAGTTATTTTTTATCTTGAGAAAAATGGTTGTTTATAAATATTTATACTCCAATTTTTTTAAGAGATGCTCATTTGATTAAATACAATAATATTTTAATTTCTATCCCCATTCCTATTTTAGAAACAAAATTTTCTTGCAAAAGGGAATCTTAACTTCCTAATGAAGATTTCCATTCCAAGTATCTTCCCAAAAAATGTATTTTCTTCATTATGAATAACCTAAGATAGGTGAGGCAAGATTACCTCCCTACAAATTATTATGAAATCCCACATTTCAAATTCATTTTGAGGGTTTTCTATGGTGAAAATTCTCTCAAGATTGTTTGAATCTAAATATTTTGCTTAAATTAGCCTACAACATTTCACTTTTGGTTTAAAAACAAAGTCCAAGCAAGATTTGCACCAAGGGTCGTATTTTGATCTTTGAGGTTCTACGTTCCAATACCATCATCTAATTTATCTCAACATATTTTATCCCAATAAATTAGAGAGATCTTTCTCTTTTTATCCAATTTTCCTTTTCATAAGTATAGTTGAAACAAATTTCCCACACAAACACCCTTTGTGAGCACCCAATCTCCTCACACCCTCTTACAACCTACACACCTACATCATTGACTTTGTTAATTGATGTAGTGTAGAAAATTGTACACCTTTATAATTTCACACTATGTTTCCATTCCTTTAATTAATTAGACTTAATTAAGCTTCTAATGCACCAAATTATGCATTCGAAAGCCTTATTATTCTCGTTTTCCAAAAGGGAAACCTATATTAAATGATTGGTAATATTAATTTAAACACCTTAGAAATTATGTGTACTGGATTTAGGTCCTATGACCCATTCGCCCAAGGGTGAATGGGTCCCCTTTAAGTACCAAGACCTGATTTTTAATGTTTTTGGCAGTATTTTAATGATTCAAATTCAAGTTTCAAATGTTAGCTTGTGGAATCTAATTTTTGAGGAATTAGATAAACACCTATATATACAAGGTCTTTTATCAATTCAAATTGAACACGCTTTATGAGAGAAATCCTATAGAAAATATTGTTGTCAAGAGCATTGAAGAACAGATTTATCAGTCATCTATAGCAGCAATCAAGATCATATCATCATGTCAAAGTCTATGTATATTCATGTCATGTTTTGGAGCTAACATTGTGATCTAGGTTTCAAGAATTCAAGCAAGCATTCAAGCATCAAATCAAGCAAGAAATCAAGCCAATTCATGCAAGATCTAGACCTTAGAGTGATGTGTTAGACTTCAGTCCTCAAGGGAATCTATTAAGGGTTTAGTGAGTTACAACATAGCTTTGTTCATTCATCAATTCCTTCCATTCATCACTAAGGTTTAATTACCAACATGGGGTTTGACTAAGGCAAACCCCATTCGCCCAAAAATAAACATTTTTTCTTCCCTTTGTATGTGCAGATTCACAGGTGAAGGACTAAAAATTGATCAATGGGGCATTTTTTTGCAAAGTTTCATTTGTTGTCAACATGGTTGTCAAGACATGGAAACTTAGATTCAAAAAAATTATTTTTGGAATTCTGACAATGAAATTTGGGGTAAACAGAAGCTCGGATCTTGCACCAGAGGACCTCCGAAGTTGAGGAAAATCCCTGTGCAAATACCCATTCACCCTTGGGTGAATGAGTCCTGCTATAGGTCCTAAAACTCACTTTTTTGGGCAGGTACATACCACTCTGCACTTTGCAAATCTGCTTGCAAACTATCGTTTCCATTTCTATTATCATAGAAATCTACATTTCAAGTGTTAGGTCATATAATTCATTTAGTTAATGCATTTAAAATGATCTCCCAAAAGTGCCAATCAATTATTTTTGTCATAAGAAAGTAGAGGTCCAAGATCCCAAAATAAGGTTGGCTCACCTCAAGGTTGAAAGTCAATCTTATCCCTTTGTGATCTTAACTCTTTCTAATGAAACTTTAGAGAAAGTGATGAGGGCTACATCGCCCAAACCCCACACAAAACACAATAAAAAATAATAATAGAGAAAATACAAGATGGAAAAGCCACTTTTAATTATTTTTTGAAAATGAAATTACAGATTTAGAAATTACAAGGCTACAGCCTCATGGGCTTGATTCATTACATCCAAATCAACTCTAAAAATAAAATCTATTATTCGGAGCCACAATCTACACTAATGGAACCACCTTCTACAACCCCTACTTAACCCTTTTATTTTACCCAATAACTGCCCTAGAATGTTCTAGAAAGTGTAACTTTCTTTTTTCTTTTGGCGCCAAAAGTATCGCCATTTGATTTCTTGCCTAGGAAGATACTTTAATGAAATTCACTTTTTAGTGGGGTAGCTTCTTGGGGCCATAGATCTGGGCATCTGATTTGCTATTATAATATATCGTTGGAAAGTTCTCAAAGAGATCTACAACACTAAAATAATCGAAGATCGTTTCGTCCACTTTTCAAGATATTTCGAGGCTTCTAAGGTTTTCAAATTTAAATTTGAAGTTGCATTCGAGAAATTTCTCAGGATGGAAACTTTAATATCTACCAAACTATACATGGTACTGAGATGATTCTTCTTTCACCAAAAATATTTTTCAGTTCCGCTCTTTGGGGTAAATTTTCAAGTCCATACGAGCTCGTTTTGGCTAACTTACTAAAAATAGTAAGTGACCATTTTTCACCTTTTTTGACTTATGACTATCTTACACCCCTTAAGTACCATCATGGGACTCAAAACAACTAAAGAAAAAAAAAATGAGGAAAAATAGTTTTTTTGGGTGATATAAGATTGCCCTACACCACTGGATGCTCCTACATCAAAAAGGTACCTAGATCATGTTTTTCTAAACAAAAGGTACATAGGACACCTTTTTCTTCATTTCAATTGATAATATATATTGCTCCAAATGTTTGATGTGTACTACACCATAGATTCCCTTCACTCTTCCATTAAAGAATTAAATTTAAAATTTACTATGGCCAATTACACTCAAATGAAAATCACCACCAAGTTACACCTTCCCACCATTATATTCTTCATATTTTGAAATCCACCCCAATTGAAGTTCATATGGAAGGAATCTCCAAATTCTATCAACCACACACTTTCCAATATGTGAGTTCTCAAGGCCGCAACAAAGGCATTTGCATCACTTTGAGAGGAACAACTTCCTACACTAATCTTGAGAGGAGGATAATACAAAACGTTACATATCTTTAACAGTTACAAAAACTTAAACATAAATAGCATGCATACCACAACATAGTGATTTACGTGGGGAAAAACGCTTTTAGGAGAAAAACCACACACTCCAAAAGTTGTCCAATATATTATTCAAAAATCACAAATATTGCAATATACTTGCAGAGCAAGCTTCTCACAGGAGTATCACCAACCAAAGATCTCGAGGCAACATGACCGCTATCATGCTCTCAGAGTACATCATGATCCAAAGTTGTAATACAATTCCCTCATAAAATAGGGTTGTCTTCTAGGGCAAGTCAAGCTAATAAAATATCGATCATCAGATCTGAGACCTAATGATGAACGGTCTTGATTTACAATATAAATAATAAATAATTTTTTCCTTTCGGGGTTTTTTCCCTTGAGCCCTCACCAAGGCACGCAGCCCCTAGACCCCTCGAACCCCTCATGGGGGGGAAACCCCCTCACCCACCCCCCCATCATTGGCATATCAATAGTACCCTATGTAATTGCAAGGTTGAGACACATTTTCCCAACAATTAATATATTGATTCAACTCTTTAGGATAGATCTACATTTTACATTACAATGGCTTATAAAGCCAATATATTCTCATGCAAACTACCCAAAGTTCCTTATGAGAATAACTCTCAAGAAACTAACTATTAATTTATTATTTTAAGATAAAATTAACCTATTTATTTATAAATATTTATTTATTATTCTAATCTATACTAACTATGATGTAATAAATCATGCATTCCCCCTTTATTACATCAAAAGGTGGAACACTACAAGAGTTCATCACAACAACCCTTCTAGAGACTTTGATGAAGCACCTTCACCAATCCTCCTCACTCACCCAGGAAACACCAGATTGACTCCATCAATAGATCTCCTGATTTTAGAAATTGTAAAGCCCTGCACAACATGAGATAACATAAAGTATCCCCATCCTCCTTACACAATGAGATAAATTTCCTCTGAAATTCCACATCTCCTCTGAGAGTGTCAAAATAACTCCTCTTGTGTTGCACATGAGAGAACAACTCTTCTCCAAGAGTCCAAATCTCCTTCGATTTTTTCAAATCCCTCCTCCAGTGTTGTGGAAACAATCCCTTCTTTGTTGTAGAAAATAACCTCAACCAATGTAGATACATCAAGTGCACCTACAAGAAAAATCAACCCCCCTTTTTTCTAAGGGACAAGAAAATCCAAGACCCTAGTTTCTAAGAGACAAATAGAAAAGGTTCTTCTCATTCAATGAATCATCCCTAAGTGAGAAGCTAGCTCAGGATGATAAAATGTCTCATGCCTCCATTTCCTCCAACCTACAATTGAACCCTTTAGATCTTAATTACCAAATATAACATTAATGGCTTGAAGTGCATCATTAGTAAATGCATAAAAGTGTGTATATGGGGATGTCAGATTCAATAAATAATGCATCCATTACAATTAAAAATTTAATATACATGGGATGACCAATCTATTTGTCATGTCATGCATATGAGGAACTCTTACATAAACCTTTAGCCTAGTGAGAACTAATTCCCCTCACTTTAATTTTTCTGAAATTATTCCTCTAATTATTATCCTTATTTTAAAAATATCCCACTACACCCTTGATTTAACCTTGACATCTATGAATTTTCAATTAACTATATAACACCACCTTCATTCAATTTACTACCCTTTTCTCATAAAAACTCTTAACTCAAAAGAACGCAAAGTAAATCAAAGCTTTAACATTTCCCTCACTTATCATTTGAAACAATTGTATTTGGGTGATCCCACAATACTGGTTTACAATTCCGTTGAGGAAGGAAAATTGCAAAAATTCTCCCATGAAGAAAATTCCAAGTTTTGGGGGGTTCGCACGAAGGGGGTGTTCACTCTAACCCAAAAGGGGTTCGCTCTAACCCCCCTCTGAGCAAATCCCCTTTTTGTGATGTGACCACTTTTTGCACACTTTTTAAAATGAAATCAAAGGGAAAGTGAAGACAAAGGGAGGTTCGCTCGAACCCCCCTTCAAGCGAAACCCCTTTGCTCAAAAGAGTCAATGGGGGGTTCAGTTTTGAGAAAACCCCTTTTTTTTCCCTTCTCCCCCTCTTCTATCAAATCTCTAAAAAAAATTCCTTTCGAAGCTCAAGTTGAGGATGAAAATGGAGGAGACTTCACTAACCCAACTAGATGATGGTAGTCCTTGGAACAAGCTATGCATCGAATATAATTTTAATATGTTTTAGTTTTATTATGTTTTTTTTTAGTTTGATTAAACATAGGTTTCTCACCAAAAATCAAGCTCCTTGTTTTGTACCTGTGGAAAAATAGAAAATTATCAAAAAAAAATGAAAATTATCAGTACACTAGATATTGATGTCCCCGATCCAACAAAAAAAAAATGAATTTCGATATATACAAAAGAATTATGTTAGCAAGTAAATCATGTCTAAATTGTAACTAGTTTGAGTTCAAAACTTAATAAAGAAAAAATATTCAATGAAATGCTATGAAACCAATTATTTCATGCACTAGATATCATAGTTACGAATCTAAATTTGAAAAAATTAGAATTTTATCCTTCATAGAAAAAAAGTTGTGTTAGCAAGTACAAGTCACTCTTTAAAAATGGTGTTTACTATTAAAAACTAGTTTTCGAAGGAGATGGAAAAAAAAGTGCAATCTAATTCCAAAATTTTTGAAAAAAAATATATTTAGAATCTACAGATAAAATGTCACAAATCACTAGTTTGCATCATCTTCAAATTCCTCATGGTTTAACCGCTATAGGTGCCCAAAAGTGAAGATTTAGTTAAAAAAAATCTGTTCAATGTCCAGTTTGGCCAAAAATTGTAAACCAGTATTGTGGGATCACCCATTTATTTCCAATGGTTTCAACCTATCACTTTATTTTTAATGCACAAATCAAAATAGAAAATTAATATCACTTGAAACAAATGAATTTATTTCCAATGATTTCAACCTATCACATTTTTTAATGCACAAATCAAAATTAAAAAAATAGAATTTTTGATGAAATTTTTCATCACTCAAATCTTACCATGATTATCTTCTTCCAAAATAAACTTCTCTTCTTCTACACAATAGCTTCTCTTCACACTTTATTTCACATCCAAAACTATGTGCTCCCTTTTCTCTTGCCAAGATTGTAGAATGGATCATCAAATATCAATAAAACTAGAACAAAACTCAATTTTTTATGCCTAATTTTCTTTGAAAACAAAATTAACATGCCTAGCAATGATTTTAAGCTTCCAACAAGAGATTTAAACAACTTAATTTATATTTTGATTGC
>VDFB02056351.1:55966774-56084410 GCA_007258455.2 Sequoia sempervirens
TTAAAGTTTCAGCCCAAACTAACTTTACAAGACCATTTACCAGCAGCAAATGGCAAAAAGTATGGACTGGAAGGCATCAACATGGTATAAATTTCTATAATCACATAATAGCATTACCAAAATCTATCTAAGCAATTTAAAGCTAACTAGAACAACAGTGTAAATCTAACTAAAATATCCAATAATGGGAGATTGAATCTTGAAACATGTAGAGAAACTCAGAAAATGCACCAAGTCAATGTATTTTCATTAGAAATTTTTGTAGCATGTCATTAAAACAACTCAATTCTCTCTTGAAAATGAGAGGATACCCCCTATTTATAGTGTCCAAAAAGTAGAACGAATGGCCAAGATTTAATCTCATTGTGTGGCCAAGATTCACTACAACCTAGGGTTCTACCTATCCCCCAATATATTACAATTTAAAATATAGCCTTGTCTTTATCCCTATTTTGTCTTCTAGTGACAACATTGTAACAATCTTGTCCTTTTGTTGATTGCTCTTTTTCTTGTAGCTACTCTATCAGGAATCCTTCATTAATAATAGGATTGCCTTCCTACTTCTTCAAGGCTGCATACTCTATGAACTTCAAAATTAATGGTTGGAGTTTATCAACATCTATGATTTCAGATTCTAGCACTTGATAACTCCATTCTTTGGATTGTTCAGTGAGCTTTTCCCAATCCTCCTCATATTTAGAAGTGTGGTCTCGAAACAATTCTGATTGGGTGAAGGCCTGAGCAGAAAAACTTATGAAATTCGTGGTTATTTCCTCTGACATCCCGTCCTCCATCCTCTTCTGGAAGTGGGGCCTTATCTTATCTGGGTCTATTTGTACGAGAGGTATCTCATAGCTCATCATTAGCTTCAGGTATCGGGCACAATCTGCTTTGATTTCTTTGAACCACTCAATATCTAGATCCACTTTATCGATAACATGTTCCAATATTTCTTTTCGGTACAAGTCCCGCTTCCACACATCCATGAGCCAATGATCGTCCTTCTTGAATGTGAGCTCCTTTTCCAATGTTACACTTGGCAGCTTAAGAATATCCTCAATCTTTGGATAGGTAGACCTGTACCTCACTAGGAAGTCAGAGCAAATATTTCTTGTGCCCTCAAGAGACTATTGTAAGTTCAATAATTTGTTGGCTGTCCTGACAGCCCGGCCGATGCCCATGTTTCCGACGTATAGAACCTTCCAGAACCAACTTTCTGTAGTCCTATCTAAATTTCTCCTCCTTTCTAGCTTATCAACCTATTCCCTAGACAATAGTTGCGGTGGAGTTGTGGATGTGGTAGGTGCTTCCTCTGCCGAAGACCATTGTTGGATGTACGTTGTTAGATCAACTACCTATTCCTTAAGCTCTTCATTTGAAACTTTTTCCTGTTGTATAAGATGCACCACGGTAGCGATGGACTCCTGGAGGTGTTCCACTTTCTGTTCTCTTGTAGTTGTTCCCAAGTCAATAGTAGAAATATTATAACTTACCCCCTCTTCTCCTACTATGGGTGTGGCTACTCGAATGGTCCTAGATCCGGAAACATTCATTGTTACTTTGGATTTTACCTTGGGATTCTTTTCCTTTTTGTTAGTGATTTGTGCCCTGGCTAGGATAGCCTTTAGTCTCATTTTCGGACTACTCAAGGTGGGAGCCCTCTTTTCAAGCTATTTTTCCAACTATTCAGGCATCTGAGCCTTTTCTCTAGGTGACTCACGATCACCTTCTTCATCGTATTTTCTGATTTCGGCCTCCTTCTCCTTGGGAGCCTCCTCTTCTACCTTTATATCTTCTTCATCCTCATCAAAATCCTGAATGAATGTTATGCACCTAATCAAGGACTTGGTGGGCAGGTGTTCTTTGGGACTTTCTTCCCTTTCAACCTCCTCCCTTTTGTCACCATGCTCGTCCTCATGTCTGTGCTCCTCGGGCTTTTTAGTTTCAAGGCTTTTGACAGTCTGACCATCACCCTCAGGTTTTTCTTCCTCTACATTCTTTTCTTCTTTGTGAGGAGGTGACACATCCTCTTGTTGTTCCCTCGTAGGAAGTTCCACATTTTTTGTTGTCCTATCACCTCCTTTCCTTTCTTCACTAGGAGGATTCCTTTCTACTTCTTCCCCGACATCTTTCAATTGCCTGTCCATTTCCTCCTTAAAATCATCATCAAATGTTTGTACGATTTTAGTATAGGGATCTCTTTCATCACCACTCTTGGAAGATCCTGTTTCTTCCTCTTCATAAATCACCCTATCAATTTGTCGGCGTTCATATTCTGAGTGTTCATGGTACTCATCTGCTTCTTCCTCCAATGCTTTTGCAGTCTCCACCTCCCGCTTCTCCCATTCCTCAAAGATTAGCATTGTGACTTCCATTCCTGGTGGTCCCATTGGAGGTTTCGAGGGCAGAGCACTAGTGAGGACTTGCACCAAGGCAGCTTAGATGGTGGGATCCAAAAATATTTGGGAAATCTCAGAGGGGGCACTTTGCATGTTCCATGAAAAAGCCTCTAGCAATGTGAGTGCGGGCATTGGTATTATCATTGCTGCCAGTGGAAGCGATGTAGTGGGTGACATGGAGGTGAAGGAAAGTGGAGAAGTTGTGGTAGAGGAGGATTCAACCAATATCACAAGCCTAGTTGGTGAAGAGGAGGTGAGGTGGACCGAGATTTCCACCGCAGGTGGGGATGTGGCAATCATGGCTTGAGAAATGGATGGAAGAGTGGCAGAAATAGGGACAATCGATGGAGATTTTGGCTGATCTATTTCCCTTTCTTCACCCTCATGAAGGGGATCCTCCTGAATTGTAGGTAGTCCTGCAACACTTCCCCTCCTTTTATGCTTCTTCAAGGGAGAACCCTCCAAATCTTTTCTTGAATACACCTTTGGATCTGGTAGCTACTCCACCTCGGTCCCTTTCCTCTTCTTAGATCTCATGAGCGTTGGAGATTTGGATGTTTCTTATATTGAGGTTGTAGCAGTAGCATCTTCTATAGCACTAGGCTCACTCTTGATCCCTTCATATGTTAGTATAACCCCTTGCTACTTTAGTTGGGCTACCTGTCTATCAACCCATTCTTTAGTGTGAACCTTGATGGGCTTGGTTATAATATCGAGGTCATCAACCTCTTGTTCATCCCAATCTATTACTGGTAGTGGAAAGTTAGCGACTGCGTTGTACCTAGGGTCCATGATGATGCTTTCATCTTCTTCAACCTGATCAGGTATAGGAAAGATATCCACCTTTCTTACAAAATATGAGTACATCCACATGTAATACCTTGCGCGTACCTCCTCATCTTAACAATTTGCCCATAAATCTTCTCAGTGATGAAAATGGGCTTATCCTTGTCCCAGTGCCTTCCTTATGTGCCAATATGGGTCTATCCATGGGCGAGCAGTGTGCAAGAGAAAATGATATTCTGCTAGTTCCTTTTCAGAGTTCCCAACACACTAGGAGGTTTGCAATTTGTACATACCTTGGCTAAAAGTTAAGGGATAAGGGATCCCTGCCAAATTCCTACCACTAAGGATCGAATGCACATGCTACAATTTCTGGAAGAGCTCTAACAGTATAACCTGATCATTGGGGTAATGGGGCAGCTTATTCAGCCTCTCTGTGTAACAATGGGTGCGAATGTAGGTGAATTTGGGGTACTGGATGAACAGGAAAGCGTATTGCATCAAGAACGCCTGAGCACTGTGAGAGACCCTTCTTTCAAAATCTCCCCCAGTAATCTGATAATGTGACCCACGAAGGCGTCATTTACCCTACAGTACTCCTTGAAATTCCTAAACTATAGCTGGGGTACCTATCATAAACCTTCAGTGCTCAACATGGTTCCTCATCGAGTGCCCTGAACAACCCAACATATTGTCTTCATTCGGCTAGTGAGTAAACAAGATAGGAGGTCATATAGAATCTGGAGGTTTTCTTTACATTTATGAACTGCTCATGTAAGCAGTCGCTTATTATGCCTTGCTAGTAGAATGAGGCCTTTGTAGTAACATCCTCCTCCCCACGGAGGATCTGCTCTATGAAATATACCATCCATTCCTAAAAATACGCAGCCATAGGGAGGCCCATCACCCTGCTCAATAGGGTCACCAAGTCGTGGTAGTCCTCATGGACGTCACTGCGGAAGAGCTCTTGAGGAACCTTTGCAGCGCTGCCCCTTTTCTCTTTGAACCAGTACTAGTTTATAAGCTTCTCACATCCAGTGGGGTCTTCATCCCATGCTACCTTACATTCTATGATGGTTAGTGTTTCAATTGTTTTGAAGGTAGGGATGTCGAAAGTATTTGTTATCGCTTCATCCGACATATCAGCAAGGATGTTTCCATCTCTGTCAACTATGGTTTATGTCTCTGGATGATATGCCTGCTGACAGGCCATGACCAATTCAGGGGCTATAAGGGATGAAGGAAAACCTGCAACCTTAGAAATTCCACTTTGTCTGATTAATCTTTCATTATTGGTCTTAGGATGGATCCTGACCCTCCACTTGAATTCGTCAATATCAACATGGCTGACATTGGTATTTGTTATTTCCTTACAGTATGTGATGATTTTTTACTACAACGGCTCCCCCTAGAATTGGAACTTCATCTGTTCTTTGTCCTCTTTTCCATGAGGAACTTTTCCTATTTTCTTCTCTTTGTCTTTTTTTGTAGCTACCCCTGAGGGTCCTGAACCCGATTCCATATATCCTACAAACAAGGCACAATTAGCATAACCAATCATGAAAACACGAATGTTAGTCACAACCCCATGAATGAAGTCCAATTAGCTGATATGTCATTCAAAAATTCAAACTTTTATTTCAAGACATCGGTGGCCATTTACTGGAGGGATTTTGGACAACCCGGGCCAAAGGGGTCAGGCTTCCCTGGCAGGAATGTTGTTCAAAGGGCGAACAGGGTGGGGCAACCCGAGTGGTTTCCCCCAACTTTAGATTTTAATGGTTTGGAAGGCCCATGCAGGAGAAGGTTGAATTTAGGCACATGGGTTGAGATTGGTTTTTGAATTGAAGGTCATTTGGGTTGCTTTTGGAGCAATCACAAATACAAGGCCGGAAAGCCATGAGAACCTCGCCATTTTGAACAACCAAAGGGAAACATAATTTTGGGGTTCGGGACTCAGGAGGCTAAAGGGAGGTCAACATTTCTTCTTAACTTTGAAGTGTCTAGGCCTCAAGGGGCAGGAATCCATCGGTGAATCACCATTTGGAATGACGAGCATTGGACGGAAGTCCGACAGGGGCGGCCCAGGTGGACCAGGCTCGTCATCGAGTTTGGCCACTAGATTTCTTTATTAAATCTTGGGAAATTCAGGTGGTGGGTCCCAGAGGGCAGAAGGGCAGGCTCAATTTTCCCTTTATGATAGCTAAGACGAGGCAGAATTCCAGGGTCTGAAGCCTGACGAGAGTAAGGACACCTAAGTTTAATGTTAATTGTCTTCGCGGTGAATGGAGGCTCGGGGTCCAGGAAATGAAACGATACAGTTAGAGGGTCGTTTGGAATGGAAAAGTCGCCACATAAGTCCACAGATGGAACTCTGTGACTTAGGGCCTAGGAACATGATGGAACAATTCCCTTTGTTGGTTTAACCCCGGACGGAAAAACGCAAAGCGAGCTTCAGGGCTCAGGTGGACAGGGCCGTCACACCGTTTAAAAAGGAAAAAGAAACAATACAGTTAGAGGGTTGTTTGGAATGGAAAATTTTCCACATAAGTCCGCGGATGGAACTCCGTGACTCGGGGCCTAGGAACATGATGGAACAATTCACTTTGTTGGTTTAACCCCGGACGGAAAAACGCAAAGCGAGCTTCGGGGCTCAGGTGGACGAGGTCGTCACACCGTTTGAAAAGGAAAAAGCAATGCGACATCACAGGGATGGAATCTCACAAGACGAGCCCAGGAAGCAAAGATGGAGGCCGAATTTTTGAGTTTTTAAGTTCGACAGCAAACCGCCAAAGGAGGCCTGAGATCGTGGGCCCAAGAAGGCATCCCGTCGTTCGGGAGTTTTAAGTTTGTTCTCTAAGTTTTCAGCAGCGATGAGAAGAGTTGAGCCCAGAAGTCATGAAGGCCTTGCACGAAGAACAACATCGACAAGGTAAAGCTTTGGATTTCTTTTAGAGGATGCTTTGGAGGTTTTCTAGCAATTCCCTCACATGGGTTTTTTAGGTATTGTCTCATTTTACCAAATTAAAGTAATTTCATCCCATGTTTGGTAATCATTTAATCATAAAATCACAAAAACCTCTTGGAAAGGTGGACAACGAACTTACCTCAAAAGCTCGGTGGGAGAAGATGTGAAATCCATGAAGGATCGGTGAACGAGGTCAATGGGTGCGAGGGCGGGGGGCGACGAATGCACTAGACTCAAAAATTTCTCTAAACTCCTCTGGCTAACCTTACATACTAAAATGACAAGTAGAACAAGGTATTTATACCCCAAATTAGCATTTAATATTCCCATTAATACCCGTACGAAGCACGATATGGTTGGTGCGTTCAAATTCTTAGATGGTAGCGGGAGGACCGGGGCCTGGGGGCCAGAAGGACGCAACCCAGCGACCTCTTCAAAGTTTTTTATTTTCAACTGACAGCAAAGGGGAGTCTGGGGTCTGAAGGATAGGATGACAACGTAGGTTAGTCATTTGGAACGACGAAGTCACCATGCAGTTTCGGGAAGAGTAGTCCAGAGGACTGAGCCCGGAAAGGGTAAAAGCAGTTTGTTTTGCAACATGAGCCAAAAGGGTGAAAATCAAGAAGTCAGGTCCTAGGGAATAGGAAGGAAAAAGCATTCAGCCATTTAGGAAAGCGAACACCTAGAAACCCGGCAGGGGAAACCCGGCAGGGCGGGCCCGCCAGGCCCCGAGGCTGCTGGCAGAAGAAAACTGCCAAGGAAACCTTGCAAGGGACTAGGACTTGGAAAAATTGAAGGGGACGACATACGGTCAACTCAAGATGAGACTTTGGAAGCATGTTGACCAGTTAGGACACAAAAACATGGGCACGTAAAACAAGGCAGAGACAAAATTGACCTGGAAAGATGAAAGAAAAGGAGGGTCCCCCTTCTGAAGGAGGTGTGTGTGTTGCAGGCACAACAATATTCTCTTTCCCTAGCCTTCCATTAATCTTTTTCCTATTTTTATTAGTAAGTGGAAATAAGCCCCCCTTGACATCCTCCACTAGAATGTTGTTGTCCACTAATCCAATCTCTTTTAAGTTTGGTGGCTTTCGATTGTTGATCTCCTTAGAAGGATAATAGTCCCATTTGGGTTCATTATCTTTATTCCCCCCTTTTGACTGTGCAATCTTTCTCATTCTCAACAGCTTATAGTTGTCTTTAAAAGGTGTAGAGTGAGATCTTGATTCCATTTCTTTCTCCATTAGTCTTGTCGATTCCCTACTTCCGATATTGAGGTTGCTTGTGTTCGCCATATCAAAATGTGATTTTTATCCCATTTCCAAATCCAATTTGTCTTTCATGCACATACTCCTAATTTTCTTTTGGGGGGTCATTTCACAGGTTTCCCTTAAGGCTACCAATTTTCCATAATGTGGCTCATTATCTTCTCTGCTCAGTTGGTTCTCCTTTAGACTTTCCCCTCTAACCTTACTCTAAGTAACATCTGATCCCTTTGTAATAGATTATCTTTTACCTTTTTTCAATATATCAATGAGTCTTTCATGTAGAATGTCATCACAATCTTGTCTTGAGTTTGATTCAGCAAAATCCTCCACATCCTTTCCTTGTCTTCCTAATACAGATTCGTTATTAAAATGAGCTACCTCTCTTAGATTAGTAGTTGTACTTTCCTTAACCTCCTTGCTAATAACCTCCTTTGAAAGTCTTTCCTCTACTTTTTCAAATGATTTTATGTTAGATGCTTGCTTTTCAACCCCCCTTTCCTCATTTTTCTCTACTAATTCAGTCTCAGATATCCTCCTCTTTTTTGCCCTAGAGGACTCCTGCTTATGAACTGAGTAATCCTCCAGTCCTATTCTTTATGCCAAAACCTGACCTACTATCTCTATTATGATATTTTCTTGGACTTCTTCCAGTCATTGTTCAATTAACATCTCCATTTATCATTGACTGATGTTGTATGGTTTATTTTGGAGTGATCCATAATCCCCAATAGTTGTGCTTTGGGGATTTAACAACATTTTTCCTCCAAGTGATGAAAAACTAATGAAATTTTTTTCCAACACTTAGTGTGCCTTTATCCTTAGAAATTTGACAAGTGCTAGGAAGATTCACCTTAATACTTATTTCCCCTCTTCTCTAATATGTACCTCTTTTATTTCTTAGGTCTAACCAGTTGTTGTCATTGACATCCTCTAATGTTATGCTCAACTCTTCAAAGTTTACCATCCTTACTTCTCTAAAGATTTCAAAGCCTTGATTGTGTCTCTTGTTAGGTCCTTTATTACCTAATGTTAAGAGCTTCTTTCCTTGAATCTTGTTGTAGAAATGCATCCATCTCCAAAAAAGGGTCCACAACATTGGAGTGACATTATCCCTAAATTCTTTGTCATCAGAAGCCTCACTCTCTTCCCAAACCTCTCCTATACTATTGATTTCTGGGAAAAGAATGTTTGGTTTCAGTGTGGATAGCTTCCAAGGCATCCCCATTTCACATTTATTTGATTCCCTAGCAGGATTCTTGCTACAAGGGTCCTCTCCCATAGTATTTACCAGTCCCCCATCTGGATGGTTGACTATGTTTGTTTCTTTTAAAGGGGAGGTTAAGTCCATCTCCAAATGATCATACGTAATTTGTTGAATCCACACCCTAAACTTTGAGATAATTTTAATCAATCTGGGGAGTTTATTTTCAATATTCATAAGAATACAAATTTTGAGACAATGTTTTTCCACGGTCAGAGCATATTTTAAAAATATTCCCAATTTGTTTCCAAAAATCTCTAAAATATTTACATCCCTATATTCTAGCAGTAAATTCTGAAAGGAGATCCACATTGGGATAAATTTCATATTGTGGGCTTTGCTATTGAAGTTAGGGCTCCAATATTGCATATGAAGACCAACATTTTTATAAAACTAACATTTCCTTTTGAAGAATTTGTCTCTATTTTCTCTGGAATTGAAAATTACTATGAAGAAACCTAGTGATGAATCTACTAATTCTATTTGAGTTATGTCACTCCAGTTCTCCAATGTCCAATTACAAAAATCTTGATAAGATAAGTTAATGTTCCAAAACTTACAAATGATGGCTTGTTGTTGGAGATGTTTCATCCTTTCTTTGAGTGTTTCCTTTGAGAAGGTGATGGATTTTTCCAGCGCCTCTAAGGGTGTCTTCCCCAATGAGTGATCCATTTGATATTTCTGGGACTTTGAAAATTACTATGAAGAAACCTAGTGATGAATCTATTAATTCTATTTGAGTTATGTCACTCCAGTTCTCCAATGTCCAATTACAAAAATCTTGATAAGATAAGTTAATGTTCCAGAACTTACAAATGATGGCTTGTTGTTGGAGACGTTTCATCCTTTCTTTGAGTGTTTCCTCTAAGAAGGTGATGGATGTTTCCAATGCCTCTAATGGTGTCTTCCCCAATGAGTGATCCATCTAATATTTCAGGGACTTTCCAGTTATTCCTTGTTTTTCCATTTGCTTTGGATTGTAAATCTTTCCCTGTACCCCCTAGTTCTCTGCTTGCTCTAATCTCACCCCTATATCTCAAGGTTGTGGGCCTGTCTTTATCTCTTTATACTTCCATATAAGATATCTTCTTTGTTTTAGATTTTTTATAGATGTATGCTCTAAGAATATTTTTAGCAATCTGTTGTTGTGGAGGGCCTTCCATCTAATATTTTGGATCTAAATATTTCTCTTTCCCTCCCCTCCTCTTAGGATTCTTTCTCTCCTCTTGAAGATATCCCAATGTAGTCCTGACCAAGCTTTCTTCGGCAATGGAGGATTAAAGGGTTTGTCTTCCCTTGTTGTGGGGAAGATAGGAATCATGTTAGGGTTTATTCCCAACCTAGCTTGAGATTTTTCATTATTTCTAACCCCATCCCAGAACCCCCTTCTCCCTAGGGTTTGAGGGGTGTGAACATTTCTTTGATTTCTCCAATCTACCTGTGAAGGGCGGGCAAGAATCCTCCTTTGATGTGGGGGAAAAAATTGAAATCTCTCATTCTAATTCTTCCCACCAATCATCTTAGCATCCTTAGGGAGAGGCATAATCCCTTTGAAATCTCTCGCAAGAGGCACTTTCCATGGAAGATGAACACTCGGGGATCTCCTAACACAAGGGATTTGAGGGGCCAACCTCTTAAGAGCAATGTTATTTGGAAAGAATGGAAACCCACGTCGTGCTTGAGGGATAGAAGGAGCAACACCTAACACACCTTGTGTAGAAGAAAGATGAACAGAATCCCCCGAATAAGACACCAGTGGAAATTCTCTCTAGAAATCCCCAAAGCCCCTTTAGGTCTGCAAACATCAACCCATTTCTTGTTCTGGAACACCCATTGAGGGATCTAGGACTCAAATTTAACCCCTACCATTGGATGGTGTGCCTCTAAATTCCCTCTGAACATAGAATGATACCACAAATCACCCTAGAAATTTTGTTTTCCATGAGAAACACTCTGAAAATGCAAAGGATTTACAACTTTTCCTGCTGTGGGAACCTTCCACCGTTCGTGAGCCCCTTTAGGTCTACAAACATCAACCCATTTCTTGTTCTGGAACACCCATTGAGGGATCCAGGACTCAAATTTAACCCCTACCATTGGATGGTGTGCCTCTAAATTCCCTCTAAACATAGACCGATGCTGCAAATTTCCCTGGAAATTTTGTTTTCTATGAGAAACACTCTAAAAAAATTCATTTCCATTCTAAAGGCATACATGTTCAAACTAGAGAGATTTGCAGAAGGTGATTCAAAGGCATTCGTTCACCCAAATGCTTTCATTCTATTTTTTGTGGGCCCAAGAGCATGTGTTGGCCAAACGCTCAATAAACAATTTATTAGAAAACATAGCATCATGGCATTGCCATCGAGGAATGGTTGAAGATGTTAAACTTGATTGTTTTGTTCCGGGTGAATTTCTTGTTAGATATGGAGTGGAGGATAGAGAGATTGGGAAAGGCTAAAGATTTTAAAAGTGACCCCGCACCAATGACTGTCTTTTCTTCTAGACATTTCTGAATCATTTGAATGCAACACATAATGCAGCTTCTTTTTTGGTGTGCATGTATTCCTTATGTTTTCCAAAACCACTGAATTGTGAAATCTAACTACTCCAGAAAAATTATGCAAGAATATTTCAATGTCAATCCTTTAACAATAAAATGAATGCTCTAAATTTTTTTATCAACTAGGTGATTTTCCTCTATATAGAAATGATGTAATTCAAAAGAATATAATTTAACAAAAAAATTGACCATTCTTCCTAGAGAGCATAGTTTAACTTCCAACTACAAGCATTTCTCTTTTTGTGGGTGTTTATGATATTCATTGAATCCCCTTCAATATAATTATTTTTCAAATTTAATCTCATTGCTAACTTCAAACCTACTAATTGGTGCAGTCACTGGTGGAGGGTCTAGGGAGGATTGTCTAATCTTGCAACTTAGAGTCAACACAACATAAATAATACAAGATAATATATTGCAAACATAAATATTTATTGCATCGACAATCTTACATACATCATATGCCTCATGCGAAAATAACCAAGGCTCACAGGCCTACCACAAGGGCATTCAACATTACAACTGGCCAAAGGCCTTATTACAGACCCTCAATAGGGTTATTCAGAAAATATATCTATTAACTACCACTAATTTATTGATTACTTTCAAATGATTAAAAATGATCTTAAATATGATTCTCTAGCTCCAAAAAAGGTCTATGTCAACCTCAACGGTTTACAAAACCCGATGAATGATCAAATGTGAAGGTCAGCCTCAAAACATGAAAGATAATTCTTGGAAAAATGAAATCAATTACGGATCTCCAAGAAAGATCCCATTGGACCCAAAATGATTGTATGATGTTTCATTAAGCTTTACATGCCTCAGAATATGTCTGCACTATGAATTATGGACCAGGTCGGACCCAAATGTCTGCATTAAGAGTGATAACTTTCTGCAAACAAATGTAAATAATCTGAAATATGGATATGATGTAGAGGATTTCATGTCTAGATGTTATATCCTACTCCGCGAGCTGAGAAATGATAATGCGGTGAAATATGGAATGAACTGTTGAAGATGCTACTAAATGAAATGCAAGAAAAGAAATGTTTTTGGTTGATATAGGATTTTTTTACAACCAGGGATGTTCCTACATCAGACACACAGGGTTGGAAGAAAAGTGAGTCCCTCACTTTCTAGGGGCTAGAGGAAACCTAAAGTGGTCCACCTTAGCTTGAGAAATCCATGAAGAATCCTCCACTAGTCTTCCTTTCCACTTCACAAGATATTCCATGTATTGTTTGTTCTTAGTGCTCCTTCCTATTATGGTATCCAAAATATGCTCAATCTCCTCTGATGGTTGATGTGGTAACTGCTCCTTCAAATCTACTTATATGTTACTACCACTTGACTATCCTTCATGATACTTATATATATTTGTAACATTGAAAATATGTGATATACCCAATGTCTCTGGTAACTCTACTTCATATACATTTTCAAAAACAAACTTCCTAAGAATATTACATGGTATGAACTTCCTCATCTTTAGCTTGTTGTATGTTCCCACTAGAAATATTTCCTTCCTGAGATATACCATAACTTCATCCCCAACACCAAACTCCTTATGACTCCTTTTGTCATATTCCTTCTCCTTATACTTATTTTTCATGTCCTCCAGGTGCTTTCGGACTTGATTATGTAACGTCTCCATGAATACTATAAATTCTTCTACTTTTACACTCCTCTTGTACTCCATACTGATGTCTCTTAGTTCTACAACTCCTTTGGGATGATTCCAGTTACGATCTCAAATGATGTCTTCCTTGTACTCTGGTTTACTAAATCATTGTATGCAAACTCTAATTTTGGTAGAACTATATCCAACTTCTTTCCTTATCTCCAACCAAATATCTCAACAAGCTACCTAAACTTTTTTTTACTACCTCTGTCCATCTATTTGCGAGTGATATGATGAACTGAACTTTTGGTTTTTCTTCATCTTCTTCCACAATTTCCTCCAAAAGTATCCAATGAACTTAGTGTCCCTATCTGAAACTATACCCTTTGGTAATCCATGCAATCTCACAATCTCCTTGAAAAATAATTCAGCAACATGCACAACATCATTAGTCTTCTTGCAAGGAATAAAATGTACACTACCATTATAGAATCATATCCTCTCCGTGTTCTTGGTAATCCTAATATGAAGACCATGTTTATGTCTTTCCAAGGTCTCTCTAGTATTGTCAAAGGTTTGCACAATCTAGTATTCTGACTACTCCCTTTTGCTACTTGACAAGTTCTACAATTTTGAACATACTTCCTAACATCCTTGTATATCTACGGCCAAAAATAGTATTCACTCACCAAAGCAATTGTCGTATATCCTCTGAAATGTCCTGCTAATCCTCCATTTTGCTTCTCTATAATCAGATTCTCCCTCATTGAAGTCTTTGGAATACACAATTGATTTCCTTTGAACAACATATCTTCTTGAATGAAATATTCCAACCATTGGCTTCGGTCTATTACTACTAGTTCTTTACATGACTTCCATGCTTCAACAAAATTTGGATCATCCTCATACATGTGCTTTAGTTCTTCAAAACCCAGTACTCCTACCCTCATCTCTGTCAGCAAATTCCTCCTCCTACTCAATGAATTTGCAACTTTATTTGACTTATCACTTCTATCCTTCAACACAAATGTATAACTCTACAATAACTCAACCCATCTCATATGTCTCTGATTCAGCATCCCTTGACTATTCAAATATTATAAAGCTTGATGGTCAATATACAACACAAACTCCTTAGGCAATAGGTAATGTCTCCACTTATTCAAGGCTTGAATTATGGCATAGAATTCTTGGTAATAAACTAGATATCTTCTTCTAGAATCATTCAAATTCTCACTAAAATAAGCTATGGCTCTTCCTTCTTGACTCAACACAACTACTATTGCATTCCCACTTGCATCACAATCAACTTGAAATACTTTTTCAAAATCAGGTAATGCTAACAATGGTTGCTCTATCACCTTTTTCTTCAACAGTTCAAAGCTTCTTGGGCTCTATATATCCACTTAAATTATTCCTATCTCCTCTCATTATCTCTTTCATAGGTGTATAAATGTTACTAACGCTTTTGATAAACTTCTAGTAGAAACTTGCCAATCCACGAAATGCTCTTACCTCTCCAATGTTTACTGATGTAGACCACTCAGCAATTGCTCTAACCTTCTCAAGGTCCATCTTCAGTCCTTTAGTAGAAATGAAAAAACCCAAGTACACTAACTTTTTCTTCATAGAGCTACACTTCTTGACATTAATTAGAAACTTTTATTCTCTCAATCTCTGCAATACTTTTTTGATGTGCCACAAATTTTCTTCTCTACTCTTACTAAAAATTAGAATATCATCCAAGTAAATAATAAAAAACTTACCCAAGAATTTTTTTAGTACTTCATTCATCAACCTCATGAAAGTGATAGGTGCATTGATCAATCCAAAAGGCATCACTAACCACTCATACAATCCTTCATTAGTCTTAAATGCAATTTTCCATTCATCTCCTCAGATTCTATTCTAGTGATATCTACTCTTTAGGTCAATCTTTCTGAAAAACTTTTCTCCACTCAAACAGTCCATAGTGTCATCCATCCTTGGAAATGGAAATATATACTTGACAGTGATCATATTGATGGCTCTAGAATTTGTACACATTCTCCATTCTCTATCCTTCTCTAGTGCAAGTACAACAAGTACTACAAATGGGCTTAAGCTTTCTATGATCAAACCTTTCTTCAACTCTTGTATCTATCAATTTAGTTCAACATTCTCTGTTGGTTTCATCCTACACGATGCTTGTTTGGAAAAATTGCTCTAGTTATTAGATGTATAAGATGGTTGATGCTTTGCACTAGTGGTAAACCATTTGGTACATTCTTTGATATGATGTCTTCATACTCTGTCAATAGCTCTACAACTTTTGTTTATGGTGGACCTTCATCCTTTTTTTCCTTCAGACTACCACCCTTCTTTGGAATCAATACAAAAGACATATTTTCATGCCTCAATCCATCCAAAAACTTTCTTTCATCTACCAAACACAGTCTAGCATTGCTACAAACTTCACTTTTGTCCTCTTCCTCAAAAGGTATCAACTTAATTCTCCTGCCATTTTTTGTCACAATATAAGTATTCCTTCTTCCATCATGAATTGATTTCCTATCATATTTTCATGGTCTTCCTAACAATAAATGACATGCATCCATGGGAATAATATCACACAACACTTCATCCTTATATGATTCTATATGAAATTTCACCAAAAATTGCTCATTCACCAATATTTTATGCTCATCCTAAATTCATGCTATCCTATAGGGGTTTGGATGTTTCAATCTCTTCAAATTCAACTTGGTTGCAATCTCTTCTGAAACTAAATTATCAGTACTACCACTATCAATGATGACTTTACATACCTTTCCTCCAAATTATATCTTGTTCTTAACAAACTCTTTCTTTGTGGTGGTTCCTCAGTCACTTCTTCATATATCAAATCTCTCCTCATCACTAATGATTTTCCTTTCTCAGGTTTCCCAACTGAATTAGAGGATTCGATAGGTTCCTCATCCACATAAGCTGCTCTTCCGGTATGCTCAATTTTCTTATCGGTGCTTCCTTGATGACATTCAAATGCTCTATGTCCTTCACCTCCACACTTGAAATAGGTTCCTCTGAATGGTTTCCTCTAATATCTTCCTTCTTCTCTCCTATATCCATCATTGCAGTATGAATTATGACCTGACTTGTCATTATGATAGAAATTTATATCTTCTCTCCCTCTATGGTATGAATTATATTCCTTTTCTTCACTACAGTAGGGTTTTCCATCTTTGTTTTGATCTACATAAGGTCTTCTTTCTTTGGATTGTGATCCACTCCTCTAGGATCTTCCTCTTGCACTTCTTTGCCTTTGTTCAAACTTCTTGTTCACCTTCTCTTTCACCTTCAATGCAAATTGGTATGCTTCTTCAACTGATGTCATCTTCACCAGGCTCAATTCTTCTTGGATGTTTGTTCTCGATCCATTGATGTACCTCACCACCTTTTTTTTTCTTGCTTCACTATGTCCAATCCTAATGATCATCTTGTAGAATTATTCAATATATTCCTTCACAGATCTCTCCTTTTGCCTCAAATTCTGTAAATTTTTTAACAATTCTAGTGCGTAATCAACAGGTATGAATTGATTCTTCAATTTTTTCACCATGTTATCCCACTTTGTGATTTTCTCTTTTCCTCTTCTATTTCTATCCAATTGAAATTCTTTCCACCATAAAGCAACATGACCTTTCAACTTTGTTTTTTCAAATCTAACTCTTTCTAGATCTTTAATTTCTTCATATTCAAAGTATTCCTCCATTTCATTGATCTAATCAATCAATTCTTTAGGGTTTAAATTTCCCACGTAATTTTGAATTTTAGTTATAGGCACTTACCAGTTTTCAAAATATCTTTCAACATCTTCACTTGATCTGATTCTTCTTCTTCTTCACCTAGGGCTCCTTCAATTTGATTCACAACATGATCCAACTCATCATCGCTTTCATCCTCATGTCTAGGGTTTAAACCTCACCTTCAATCTTCTTCAATAGCATCTAATTGGACTCACATTTCTTGCATCATCTCTAACATCTCATCCATTCTTCCAATGACCATAGCAGGCGCTCTCCTTGGTAGAATCTCTCTCCTTGGATCTAGTGTGACTGCCTAAATTCGGTGATCTGGCTACAAGGGTTTCAACTGCCTCATAGTTGGAGATCAGTTGTAAACACATACAGTCTACCTCAATTTGATGATCTATTCACCATAAGGAATGCCTTTAGGACTCACAAACTTGCTCTAATACCAATTGGTGTAGTCACGGGTGGAGGGTCTAGGGAGGATTGTCCAACCATGCATCGTATAGTCAACATAGCGAAAATAACACAAGAGAATATTTTGTAAACATAGATCTTTATTGAAGTGACAATATTACATGCATCATATGTCTCATGGGCGAATAACTAGGGTTCACAGGCCTATCATAGGGGAATTCAACATTACAATTGGCCAAAGGCCTTATTACAGACCCTCAACGAGGTTATTCAAAAAATTTATCTATTAACTATCACTAACTAAATGACTACTTTCAAATGATTAAAAATGATCTTAAGTATGATTCTCCAACTCCAACAAAGGTTTGCATCAGCCTTAAGGGTTTACAAAACCTGATGAATGATCAAACATGAAGGTTGACCTCAAAACAGGGTAAAAGCGCAAAGTTGTGTCACACTTTATAAAGGAAACAGCCAACACTAATCCAACTTTTAAACTTGAATCACTAAAAAGTGGCATATATGTTTTGAATTTTGAAATGATGTAAACTAGTAAAATATGTAGTTTTTAGTATATTTTATGTTTGTATTTTTAAAAAAAAATTAAAAAATTATTTTAAACTAGATTTTAATAAATTAACACTATAATTTAGTTGCTCATAAAATGTTGGAAAATAAAGTTGCATGAGACGTCAAACTTTTTTATAGTAATTTTTTTTTTTTCCAATTTTTTTGTGTATTTATAACTTGAAACTTTAGTGCATGGATATATTTTTTTCCAATTTTGATAAATATATATGTTTAAATAAATATTAAAATGTGTGAATCAAAAACCATGTGTTTCCATGGGATGTCAACTTTCATATTAAGTATTTATCTAAAATGGAAAAAAAATATACCATCTTGAAATAGATTCTTTTATTTAGTGCATCATATTTTTTTCAATTTTTTTTAATAAGTTTTGGTATTTTTCCTTGCCATAGTATGAACCTAATATTTTGTGTTGATAACCTACTTTTAGTAAAAATAAAATATAAAATATAAATAATAATTAAACTATTAAAATAAATATATTTTTGAAAACTAAACTTATGGATCTACAAAAGGGTATTTTTATATTTTTTTTAAATGTTATTTATATTAGTAAGAGTTATTGAAACTTCAAGTTTTTCAAATAATTTTTTTTTTTGGTAAATTGGACTCAAAGTGGTGCTCCATATATTTTTAGCCAACAATTTTAGTTGAAAAAGTTGTGGAAGTATCTAACTTAGCTAGAATGAATCTTACTAGATCATATGTTTGACCAAAATTGATTTTTAGTTAGAAATACTTAAATTCAATTGTGTTGATAAGTTGGTTGAAAGTGTGACATAACTTTGTGCTTTTACCCAACATGAAAGATAATTCTTCATGAAATGAAATGAATTTTGGATCTCCAAGAAAAATCTCATTGGACCCAAAATGTTTCTATGATGTCCCATTAAGCTCTGCACACTTCAAAATAGGTCCACACTATGAATTATGGACCAGGTCAACTCCAAATGCTCTGATTGTGAATGATAGTGAAATTTTGAGAGCAATAACTTTCTGCAAAAAAATGAAAATGATTTGCAATATGGATATGATGTAGATGATGCCATGTAGATGTTATATCCTGCTTCACAAGCTGGGAAATGATAATGCGGTGAAATGAAAAATGAACTATTGAAACTACTATTGAATGAAATGCAAGAAAATGTTTTTTTTTGTTGATACAGGGTTGCTTTACAGCCAAGGATGCTTCTGCATCACTAATAGTGTTTGGGCTTCTACAATGTTATTTTTACAATATGGTAGTTTTAGTGCCAATTCTTTCAGAACATCACCATTGGAATCCATTAGTACACATCCAACCCTAGAGAAACCTAAATTCCCCCTAGAGGCACCATAAAGTTTAACTTTACCATTGTGGGGGGTAGAGGCGATCAACTCGCTTTTTTATTCATATTTTCCTATTGGCATCCTTGAAGACCTCCTTGATTTTGGATCGGTAATTTTTTCCATTCTGAAAAAAAAAATCCCAAGAAGTGAAGATTGAATTTAGAGCTTTTTCTTATAAAATTTGAGCCATTACAACTTTCAAAATAGATTTCTTAATTTTTGCAACAAAACTCCTTATTGGTTGAGTTTATTTTTTGAAAATCATTGTATTCCTTTCCCATAAAATATTCTAAATCAATAAAGGTGGTGATACTTTCCAAATTAAAGCAAATAATGCCTCCTTATTGAGTGTAGGTGAATTGTTGAAGATATTAAATAATGTATTAGGCAATGGGGACTACCAATTCAACTTTTAAAGAATCAATTTCCAATAGGATTGAGAGAACCAAAAATTAAGAAGCAAGCAATTAGTTCTTTCCTCAACTTCACCACATAATACACAATTGAAAGGACTTGTTACTCCTATTTTCACCAACCTTGAACTTGTTATATTATTTTTTAGAGCTATCAAAGTAAAATATCATGCCTTAGGAATAACAACATAATTCCAACAAAACTTGTACGACCTAGTATTCCAAATATTATATCCTTCATATGTTAAAGATGTACACCGTTTCTTTACATTATACTGACCAAATTTTGAAGGGTCCCACACTTACTGGTCTAGAGAATTTGAATAGAAGACCTTTCTATTATAAAGTATTTGGTTTAGGAGTTATTTTTTATCTTGAGAAAAATAGTTTTTTATAAATATTTATACTCCAAATTTTTTAAGATATGCTCGTTTGATTGAATAAAATAATCTTTTAATTTCTCTACCCATTCCTATTTTAGAAACAAATTTTTCTCGCAAAAGGGAATCTTAACTTCCTAATGGAGATTTCCATTCCAAGTATCTTCCCAAAAAATGTATTTTCTTCATTATGAATAACCCAAGATAGGTGAGGCAAGATTACCTCCCTATAATTTATAATGAAATCCCACATTTTAGATTCATTTTGAGGGTTTTCTATGGTGAAAATTATCTCAAGATTGTTTGAATCTAAATATTTTGCTTAAATTAGCCTACACCATTTCACTTTTGGTTTAAAAACAAATTCCAAGCAAGATTTTCACCAAGGGTCGTATTTTAATCTTTGAGGTTCTATGTTCCAATACCATCATCTAATTTATCTCAACATATTTTATCACAATAAATTAGAGAGATCTTTCTCTTTTTATCCAAGTTTCCTTTTCATAAGTATAGTTGAAACAAATTTCCCACACAAACACCCTTTGTGAGCACACTATCTCCTCACACCCTCTTACAACCTACACACCTACATCATTGATTTTGTTAATTGATGTAGTGTAGAAAGTTGTACACCTTTATAATTTCACACTATGTTTCCATTCCTTTAATTAATTGAACTTAATTAAGCTTCTAATGGACCAAATTATGCATTCAAAAGCCTTATTATTCTCATTTTCCAAAAGGGAAACCTATATTAAATGATTGGTAATATTAATTTAAACACCTTAGAAATTATGTGTACTGGATTTAGGTCCTATGACCCATTCGCCCAAGTGTGAATGGGTCCCCTTTAAGTACCAAGACCTGATTTTTAATGTTTTTGGCAGTATTTTAATGATTCAAATTCAAGTTTCAAATGTTAGCTTGTGGAATCTAATTTTTTGAGGAATTAGATAAACACCTATATATACAAGGTCTTTTATCAATTCAAATTGAACATGCTTTATGAGAGAAATCCTATAGAAAATATTGTTGTCAAGAGCATTGAAGAACAGATTTATCAGTCATCTATAGCAGCAATCAAGATCATATCATCATGTCAAAGTCTATGTATATTCATGTCATGTTTTGGAGCTAACATTGTGATCTAGGTTTCAAGAATTCAAGCAAGCATTCAAGCATCAAATCAAGCCAATTCATGCAAGATCTAGACCTTAGAGTGATGTGTTAGACTTCAGTCCTCAAGGGAATCTATTAAGGGTTTAGTGAGTTACAACATAGCTTTGTTCATTCATCAATTCCTTCCATTCATCACTAAGGTTTAATTACCAACATGGGGTTTGACTAAGGCAAACCCCATTCGCCCAAAAATAAACATTTTTTCTTCCCTTTGTATGTGCAGATTCACAGGTGAAGGACTAAAAATTGATCAATGGGGCATTTTTTTGCAAAGTTTCATTTGTTGTCAACATGGTTGTCAAGACATGGAAACTTAGATTCAAAAAAATTATTTTTGGAATTCTGACAATGAAATTTGGGGTAAACAGAAGCTCGGATCTTGCACCAGAGGACCTCCGAAGTTGAGGAAAATCCCTGTGCAAATACCCATTCACCCTTGGGTGAATGAGTCCTGCTATAGGTCCTAAAACTCACTTTTTTGGGCAGGTACATACCACTCTGCACTTTGCAAATCTGCTTGCAAACTATCGTTTCCATTTCTATTATCATAGAAATCTACATTTCAAGTGTTAGGTCATATAATTCATTTAGTTAATGCATTTAAAATGATCTCCCAAAAGTGCCAATCAATTATTTTTGTCATAAGAAAGTAGAGGTCCAAGATCCCAAAATAAGGTTGGCTCACCTCAAGGTTGAAAGTCAATCTTATCCCTTTGTGATCTTAACTCTTTCTAATGAAACTTTAGAGAAAGTGATGAGGGCTACATCGCCCAAACCCCACACAAAACACAATAAAAAATAATAATAGAGAAAATACAAGATGGAAAAGCCACTTTTAATTATTTTTTGAAAATGAAATTACAGATTTAGAAATTACAAGGCTACAGCCTCATGGGCTTGATTCATTACATCCAAATCAACTCTAAAAATAAAATCTATTATTCGGAGCCACAATCTACACTAATGGAACCACCTTCTACAACCCCTACTTAACCTTTTTATTTTACCCAATAACTGCCCTAGAATGTTCTAGAAAGTGTAACTTTCTCTTTTCTTTTGGCGCCAAAAGTATCGCCATTTGATTTCTTGCCTAGGAAGATACTTTAATGAAATTCACTTTTTAGTGGGGTAGCTTCTTGGGGCCATAGATCTGGGTGTCTGATTTGCTATTATAATATATCGTTGGAAAGTTCTCAAAGAGATCTACAACACTAAAATAATCGAAGATCGTTTCGTCCACTTTTCAAGATATTTCGAGGCTTCTAAGGTTTTCAAATTTAAATTTGAAGTTGCATTCGAGAAATTTCTCAGGATGGAAACTTTAATATCTACCAAACTATACATGGTACTGAGATGATTCTTCTTTCACCAAAAATATTTTTCAGTTCCGCTCTTTGGGGTAAATTTTCAAGTCCATACGAGCTCGTTTTGGCTAACTTACTAAAAATAGTAAGTGACCATTTTTCACCTTTTTTGACTTATGACTATCTTACACCCCTTAAGTACCATCATGGGACTCAAAACAACTAAAGAAAAAAAAAATGAGGAAAAATAGTTTTTTTGGGTGATATAAGATTGCCCTACACCACTGGATGCTCCTACATCAAAAAGGTACCTAGATCATGTTTTTCTAAACAAAAGGTACATAGGACACCTTTTTCTTCATTTCAATTGATAATATATATTGCTCCAAATGTTTGATGTGTACTACACCATAGATTCCCTTCACTCTTCCATTAAAGAATTAAATTTAAAATTTACTATGGCCAATTACACTCAAATGAAAATCACCACCAAGTTACACCTTCCCACCATTATATTCTTCATATTTTGAAATCCACCCCAATTGAAGTTCATATGGAAGGAATCTCCAAATTCTATCAACCACACACTTTCCAATATGTGAGTTCTCAAGGCCGCAACAAAGGCATTTGCATCACTTTGAGAGGAACAACTTCCTACACTAATCTTGAGAGGAGGATAATACAAAACGTTACATATCTTTAACAGTTACAAAAACTTAAACATAAATAGCATGCATACCACAACATAGTGATTTACGTGGGGAAAAACGCTTTTAGGAGAAAAACCACACACTCCAAAAGTTGTCCAATATATTATTCAAAAATCACAAATATTGCAATATACTTGCAGAGCAAGCTTCTCACAGGAGTATCACCAACCAAAGATCTCGAGGCAACATGACCGCTATCATGCTCTCAGAGTACATCATGATCCAAAGTTGTAATACAATTCCCTCATAAAATAGGGTTGTCTTCTAGGGCAAGTCAAGCTAATAAAATATCGATCATCAGATCTGAGACCTAATGATGAACGGTCTTGATTTACAATATAAATAATAAATAATTTTTTCCTTTCGGGGTTTTTTCCCTTGAGCCCTCACCAAGGCACGCAGCCCCTAGACCCCTCGAACCCCTCATGGGGGGGAAACCCCCTCACCCACCCCCCCATCATTGGCATATCAATAGTACCCTATGTAATTGCAAGGTTGAGACACATTTTCCCAACAATTAATATATTGATTCAACTCTTTAGGATAGATCTACATTTTACATTACAATGGCTTATAAAGCCAATATATTCTCATGCAAACTACCCAAAGTTCCTTATGAGAATAACTCTCAAGAAACTAACTATTAATTTATTATTTTAAGATAAAATTAACCTATTTATTTATAAATATTTATTTATTATTCTAATCTATACTAACTATGATGTAATAAATCATGCATTCCCCCTTTATTACATCAAAAGGTGGAACACTACAAGAGTTCATCACAACAACCCTTCTAGAGACTTTGATGAAGCACCTTCACCAATCCTCCTCACTCACCCAGGAAACACCAGATTGACTCCATCAATAGATCTCCTGATTTTAGAAATTGTAAAGCCCTGCACAACATGAGATAACATAAAGTATCCCCATCCTCCTTACACAATGAGATAAATTTCCTCTGAAATTCCACATCTCCTCTGAGAGTGTCAAAATAACTCCTCTTGTGTTGCACATGAGAGAACAACTCTTCTCCAAGAGTCCAAATCTCCTTCGATTTTTTCAAATCCCTCCTCCAGTGTTGTGGAAACAATCCCTTCTTTGTTGTAGAAAATAACCTCAACCAATGTAGATACATCAAGTGCACCTACAAGAAAAATCAACCCCCCTTTTTTCTAAGGGACAAGAAAATCCAAGACCCTAGTTTCTAAGAGACAAATAGAAAAGGTTCTTCTCATTCAATGAATCATCCCTAAGTGAGAAGCTAGCTCAGGATGATAAAATGTCTCATGCCTCCATTTCCTCCAACCTACAATTGAACCCTTTAGATCTTAATTACCAAATATAACATTAATGGCTTGAAGTGCATCATTAGTAAATGCATAAAAGTGTGTATATGGGGATGTCAGATTCAATAAATAATGCATCCATTACAATTAAAAATTTAATATACATGGGATGACCAATCTATTTGTCATGTCATGCATATGAGGAACTCTTACATAAACCTTTAGCCTAGTGAGAACTAATTCCCCTCACTTTAATTTTTCTGAAATTATTCCTCTAATTATTATCCTTATTTTAAAAATATCCCACTACACCCTTGATTTAACCTTGACATCTATGAATTTTCAATTAACTATATAACACCACCTTCATTCAATTTACTACCCTTTTCTCATAAAAACTCTTAACTCAAAAGAACGCAAAGTAAATCAAAGCTTTAACATTTCCCTCACTTATCATTTGAAACAATTGTATTTGGGTGATCCCACAATACTGGTTTACAATTCCGTTGAGGAAGGAAAATTGCAAAAATTCTCCCATGAAGAAAATTCCAAGTTTTGGGGGGTTCGCACGAAGGGGGTGTTCACTCTAACCCAAAAGGGGTTCGCTCTAACCCCCCTCTGAGCAAATCCCCTTTTTGTGATGTGACCACTTTTTGCACACTTTTTAAAATGAAATCAAAGGGAAAGTGAAGACAAAGGGAGGTTCGCTCGAACCCCCCTTCAAGCGAAACCCCTTTGCTCAAAAGAGTCAATGGGGGGTTCACTCGAAGGGGGTTTTGAGAAAACCCCCTTTTTTTCCCTTCTCCCCCTCTTCTATCAAATCTCTACAAAAAAATTCCTTTCGAAGCTCAAGTTGAGGATGAAAATGGAGGAGACTTCACTGACCCAACTAGATGATGGTAGACCTCGGAACAAGCTATGCATCGAATATAATTTTAATATGTTTTAGTTTTATTATGTTTTTTTTTAGTTTGATTAAACATAGGTTTCTCACCAAAAATCAAGCTCCTTGTTTTGTACATGTGGAAAAATAGAAAATTATCAAAAAAAATTAAAAATTATCAGTACACTAGATATTGATGTCCCCGATCCAACAAAAAAAAATGAATTTTGATATATACAAAAGAATTATGTTAGCAAGTAAATCATGTCTAAATTGTAACTAGTTTGAGTTCAAAACTTAATTAAGAAAAAATATTCAATGAAATGCTATGAAACCAATTATTTCATGCACTAGATATCATAGTTACGAATCTAAATTTGAAAAAATTAGAATTTTATCCTTCATAGAAAAAAAGTTGTGTTAGCAAGTACAAGTCACTCTTTAAAAATGGTGTTTACTATTAAAAACTAGTTTTCGAAGGAGATGGAAAAAAAAGTGCAATCTAATTCCAAAATTTTTGAAAAAAAATATATTTAGAATCTACAGATAAAATGTCACAAATCACTAGTTTGCATCATCTTCAAATTCCTCATGGTTTAACCGCTATAGGTGCCCAAAAGTGAAGATTTAGTTAAAAAAAATCTGTTCAATGTCCAGTTTGGCCAAAAATTGTAAACCAGTATTGTGGGATCACCCATTTATTTCCAATGGTTTCAACCTATCACTTTATTTTTAATGCACAAATCAAAATAGAAAATTAATATCACTTGAAACAAATGAATTTATTTCCAATGATTTCAACCTATCACATTTTTTAATGCACAAATCAAAATTAAAAAAATAGAATTTTTGATGAAATTTTTCATCACTCAAATCTTACCATGATTATCTTCTTCCAAAATAAACTTCTCTTCTTCTACACAATAGCTTCTCTTCACACTTTATTTCACATCCAAAACTATGTGCTCCCTTTTCTCTTGCCAAGATTGTAGAATGGATCATCAAATATCAATAAAACTAGAACAAAACTCAATTTTTTATGCCTAATTTTCTTTGAAAACAAAATTAACATGCCTAGCAATGATTTTAAGCTTCCAACAAGAGATTTAAACAACTTAATTTATATTTTGATTGCCCAACATGAGTTTAAATTCCCAACAAAATTATTTTTAATAGCCTGTATGGTCATACAAGACTAAAACACCTTCTTCCCACATTGTTTCACACAAGACAAAGATAATGAAAACCAAATGTATCAATACCTTCTTAAATGCCTTTGACTACTACAAATATCACGCCATTCTTTTTCTTTAAACTTCTCATGAAATACTCTTAACTTCTTCAATTCATTTATGGGTTTTATTCTACTCTTTCTCTTTTTTTCAAATAATTTTGAATTTTCAAATTTTGTTAAGAAACAAAAAAAATATATTATAGTTTTATTGTGACTGTTTTAGATTGATATAATGAAATGTCATTTTAAAAATAAAACAATATACCAACATACCATATTTCCTTGCAAGAAACCTTTTCATTGCTTCTTCACATGCCTAGCATCGTGAACACTCTAATACCATGTTGAAAATGGTAGAACATAAAATTATATTGCAAATCAAACCATTTTGCTCTATAGAAATATTAAAAATATAAAATATTAATATACTGATTCAACTCTTCGAGATAGACATGAATAACTACCAAGAAAATATCTATTAATTTATTATTCTAACTAAAAAACTAACTTTTTATAAATTAACATTTACATGCTAATTTATTTATTTACTATTCTAATTGTAGACACCTTAAATTTCTTCTTCATTCCATAATTAATTAAATTTTAGTTTAAGTAATTATCATAGCATTGAAAAATGTGCATAAATAACAAGGAATTAGTTACTCATCGTTGGTCATGTGTTTGTTGATCGCTCGTACTCTCGAACCCGCTCAGTACATGTGTATGATGAGGGATATTCATCATCTTGCCTTCTACTTTAGAGCTCAAAATTCACCAAATGAAAGAGTGAAAATGACCCCTCTTTCATCCTTTGGACCTATTTATAGGACCTTCTCACCCCATTCCTTTCACCCTTCTATGTTAGAAGCCCCACTTCTTACCTTCTTTCGCCATTTGTCTATTTCTCATCCTTTTTCCTTCGTTCCTTTGCCAATCATTTTCATTTTTTCTCCTCTTTCTCCACTACTTTTCTACTAATTTTTTGATAATTTACCCCAAAACCCCTTTTTGGGGTAGTTCTGATTTGGCGCTCCAAATTCCCCTACCCATTTTCATTTGCATCTCAATATCATCACTTCATTATCTCTTCACTCATCCATTTCACCAATCCCAATACTCCTACCAACCCTACATCGTATGTGAATCCTAATCCATGCCATCTCTCACAAACCATTTAATCACAACCTTGATCTTGTTTCAAAATTTTCTTCAAAGCCTCAATCCATCCAAACATCATTGTTGAGATGTATCCTTCCCAATCCTTGTGTTGTTTTCAGATATATTATTCCCACATCAACTACACTCCATCCATCATCAATCAATCTTGGCTTTTAGCATAACTAGGGCAACATCATGTTTGACCTTGAATCCTTTTGTACTTACTCACTCTCAACATTCTCAGTTGATTATCCATTCCTCCTTCCATCCCACTATATGTTCATCATCTTTCATCCTCTCATCCATTTCGAGAGCACACCCATCTTCTCTTCAACCCATATGTCCTCTCAAGGGTGCATTATTACACCCCATTCCCCTTACACATTATTCTTATCACCCAAAAATTCTCACATCGAGATGACCCGACATAATACCATTTCCCTAAAGTCAGTTGGGGCATATTTCACTTTATTTGATGTGATGTCACTCCCATTGGTTGCGACACCACATCAAAAAGGGGGGAAATGTAGACACCCTAAATTGACTCATCATTCCATAATTAATTAAATTAAATTTTAACTAATACATAATTAAGTAAATAAAATATTTAACTGGTTATTATCCTCATTCTTCTTGTATAATCGTAAAATTGCACCCCTCGCAATTTCACATACATTTTTGCATCCACTTTAGTGTCCACTCCTTTAGCATCTTGAGTAGGGTCATTTTAGCCCTTGCATTAGCCTTTTCCCCTCTCAGGATGCTCCAACACTCAAACAATTATCTTTGAGCATGCTTTCCACTTGTCACCTCCTTTGGTCAATGGTAACGGCTTGAGATGCTTTGTAACCACCCGGGAAGCTTCCTTTTGCTTCTTTTCTCTCTTTAAAAGATGTTCTTTCACTTCATTTGCAAATCTTCCTCCATTTATAGCTCCACTCTTCTGCTTCTAGCTTCTCTCTTACTTTGGCTCTAGCCTTCTACTCTCCAACTTTTGTTTGCATAGCTTCATGTAGCTTGTTATAGTAGCTTCAAGCTCTCTCAAGCTCCCTTTAGAACACTCTTTGTAGCTCTATTTTCCTCATTTCATGCTTGTGAGCATCCTGGGATTCCATATCCCCTACCATTTACATACTTACTTCGTGATATGGGTTCTCCTCCTTGAGTGGGGATTGTTTTTATCACCTCTTTTGTGATACAGGTTCTACCCCTCGAGCGGGGTTTGCTTTTATCACTCCTACTTGGTGGTGCGGGTTCTACTCTTGAGTGGGTTTTTCTTTCACCACACGCTTTGTTCATTTCTCTCTCTCTATCTTTTTGGCTTTCCGTGGAGGTGGGAACACCAAAACAGGGATTTGACTGAGGCAAACCCCTATACAGCCCCAACACTTTCTCCAGATATCACACTTGCAGGTATTGAAGACATTCATGTATGAGAGGCTTCATCACTCACGTGGTTGTAAGTATTTCTTTACTTTCTCTCTTCTTTATCATTTACCTTGCTTTATTCTCATTTCTATCACTTTCTATTACTTTATCACATTCTATAATTTCTCAATAGTCAGAGTAGAAGTAGTCATTTAGGAATTCTCTATGATATTCTCACTTCCTGGTCTGTAGGAGACACCAACGCGCCTCTGGTACGCTAGCGCGTCGTGATATCATCTATATTTTGTGTTAATGTCCTTTGGCTGAGAACTTGCCAGTTTGTCTAGAGAATCTCTGTGACCTCTTTCAAATTTTGAAACTCTCGTTGTTATTGTTCCTGAAGTAGTTTAGGGCAGTTCACCCCGTGAGGCTCTCTGAATGAAGAGAACTCGTGAGTAGTGAATCCCCCTCTTCTACACTTCTTAATTAATCAAATTATTTCTTTGATTAATTTCCCTCCATCGTCGTATTTAATTAATGCTCCATTCCTCAAAGGTTAATTAATTCATTTTAATTTAACCTTAACCTTTATTTCTCTAAGTCCTTTAATCCCAATTAAGTTAATTAATCCTTGACTAATTAACTTAATCCACCTCCTAATCCTCATTAACATTTCTTACAATTTTTAATTCCTCCCACTTCCCCAAACTTGTAGACATGTGACATGTGTCATACAAACCCTCTTAAAGGCTTGCATGCACATGTCACTTTCCCTCTCTAAGTCATCCTTTGACCTCTCTTTCTATTGGATGCTCACACATGTGTGAGATCCTCTTCCCCATGAAGCCGCCCTATACTTTCCTCTTCTTCCTACTTGTCACAATTTCAAACCTACATCTCTTACACTTTACCATTTTTGTTTCCACTTGTCATCTTCTTGCTCTTCCCAATGTGTGCTCACACATGTGTAATAACACCTTGCTCTCTTTTGCGTGCCACATATCACACTCACATGCTTTCACCTTGTGACACTTGTCAAAGGCTAAGTCTTGACTCTCTCCTTAAATCCCAACCATTCATCTCACAAGAAGATCTTAGCCCTCCATTCATCCTTCCAAAAATCTATAAATTGGATCCTTTCTATCCCATTTTGATCATCTTGTGTTGGTCAAACTTATGTTGTTGAATTTTTTGGGAAATTTTTGGATGGTGTGATGTGATGCTAATATGTGGTTGTCATTGATGTCAACACTATTAGCATTTGATATTCTAAGTGTTGTATATGTCGAGGATATTGAGAAAATTATAAGTGAATGTGTTATAGGTTCCTAGTGGAACTATGCAGGTCATGAAGGCATTACGTTATGTACGTAAAAGGTTATTTGTTGTGGATCAAAGGGTTTATTGTTGAGTATGTATATAACATCTACCGGAAGTTTCAGAGGTCCACATGAACTTGTTTGCAAGTTGTGGTCTGACGGTGTTTTGTTGGTCTCTGTCAGAGTTTTTGAGTGAAGATTGTATGTTCCCGATTATCTCAGTTGTCGCGGATGTCTCTCTACTACTTCTTGGTGTTTTTAGATGTCTCTAGTTCATCCTCTATCTTTTTGGTATGTCCACATGATTCTGTGAAGCTCGCGATTGAAAATATTTTCTTACGCATGTCCGTTTTTCTTGTTCTTGTTTGACATGTTGATGCTAGTATCTTGTGGATGTTCGAGGTGTGATTAATTGGATATTCTTGTTTTGGAGAAGTGAATTTGGGTCCCCACTATGTTGTGGCCGACCTTGGCGGGTGCGCATTGAAAATTTAATTGTGAATTTAAGCCGACATTGAAAATATATTATTTTCCTCTGGTCGACTTTGTTATGGTGAAATATTTGTGGGGGGTATATAAGAAGCAATTGTGTGGATAGTTTGAGGATTATGTGAAGTGTGGTTAATTTGTTGAGTATGTGTTGTGTGCTCTTGTGTGCATAAGTGTGAATATCATTGAAGAGAAAGTTTGTAGAAGGTTGAGCGAAGTATGCAGAAGTATTGTGCCTAATTGGAACTGTAATCAAGCTTGGATAGAAGCCATTCTCTTAGTTCAAATTTATGGATAGTTTTAATCTGAATCTTTCTGTAAGATAGTGAGTCTTCTATTTGTAATTGAGCAGTGAGCTCTAGGCAATGAGCCTGAATGCATGTGCATTCCCCTTATTATTTTTCTTTATACTTTTAATAGAGAATAATCTTGTGGACTGACATCCACCGTGGTTTTTCCCCTAACAGGGTTTCCACGCAAAAATCTTGGTGTTCTTTGTCTCTTTGATGTGTTAATTGCTTATTGTTAATTGTTTATTCATCAGATCTAAAGTTAAGTTTGTAAAGTTCAAATTTCTATGACAACTAATTCGCACCCTCCCCCTCTCAGTTGTTTGTCCTTGATTTTTCCAACAATTGGTATCAGAGCTAGTTCCTCTGAAGAAAATTCTAACAACTTGAGGTGATCTGGGATGGCAACATTCAAGAAGGACAGCCCTAGATTTGATGGCACCAACTACTCACTATGGAAAGTTGGGATGCAATTTCATTTACAGTGCATTGGAGATGCTATCTAGAAGATTACAAAGAATCAATACACTATTCCTACAAATGGACCCTCCACTCCTGATGAGATCAAGGATGCAAAAATCAATACTAGAGCCATTGAAGCATTGGTGAGCGCTCTGACAGATTCAGAGATGGCTAATGTGGTAGGCCTGCAGACAACTCATGAGATCTGGATAAAGCTGGAAACTTTGTATGAAGGAGATACACAAGTAAAGATGGCTAAGCTACAAAGTCTGAAAGGTAAGTATGAAAACTTGAATATGGGTGAAGATGAGAATATTACTTCTTTTATGCAAAGAGTAAATGAGATAGTGTTAGGTATTAAATGTGTCGGTGGTTCAGTAAGTGAAGATGAAATTGTGGCTAAGATACTTAGATCCTTACCTCCCTCCTACAAGTCGAAATTTCATGCTATTGAAGAGTTTATGTCTATAAACAAGATGACAAGAGACACATGGATAGGAAAGCTTGTTGCTTTTGAAACAAGTGAATTTGGTGAATCCACACCAAAGACTGAATCTGCATTCAAAGCTACTGTATCTGAAAGCTACAAGGGAAGTTATAGTCCTGGAGAGAGTTCTAGAAGGGCATCCAAATATGATGAAGAAATGAAACAGATTGAAGACCAAGATAGAGAAGTTCTAGAACTAGAAGCACTCATTGCAAAACAAGAAGGAAGAGGAAAAGGTAAGTATGAAGATGTATTACCTATTAAATGTTTTTCATGCAGTAAAATAGGTCACTTTGCATCAAGATGTCCTGAAAGAGTTCCTAGGTCTAAACCTAGAAAACCTAGATTTTAGAAGAAATGCTACTTTGTTGAAGAAGCAGTAACAGATGATGAGTCTTATAAAGATGTTGGAAATGAGGATGATTGGGCTTTTATTGCTACCACTGAAAATAAGCCTGAACCTACTAAGTCCACTGAAGAAAAGAAAGCTCTTGCAGCCTGTATTGAGGAGAAAGATGAATGGGTCATTGATAGTGGGTGCTCACATCATATGACCAGTGACAAAAGCAAGTTTGTGAATCTAGAAGAGTATGATGGTGGGATTGTGAGATTTGGAGACAATAATGCTAGTGTGATTCGTGGTAGAGGCTCTATTAGCCTTGGTGGTAAAGAAAATACTAATGATGTTCTCTATGTTGAAGGCCTAAAGCATAACTTGTTAAGGGTTGGACAGATGGTGCATAAGCGATATGATCTACAGTTCAAGGATAGAAAATTCCAAATTCATGGAAAATTTGGAAACATGATTGCCACTAGTGTGCAGACTAAAGGTAACATCTTTCATTTGAATACTGCTAATGGTAGTTGCTTAATTACCCAAGTAGATGAAAGTTGGTTATGGCATAGGAGATTGTGTCATGTAAACTTTGACATCATTAAGATAAGTTCTACTCAAGCAGTAAGAGATCTGCCTAAATTAGTGAAGCCTGCTAATGTAATCTGTCAACAATGTCAAATGGGTAAACAAACTAGAGTTTCCTTCTGAAGCAAGCAATTTCACTCAAATAATGTGTTAGATCTGTTACATACTAATTTGTGTGGTCCCTCTAGAATTAAGATCATTCATGGAGAAATATATTTTATGCTTGTCATTGATGACTACTCTAGACTGGTTTGGGTTTCCTTTTTGAGAGAGAAAAGTGAAGCATTAGATAAGTTCAAAAGCTTTAAGGCCATGGAAGAAAATGAAAAAGGTCTGAAGATCAAATGCCTGAGATCTGACAAAAGTGGAGAATTCCTTTCAAAATAATTCAATACTTACTATGAAGAGCATAGAATTAAAAGACAACTATCTACTCTCTGAACCCCTCAACAGAATAGAGTTGCAAAAAGAAAGAATAGAACAATTTTGGATGTTGCCAGAACAATGATGGTGGAAGGAAATGTGCCTCAGATGTATTGAAGTGAAGCGGTAAGTATTGTTGTATATACCTTGAATAGAGTAAATGTGAATGGTAATTCTGATAAGACTCCTTATGAATTATGGTTTGGTCATAAGCCTATTGTCAAATACTTCAAAATATTTGGAAGCAAATGCTATATCAAAAGAGATGATGACATAGGAAAGTTTGATGTTAGAAGTGATGAAGGAATCTTCCTAGGTTACTCCACAAAGAGTAAGGCATACAAATGCTACAACAAAAGACTAAGAAAAGTAATTGAAAGTGAAAATGTCAAGGTGGATGAGGACTTGGTCAGATCATCCAGAAGATGCAACTATGATTCATATGAAGACATCATGAACCAAGGGAAGAATTCACAATCACCAAATCTACTTCATATTATTCCATATGCTCTGATGAAGCAACCACAAGTTGTTCCAGTAAATCAAGTCAGACAAGAAACGTAGTCAAGTGCAACTACACAAGTAAGTTCATAAAACACAGAAGTCTGAGAGAGTCCTAAAACTCCAAGGTATGAAAAGTTGAATCATTATGAAAGTCAAATCATAGGAGACAAGAGCAAAGGAGTGCAAACTAGAAAGAAAATTGTTGAAGAATACTATCTAATTTCCAAAATTGAACCTAAGAATGTCATTGAAGCCTGTCAAGATGAACATTGGCTAGAAGCTATGAAAGAAGAACTATCACAAATTGAAAAGAATGACACATGGACACTGGTTCTTAGGCCCAAAGACAAGAATTTGATTGGCACTAAGTGGGTATTAAAAAACAAGCTGAATGAAGATGGTGAAGTGGTCAGGAACAAGGCAAGACTAGTATGTAAAGGTTACTCCCAAATGGAAGGTATAGATTTTGAAGAGACCTTTGCGCCTGTTGCTAGAATTGAAGCAGTAAGACTATTTCTTGCTTATGTTGCTTACAAGAACTACAAAGTTTACCAAATGGATGTAAAGTCCGCATTTCTAAATGGGGAACTTGAAGAAGAAGTGTATATTGAACAACAAGATGGATTTTAGCTAACATATGAGGAAGACATGGTTTTTAGGTTAAAGAAAGCCTTGTATGGACTCAAACAAGCCCCCAGAGCCTGGTATGCCAGACTGGAATGCCTACTGAAGCTTGGATTCTCAAAAGGTACTGCTGACAATAACTTATATTTCAATATAGATCATGATAAGGAGTTAATCATAGAAGTTTTTGTTGATGATATCATCTTTAGTGGAGATGATAATTTGTGCATGAAGTTTGTTGATGAAATGAAGAATGAATTTGAGATGAGCATGATTGGTGAAATGAAGTTCTTTCTAGGAATACAAGTTTCACAATTGGATCAAGGGATTTTCATATCTTAGTCCAAGTATGTGAAAGAACTGTTACGAAGTTTAGTATGGATGATTCCAAACCAGTTGGTAGACACATGGTAATCAGATGTAAGTTGACACAAAATGATGATTCTCCTAAGGAAAATCAAACTAGATACAAATCAATGATTGGAGGATTACTCTACTTGACATTGACAAGGCCAGATATTATGCATGTTGTATGTATGGTTGCAAGATTTCAAGCTGATCCAAAAGAATCGCATGTAACTATTATCAAAATAATTTTTAGATACTTGAAGGGAACTGCTGATTTTGGACTTTGGTATTCAAAGGATGATGATCTTACACTATGTGCTTATACATATGTTGATTGGGCTGGTGATGTGGATGACAGAAAAAGTACTAGTGGTGGTGCTTTCTTCCTTGGGAAGAAGCTCGTATCCTAGTTAAGCAAGAAGCAGAGCTCTATTTCTCTATCCACTACTAAAGCAGAATATATTGTTGCTGCAAATAATTATACTTAGGTGCTATGGATGAAACAAATGTTGAAAGATATCAAGGTGATATATGAAGAACCTATTGCAATATGCTGTGACAACTCAAGTGCAATAAATATATCAAGGAATCTAGTACTACACTCGAATACCAAGCATATATCAATCAAGTTTCACTTCTTAAGGGAGAAAGTGAATGAGAAGGAAGTTAGACTGGAGTATGTGCCTACAAAAGAACATATTGCAGATATCTTTACAAAGCCATTTTTGAAAGATACTTTTGAATATCTCAGAGGAATGTTAGGGGTAGTTACCCCTCCTGAAAAGAACTAAATGATACACTTACTTGCATCAATCTGTGAGCTACATTGCTATATTTTAATCTAGATTGATGTTTCTATGGCTACTACTCAGGGGGAGTAGTCAGATGTGCAGAGATATGGCTCAGAGCATGTGTGTGGAAAGTTCATAGTTACCTTTGCCATTGATGTCAAAGGGGGAGAAGTGTAATGTGAAAAATGTAAATATCTAAGGGGGAGAAGTGCAGAATGAAAAATCTTTCCAAGAAGAAGAGCAATTGTGCAGTGTGTTGGGTTGATGGTATTTTTCACATCATGTGTTGCCATCAATGCCAAAGGGGTAGATTGTTGGGAAATTTTTGGATGGTGTGATGTGATACTGATACGTGGTTTTCATTAATGTCAACACTATTAGCATTTGATATTCTAAGTGTTGTATATGTCGAGGATATTGAGAAAATTATAAGTGAATGTGTTACAGGTTCCTAGAGGAATTGTGCAGGTCATGAAGGAATTACGTTATGTACATAAAAGGTTAGTCGTTTTGGATCAAAGGGTTTAATGTTGAGTATGTCTAGATCATCTACCGGAAGTTTCATAGGTCTGCATGAACTCATGTGCAAGTTGTGATATGACAGTGTTTTGCTGGTCTCTGTCAGAGTTTATGAGTGAAGATTGTATGTTCCTGGTTATTTCGGTTGTCGCGGATGTCTCTCTGATAGTTCTTGGTGTTTTCAGATGTCTCTAGTTCATCCTCTATCTTTTTGGTACGTCCACATGATCCCGTGAAGCTCATGATTGAAAATATTTTCTTGTGCATGTTTGTTTTTCTTGTTCTTGGCCGACATGTTGATGCTAGCGTGTTGTGGATGTTCGAGGCGTGATTAATTGAAGTATTCTTGTTTTGGAGAAGTGAATTTGGGTCCCCACTATGTTGTGGCCGACCTTGGTGGGTGCGCATTGAAAATTTAATTGTGAATTTAAGCCAACATTGAAAATATATTATTTTCCTTTGGCCGACTTTGTTATGGTGAAATCTTTGTGGCGGATATATAAGAAGCAATTGTGTGGATAGTTTGAGGAGTATGTGAAGTGTGGTTAGTGTGTTGAGTATGCATTGTGTGCTCTTGTGTGCATAAGTGTGAATATCATTGAAGAGAAAGTGTGTAGAAGGTTGAGTGAAGTATGCATAAGTATTGTGCCTAATTGGAACTATAATCAGGCTTGGACATAAGCCATTCTCTCAGTTCAAATTTCTGGATGGTTTTAATCCGAATCTTTTTGTAAGACAATGAGTCTTCTATTTGTAATTAAGCAGTGAGCTCTAGGCAGTGAGCCTGAATGCATGTGCATTCCCCTTATTATTTTTCTTTATACTTTTAACAGAGTATAATCTTGTGGATTGACATCCATCGTGGTTTTTCCCCTAACAAGGTTTCCATGCAAAAATCTTGGTGTTCTTTGTCTCTCTGATGTGTTAATTGCTTATGGTTAATTGTTTATTCATCAGATCTGAAGTTAAGTTTGTAAAGTTCAAATTTATGTGACAACTGATTCACCTCCCCCACTCTCAGTTGTTTGTCCTTGCTTTTTCCAACAGAATTCACTATCAAAACCTCTTCCATACCCAGGTTATGATACATTAGAGGGAAACCACATAGTTGCATCATCAAGGAGCATATCAAGTAGACATGGGTGCATCTACTTCAGCTCAAACCATGAGGTGAAAAAGGTAAAAGGAAAGGAAATTATGTTTTATTTGCATTTATCTTTGTATTTTTATCCTTTCACCATTTCATCATCTTCACTAATCTATACTAACTGTGATGTAATAAATCCAACAATAAATAGCATAAGTAATACATGAAACCATTAAAATGCAATTAGGAAACAATGAGCTAAAACTAACCAAACTACAACATCAAAACCCCTAGTCAAAATCCATCACCAAAATCCTAATATAAGTCCACAAACTAAAAATAGCATATTCCTTCAACTTGTCATAAGCTCGCCATAATCCACTCACCAACTCATGTGATCCATTTTGGCTCCATTATCTCCAATAAAATATGTTTTATGACATGTACATGCATCATTAGTTGGTCAACAAGTGTAAGACTCTCTTATAGCCCTCTTATGCATCATAGATTCTCTTGCATTTCTAATATGGAAGGCCCAACTTCCAAATGTCATAAATATAGTTCCAAGAAGCTAATTAAGCCCCCTTTTTTAAAAATAAAGATCTCAAAGAGGTCCACATCACCATAACCAATGTGCTTTGGTTGAGGTCCATTTGGATGTTCTTTCAAGTCCAAAATCATCTTCTAGATTCCTAAAATATGCATTTTTGTGTTTTGTAACTTGAAAATTCCATTTTTTTCCATTCTTAACATGAGAGTGCAAGGTTGAGATACCTTTCTTGACAATATTGTTCTTGAGGATTCTACCCAACTCATGCTAATATTCTTGCATGTTTTAATGTCACTTCTTTTATTCCTCCTTTTGTTTTCAATGTGGATGTTGAGTCTATCCCTTCTAATGAGCTGACTATCTTCCAATTCACTACAAGCATTTGTCATCTCTCATATGCATTCACTTCTGGCTTGATTCATCCTTATAAGCCCCTTCAAACCCCCTCTTCAAAAAATTACATCATAGCTTTCAGTTTTTCAGCCAGCTTAGAGATTAGACTATACATGTGCATACTATGCTTTACATATTAGCATAGTATGCAAATATCATTGGCCCAAGATTTTAAGTGGTAATTGTATATTATATCATTGAAGCTTGTGATTCCTTTTTTGCTCCATGCTTTCGCTAAGCACCCCTGCAATAAGGCAAGGGGTTTCTCCTTATGATATAGATTCCACCAAATTGAGCTGGTAGGGCATATTTTGTTCTCGTTATTTATGATTTTGTTCCTACCTTTGATTAGGTGCCTAACTTGTTCCCAAGCTTTCTAAATTCTTTTGAAAACATGAGATCCAACAAGGGTAATAGGGAAGTTTCCAAATAATAAGTCACAAAGAGGGAGATGCTTCCAAGATTTTGCTTGCTTGGGGAATGCTAATTGAATATTTTTCCTTATTAAAATCTTCCAAGGTTCATTACCTTTTAGGGCTTTAAATATCCATTTAACAACAAAGGAAATGCATTGGTTTTTTAGATCTTTCAATCCTAAACCTCCTTCATTTTTGTCAAGATAGCACCAATCCCATTTTACCGCATGTTTTTTTGGTTTCCTTTTCCATCCAACCATAACAAGTGTGATTTTTCTTTAGATTTATTCTATTTGGTAACTACCAAACAACCAAACTGAAGAATACTATAGGTTATAAGAGGAGAGAAATTTTTGACACACTTGCATCCTTCCAACCAGGGATAGGTAATACTTATCCCATTTATCAAATTTTTATTAATCTTTTCCTTTACCCAGTTCCACATTTCTTTTAAACATGGGTTAACAAACAAATGGGATGCCCAAGTATCTAACTTGCTTACCTGGTCCCCCCATTGGAAACCATAACAATGGAACTAGTCGAGGAGGCTATTTGTCCAACTTAACATAATGGATTTTTCTTTGGATATTTTTGCCCTAGACACCTCACAAAAAATGTTCAACTTATACATTAAGTTCTCAAAAACAAAATTTCAAGTTGGATAAAAAGGGAAATATCATCTACAAATTGGATATTTAATAGGTCATCTTTATTGGGGAGGGTTAGCCCTCTAACCATGGGTCTGTCAATTGAACATCTTAATAGATAATAGATGGCATCTGATGCAATCACAAATAGGGTTGGGGCAAGAGGAAACCCTTTCCTAATTGATCTCTATAGATAAAATTGATTTGAGGGTGACCCATTTATATCAACCTGAGCAACTGCATCTTACATTAGGGTATTAACCATCTGAAAAAATTCATCCTAGAATCCAAAAGATTCCAAAGCCATCAACAAAAAAAGGCCATTCAACCCTATCATATTCCTTATCAAAATCTAGAAGGGGCATGCCTACATTCTGGTTGGAGTTCCTTTCCCACTCCATAGCCTCCTAGCTCATTAGCAGGTTCTTAGGATGTATCTATTTTTGATGAAGCTTGTTTTAGTGTTGTTGATAAAGATAGGGAGGATATCAACTAGTCTCAAAGCTAGGACCTTTGCTAAAATATTGTATGAAACATTCAGCAGGGTGATAGGTCTCCAATTTTTAACTAAAGACTTATCCCCCTCTTTAGGTAGAAGCTTTAATATGCCTTTGTTAATATTTTCTCCAAGGGAGCCTCTTTTGATGGCTTCAGTGTACACTTGTGTTAGATCTTCACTTACCCAACTTATATTTTTCTTAAAGAATCCTACAATAAAGCCATTAGCCCCTGGAGATTTGTCATTATTGAAGGTTTGTATGGCTTTGACATTTTTTTCCTTATTTATCTATTTTCTTAATCCTTTTGCAACCTCTTCAGATATTTTTTTAGGTATTACTAATTTGCAATGATTTCTAGCACTACTCTTTTACTTGATATCCCCTTCTGAAGTAAATAGGTTTTTGTAGAAGAGAGAATTTATTTTTTATTTATTCTAGATAATTTATCAATTTGTTGTCTACCCATATTGAACTTACATTTTCCTTTGCATTCCTTTCTTTAATACATCTAAAGAACTTGGAACCTTTGTCTCCATTGTTTAACTAATTGAATTTTGCTCTTATTATTTGTCCTTGAATCTTATTGGTTTGTATTTTTCTCAATGTGTTTTTGTTGATTATTAATTCCTCATTCAATTCTTCATTCATTGGGTCTCTCTATAGTTTACATTCTAAGTTGGAAAGATTCTCTTGGAGGGTATTTTCATACCTTCTTCTATTCATAGCTTTTTTCTTTCCTATAGTCTTAAATATGGTTGTCCAACCTTGGATATTTTTATTCCATCTTTCAATTTCTATTGTGTTTTTTAGAACCCATTTGTTTATTTCTCTAAAGGTAAAGATAGCTTCATTACAATCTTCATCATTTAGTAGATTCGTATTTAATATAAATTTTCCTTCTTTTTTATTTTCTTTAGGCCTTTCTTTTGCCACTATGATCTTCACATTGATAGGGTGGTGGTCTGACAGTGTGCAAGGGTAAACTCTTATTATGTCACCCCCCTTTGTTGTATCAAAGTTGAAGGATTCTTTATTAGCATAAAATTTTCAAAGCCTGGAGAAGATCCTTTTATTACCTTTCTGATAATTGCACCATGTGAACCATATATTTTTGCTTTCCTTTTCCATTCCTTTCATAGGATCAAAAAGTTTGAGTTTATTTTTCATCTTGTACCAAAAGTATCTCTCATCCCCTTTCCAACCCATTTCAATACCACCATACTTGTCTTCACTATTTTCAATCATATTAAAATCTCCCCCTACAATCCATGGGATGTCTTGTAAGTTGTACATCCATTTCCACAATATTATCTCGTCCATGTATTCATTTGGAGCATATACTGAACATAGTCCAAATTTCTTGTTCTCTTTTTCAATAATTATCCAAACTTCCCTATGGCATAGGGAAGTTCTGAATTCAGTTATAAATTGTGTCCATCTATTAGATAATAATATGGAAAGGTCGCCCTTACCTCTGTCATGTTTACTAGAGAAAAGATCTGACTCTAAATGAACTTTAGGTTGGTTTCAAGGGTAAAGTTTACAGCGTTTACCTCTTGCAACAAAACCATATCCTTGAATTTTCCCATATTTGAATATATCCTAACCAAGTATTTCATGTCTGGGGACTCTAGTCCCCTTACATTCCAACTAATACAATTAAATATCATCAGAATCCATTAGTTGTGGTTCCTCTTCTTTCCTAAAATTTCTAAATCATTTAGGAAGCCTATTTTCTCTTTCTCTCTTCTTTGGGTAAGGTCCTCCTTTCCTATTCTTCCTTCTTTTCCTCATTTTTGTTTTAACCCACTCATTTCCTCAACTAAGATCCCTTTCCTCCTTTCGTGAGTTGTTCCTGTTACTTGATGTTAAGAATTCTATTTTAGGAAGCTCCTCCCTCTTTGTGAATTCTTTATTTGTTAAGGACTCTATTACCCCTATTGGATCTTCCTTTTTATACCATATTATCTTCTCTCTACAATGAAACATCTTCTATTCCTTTGTCTATATCCAATCCTTCAGCTACTATTTCTTACCTAAGATTGGATCTAGGCAAGCATAATAGATAGGAATTGTTTTCCCTCTTAATTTTTGCGTCTTTTTCCATATTGATCCCTCCTTTGCCTTTAATAATAATCCTCTCTTGATCCCCACTTTCAATTATATTGCCTACTACTACACCTTGGTCTATTATTTCATGTCCAACTTTAGATTTGGTTTAATTAACTAAATTGGGCATATTTATCTCTTTAATTTTTTTCAAAGTTTTCCAACTTGGTCCGATTTCAAGACTTTTTTTGTATTCTCTTTGTTTCATTCTTGTCTAAGGAAAAGTCTTGAGTAGCATTTTGCTCAAAATTGGTCTTAGGCAACAAAGATAGGTTACGCTTGCTTATACTTTCCTCTACTTCTCTATTGAGGGTTCAGATCTTTGAGTTTTTGTTTTCACAATTTAAGTTCCTTTTTTCTTCCTTTAGAACTCTTTCTTCCTCCTTTTCATTATTGTCATTGAATTACATTTCCATGTTAGACTTACTATCTATGAATTTTGAGTGATTATTTGAACAGTTTTCTATGGCATTCAGATTTGATTTTCTTAAACTCTTATTTTGAGCAATCTTCTATTTTATTTTGTCCATCACTAGTTCCTAGGCATTTTTCTTGTGCCCCACACTATTGTTAGGACCATTACTCTACTTAGGTACATGTATTTCATGGGGGTGCCTTCTCCAGGTATTGAATATTCACTCCCATTTTTAGATTCTTTTTTTTTTTGCACTCTGGATTATAGTCTTAGATTTATCACTCATGGCTTCCTTTTTGAAGATGCTAGGAATTGTTACTTTTCATATTTATTTTCTGACTATGTCACTCCTATTATCTGAGCCTACATCCTTTTCTTTAGGGTTTTCTTCATAGCTCTCGAAGATGCCTTTTGGTTCTAATTCCTTATTTGACTCAACATTTTCACTATTTACCTCTTTTGTATACTCCCACCCCCTTGGGTTGTCTCTAGAGTTAGCGTTTGTCGGAAGATGCTTGGCTTTTAGGTCCCCAATTTTTTCTTTTATTTTAGGGTCATTCCTTTTTACATGCCCTTCCATTTTACATAGAAAACAAGCATTAAGGCCACCATAATCTCAATCCTACAAGAGATTTTTTTTTCGAGAGTTTTAACTTCGATTTCTTTAGGGATATCTACCCCTAGCAAAAGAGAAACCAAAAGCCTTGCATCCATGTGCAATAAAGTTTCTCTGGTTTCCTCCATCCTTAACACATTTCCTAATGGAGAAAGCAATCAAGGCAAAAATGCATGGTTAAGCAGTTGCTTTTAATGAGTTGAGGTGTTAGTTGGAGTTGCTACTCCTCCCTAATAATGTTATTATGGCTGACAATAAGGAAAATGAAGATTGAAAGGATTCAATAAATAAGGATGGGCCAAAAAAGTGACGAGGTTAATGTTGATGAGTTAGAATTATCTACAATAAAGGCTAAGTTGCAAGTTGAACATGGATATTGATAATTTTACCACTGTTGCCAAGATTTGTATACTATTGTTAAGTTTTTCATGTTTCATAAAAGGACACATTAGAAATTACTAGTGCTTACACCCTCCCTTATTCGATGGACAATAAGGTGTAGAAGGCTATTAAAAAGATTTGAAATTGTTAATGGGATCAACTTTACAAATTTAGGTCTTCTTGTTGGAAATGGTGAAATCAAGCCTAACTATGTGATACTAGCAACTAATGGTTGGAACAATTGAATGTTTGGTAGAGGCAAGGATGTGAATAATGAAGTTGGTGTTGATCATTAGGTGTATATGCTCTACTTTGACTAGGTGGGTGGATGTACTCCCTATTTTGGTTTACTAGCACTTCTAGTTAATATTTGATTTATGTATGTTGTTTCTACTCCACCCCTACATAGATTATTCATGCAAACCTTTGTTTGGCTATTATGTAGTTATGTTCTCTTTTGTTTATTTTTTAGGTTGAGGCTCCCTCATAGAGCCCCATAATATTATTTAAAAAATGTTAATAAAAATAATATATTATTTTGGAGGATTTTCTATTATAGAAATTGTTGACTACAAAGTGTAACAATAAGTTTAAATCTTAGATGAAAATAGAAACAAAATAGTTACATTGGTATTAGAGAGTGCCAATGCCTTGTTGAAGGCTACACAATATAAGCATAGATTTTTTAAAACAAAAGAAAAGACAACAATATTAATGGCCATGTGTAAGGCAAAGGATCCAAAATATATTTGAAAAGAAGATTAAGTTCAACATAGTCAATGGACTTGTTTCATAACGTCAAGTGATGACATGCAGAAAATGTTCTGTTTGTTCATTGTTTTCCTTAATTGAGTTTAATTAATTTTTAAAAAATTGGACTGCCCAATGATATTAGTCAATGTAGTAATCTTAACATGGATGGGTGATAGGGAGCTCTATATAATGAATGGTTCATAAGGCACACAACACTTGTTAAAGGTTTTTTGGATGGGGTAGCTAGCTTAATGGGCTCGATTTGGAAGAAGTTTCATGATTAGTTGTGCTAGATCCAAAGCAATACTAAGATTGGTGACCTAAATGAGTTCTAAGTGGGACCATTCATGTTTTAGTGCTTCATATTTGTCAACACCACCTAGATGCAATGAGTTCTAAGTAGGACCTTTCATGGTCATTAGAGATAGGTTCTTGTGAGCCACTAATCATGACATATAGGTCAATGAAAATTGAATTGAAACTATATAAATGAATCCCAATAAATCATCACATAAGGTCATTGATTTTTTAGAGACTATTGAAGTGATGTGACAAAAATTATTCATGTGTTGAGGTTGATAAGAGAATATCTTATCAAATAGATGGAAGTTGACTTTAAAGAGATCTAAAAATAAGTCACAAAAGATATGTAATGATGTAAATGAGTGCATATAAAGCTCACAAAGTGTGACCCATAATCTTATTGCATAAGATAAGTGAACCTAATAATAAATACCATTACCTAGCCTACTCAATAGTTGTATAGGCTAGTTACCTATGCAACTTAATGATATGGATTGGCTACCATAGGTATATTGGACAATGGTTATCTCAAATGCATTGTCATAAAACCTAAAATGGAAAATACTTATGCTTGTATGACCCAAAGTGTCAACATAAATTACGTGGCTATGAGACCCAAGGTGGCAAGCATATATTTCTTGTTATTGTGTACCTAATCAAGCCTAGTTGCCAAGACCGATGCGAGGGAATTTTAAGAGATGTCTTTTTAGCCCAGGCAAACATTAAAGGGGATATTGGAATATTTAATGTTTATTGAGCTAGTGATTTGTAGGTGGCTAGCCAATATTTTATTAGTCATAATTACAATAAGGAGCTACCATTGCTATAGTTGCAACATGTGGACAACAGAGTTCAAATGCATTCGAGAAACGACTATTCACACAAATTTTAGAAGATCATCTCCCTGATTGTAAACTAACAAGACAGATCTAATATATAGATCTACATGTGATATGAATGCTTGACATCTTTGTGAAGGTGTTTGTCTTATTCATGCGTCTTCTAGATCTTGATTTTACAAATCTAAACACCAAAAAATTGGAAGTGAACCATTAATTGATGACACCATATAAAATTCACTTGAAATACTTTTGACGCTAAAATCAAACGCCCAATGGGTCCTACAAGGCCAAAAACTAGCCTCTAAAGCTTCCACTGGGGTTTTCAAAGTCGAAAAGGTATAAAAAATGTTAAAGTGTGATGATCGAGTCAATTATAGTGCAAATTGATTTGTATATCATATTATTGGTGGAATGGCTACACAAAATAAGCTAACTTAACTGGCATGAAACAAGCGCAAAAGCCTATCAAAGCTAACTTGACTGGCATGAAACAGAAAATAATATCAAGCACATATGAAAATGCACAATCAACCCTTTTTTCAAGAAGAATTGGGAGAATCAAGGTCAAAAGTGACAAAAGTCAACAAGAAAGAGGTAGCGAATGGTTCAAAATATTGGTGTCATCCACCTCCTATGAGTATCATCTGCAGTAAAATACCTTACGAGAAACGAGAGAGGCAACACAAGGCCATTTCACCAGAAAGAGGGAAAATGAGATGATATACATAATGTACAAAGTGCCTTATAAAGGCATGAAAAAAAATGATGGGTGGGAAAACTACCCATACAGTAAAAAACCACTCGGGAGAAACTAATCAGAGTGATCTACCCTAAGTGAAAAATTTAACACACTAACACAAAACATGGGGGGAAGTCAATGATCAAACATGTAGGAGAGATCAAAATGTGCATGCACGAATGTTTCAAAGGGAAACCGAAAAAAATGGACCCAAAGAACACAGGCAAAATACTAACAGAGCATAAGTATGACAATGAAAGCAAAGAGAGGTTGAGTGCTAAGATGTATAAATAGAATATGTGTGATGAAGGGTATAGAAGAAACTATGCTCCCCCAAGTTTCGGGGACAATGGCAAGGGGCAATGAGACGTGTTTTTGATACAAGGGTACTTTCGGGCCCTTTTCTAGGGGACAACAAAAGATGGCTATTAGAAAAGGGAAATTTTTTAAAATATAGAAAATTTTAATATATTCATATCATAACATTGATAAAGCATTCATCATAGACATTGTAGAACGTTAATACATAACATTAGACTTGAATTGAGATTTCACATGATAACTGACATGTTAGAATATTATATTCTACTTGTATTAATGGTCAATACTATTGTTGCTACAGTAGTTAGTAGATGAGGTAGCTAGACATCTTAAATGTCTACAGTGATCTACCTCTATATATTGTAATCATCTCCTTTGATAATTCAAGCAATTTCTAGCCCAAAATTGTTTAATGGTATCAGAGCTGGTATGAGCTTATCTCCCTCACGGGAGGGCTCAGGATTTTGGGAGAGTTAGTCAAAAATTCGTCAAAAAAATTTTCTTAAAAAAAATTCGTAAGAATTTTTTTTTTAAGTTTTTTGGAAAATATTTTTTTGTCATTTGCGAATTTCTTCATACGCCAAGCAAGTTTGTAATTCGCGATTTTCACATGGACTTGTGATCTCTTCAACGCTCTGTTCGCGGATGAGGACGTGAGGGTTTTCACGTTTTTTCTGGTTCGAAGTTTCTGGTCGCGTAGAGCTCAGAAAATCCGCGTGTACTACTCTTTCTGGTTTCCTGCCTGTGTGTGATCTTTGAGCTGCGCGACCTTTGTTTTTCAAAACACATTTTTCTCTTCCGCCTTCAAGCCGCAATTTTTCTTGGATCTAGTGGCAATGCGTTTTTCGAGCTCCTGTTTGATCTCCTTGTCGAGCTCTCTTTTGTGCTCGCGATTTCTCCAAAATTCTAGGCGCGCGTTTTCATCTCTTTAAGCACGAATTTCTGACGACTTTGGACGCGATTCGTGCCCTAATCGCGACATTTTGAGTCTGTTTCTATGAAAAACGAACTTCAGTTTCTTCTTGCCACGTTTTTGTGGAATTTTGAGCTGGTTCCTGCAACTTTCTGGTCTTCAATGGCCGCCTAGGGCTTCTGCGATTTTCGGCTAGGGTTTTAAACCCTCAGATCAAGTCAAAAAATTATTTTACTTCTAGATTCCTTCTAGGTTTTCTGAGAGCTCAACTGGATCGGTCTTCAAATTTTTTGGGTACCTCGTTTTCTGTGCCTCAAAATTTGTGCCTTAGTTTCAAGTCAAAAAAAATTCCTAACTGCAGATTCCTAGTGGGTTTTTCGAGATCTCAAATGGGTTGTTGTCCGTTTTTTTGGATGTTTTGTATGCTGATCTGTGTTTCGAATTTCGTGCCAGCTACTTTTTGGGTTTCTGTAATTTACAAAATGCGTGGGATTCCTCTCTGGTTTTTACCCTTTTTTCCGAAAAAACGATGTTTTGTAATCTTGGGTTTGTTGCAGTCTGTTTTGGTCGCACCTCAAGTTGTTGGGGTGAACATCTGCACAACTAGCTTCTTGCAGTCTATTCTCAGGCATCGTGCTCCTCTGCAAAAGTTTCGACGGTTTGCCGATTTATCCTCAAATCGTGGCAACTGTTCTCGGTGTCTCTGGTTTTAGGGAAGGACAGCTCTGTTATCTAACGTCAGGTTGAACTTTTTGTGATGACTTCTGGTCAGCAGTTCTGTAGATTCTGGGAGGGTTCATGGCAAACTCATCTCAGTGGCAGAGTCAGTGGCAGGCTCTTGTCTCGTGTTGCAGAGCTTTCTAAAGAAGGGGCAGCCTTCTCTGTTTTATTCTGGATGGTTTTTGGTCATCAACATTCTGCAGATCCAAGGAGGGTCTCCGTAGCAGCAGAGTGTTCTAAAGAATTTGTAACCAATCGACCTGCAGAGTGTTTTCTGTAGGCTAGTTAGACGATTGACCATTAAGGGAGGGTGTTAGAATATTATATTCTACTTATATTAATGGTCAATACTACTATTGCTACAGTAGTTAGTAGGTGAGGTAGCTAGACATCTTAAATGTCTACAGTGATCTACCTCCTCTATATATTGTAATCATCTCCTTTGATAATTCAAGCAATTTCTAGCCCAAAATTGTTTCATGACAAACAAATTAAAGAAATTCAAATGCTTTCATTGTCAATGTGCATACATATTATATAAGAATTATAACAAAATGCCCGAATGCTCCAAGTTTCAACTATAAAATGACAAAAACATAGAAAATATATGGCTCCAAGTTAAATGAGCCTTTTGCATAGGTTTTGAGGACTTCAGAAGGACATTCAAATGGGTTTGAAGTTGTTGGTCCTGCTACACTCACTCCCTAAAGAACCCCTAGTGGCTACCATACTTCTATGAGTTCTACTTCTAGGTCTACTTCTTTCATGCATTTGAACCTCAACCTTCTCACTATCATTACTAGCACTCTTATTGTTGCTCATGATTTTTTTTTGGTTAAGAATTGAAAAGAGAGCTGCAAGTTCAAATAAAAGAAAAAATAAACTCACAATGCCCTCCGTATGTGGTAAAAAAAATGAAAAAAAACTTTAAAAAATGATAAATAAATTGAAAAAACAAATGTAAAATGAAGAACTTACCTTTAATGGAGTAGATTTGATGCCCTAGTCTCCTCTTTCATCTGTTGTTCTCTCTTTCACTTGTTGCTCTTCTCTTGCTGCTCTTCACCTCAAGTTCGCAAATGTCAAAATGAGAATGTTTTTTTCTTTTTGGTTGTTTTGATAAGTGAAATAAGTTTAGGTTTTGTTTAAAGGGGTGGAGGGGGTCCTTGTGGGCCCGCCCATCCCTTTTTTATTTAAAAATGTGTTCTTTTACAACAACAAAAAAAAAAGTGAAATGTTGTTGGACCATAGGGGATGACTAGTCATCCCTTGTTCCCCTACCTTTTTTGGAGCATTTCAAGGACGTCCCTCTTTTTGCAATGATTGGGGGCGAGGGGGGAACGTTTCCAAGTCATCCCCGAAACATTTTGGGTACAATGATGGGGTTACCAAGGTAGGGGACACGTCCTCGAGGAGCACTAAGAAGAACCAATAGTGGTGGATTGGATTGAATCATTGGATGGTTGTGACACATTGAATCCAAAATATGACAATCCAGAGTGGATATACAACCCAATCTAATCAAAATACATTGCCATCCCGGTCAACAATAAATGCAGAAATGTGCAAAATTCTACCCAAAAAATAGTAAAGTCTGTAACATCTTTTCTCATCTCCACTACAAACAACAAAGGGTAAGGGGTCTATGTCCTCAGCATGCATTAATGTAGTTTTCTAGAGAACAAAAGTTACCATCTACGAAATTTTATCAAATAAAACTGAGATCTGGTAGCATGTATTATTCATCACAACCTGCAGGGAAAATAATCCACACGTGTAACCAAAACGTCAATATTTCTTTAGAAGACTCCAAGCATTAAACAAACTCAAGACTAAGTCACAAGAGTTCCAATGTCTGCTACTCCTGCAAAAGTATGTGGTCCATCCAACCTTTGAAAACCACATGCATCTAGCCCATAGGGGAATCACCTTAAGAACCACCAAGCCTCGTTGAGAATCCAAAAACTGAGCCTCATCTAAGATCAGGCATTAATGAGAAGGTGCATACTAAGTCGTCACTATATTCTAAACTGAAAAAGGTGAATCGTACAAGACAAGTAATGCAATCCTCTCAAGCAAAACAATTACCGTGTAATAGTTTTTTGGGGTCCCTTTTGGATCAAAGTTAAATTGTAAATAGGTATTTATAACCAAGAAACAGAAACTACAATACCAGAGACTATTCTTTGCAGGTTTGACATTTAGTCCAAATTTGTTAATGGACTAAACTAGTCCAAATTTGTTAATGGACTAAACATATTAATAATTCTCCATACAATGAGCAAACGTGCATGGATATCATTTTGAATTTTTAATAATTCTCCATACAAAGAACAAACATGAATAGATACTAATTTGAATTTTGAACTGACGTATTACAAACACCATAGCACCTAAAGAAAGAAAATTGTACCTTCAGTCAAAATGGGAAAAGTTGGATCCCAAAAATGAGAATATCTTGATGAAGCATAGCAGTCTTCTGATCTTTCACAGAAAATTTTCGTTACCATTGGTCAACTTATTTTTTAATGAAATTGATCTATATATATTATTGCACAAATAATTTACCAATTATTCACAACTTCAAAAGCAAAACAAAAAAAGTGGATGGAAAGGACTCGTGCCCCAGAGCCACACCCACCGGCCAAAGGCCAGGAAATCAAAATACCAAAATATTGTATGCAGCCCCACAAAAGGAACAGCCACTACATCAGACAGCCCCAGAAAAGAAATAGCCAATCAAGTTAACAAGTTTTTAAACAACACTAAAAAACTATGCAGCAAGAGCAATAAAGCCAGCGATCAGTCATAAGTTGTAGTCAATCCACTTTTGAACAATTGGTCACTTATGACTTATCAGCCTATTGAATAAAGAAATGTAAGAATTTAGTTAACTGAAGAGAATACCCAGAAAATGAGAAGTATCTAGTCTATGAGATATGGCAAGAACTAATGAAATCCACAGTCCACTGTACCAGAAAACAACAGAATTACATATGATATATTCGATATATAAGCTGAAAAGAGCTTAAACCAGCAAGAAGCTATTCTACAAATAACCAATATAAAAAAAAAGTCATTTGCTAGAATAACTGTTCATTCATCAATTACAGTGACAAAGTATTCAGTTACATGGAAACAACAATCAGCAGGTATAATATGAATAGGTGACTTAACACAGCATTTTCAATAGATAACATATTTCAAATTGAAAGGGTCTTACAGCTAATGATTACATCATCTGACAAGGGCAACTCAGCAACTGAGGAAGTCACCAGTACTCCACTACCCTTTTCTATCTTCCCTGTGTCTATCATCACTGTCTGCAGACCTCTTCCTATTATATAAAGCATGTTACCAATTGCGGTAATCCTACAGGGCGTTCTTATCAAATGAGGAGACAGCCTCCCAACAAATACCCAGCACCTGTTTAACCTGTCCAACATCATCAGTTTAACACCCAATGTTTGTTGATCTACCATGTATATTTCACCACCAACCTTTATTGCAGGCCCATACCAATTCATGGTCATTTCATCATCAACAGTAGACCACACATTGTTGGATGTGTCATATGTAGCTGCATAGGTAGTTAGCCCTACATTTGTACTGATATGTCTGATATATATTCTACCATCAAAAGCTAATGATTCCCCAATGTCAGGCACAACATTTAAATTTTCATGTGATGTCCAAGTGTTTGCATCTGCGTCATAGGTTTCCCAAGACATTAAATCCCCTGACCCCATCCCCCCAATTGCATAGAGGCGACCATTGCAGGCTTCAGTAACAAAATAACACCTTGCTATCTCCATATCTGCAACTCTCTGCCACTTGTTTGGTAAAGGGTCATAGCAGTATACCTCATTGGTAACATCTTCAGTCAAACCACAACCGCCTAGCAGGTAAAGCCTCCTCCCAAGAACTTCACAAGTCATACCATATCTTTTTGAACATGCAAAAGGGAGACCAGGTAACTCTTTCCACCTTCGCCTTGTAGGATCAAGCACATAACAGTGAACACATTCAGAACTATCTCTACACAATGCATAAATCCAATTATCTGCAATCCCCAACCTTTGACGAGATGAATACAGAGATTCGGATGATAAAAAATCTCTCCATTTCACAGAAACACATTTCAATATATGATGGTATTGGCGCGGAACCCTTGATAGGCAGAGAAATGCAATGTCATTAGGCAGACCAGGGATTAAAGACAAATCAGTGGCTTCAAAATTTGACTTCTGACAAAGTTGAATTCCTGTCTTCTCCTCATGCTGCAATAAATGATCTGATTCTGTATACTTCAGAGAATCCATATACAATTCTTTTTTTCTGTAGAAACCCTACACTCACTGAGATGCCAACATACAAGGCATAGGGTTAATGGTGTAATCTTATTGCTTTGTTAGAAGAAGACCCCTATATGCTTCTAGAAAAAGTTTTTCAGAGCTCAGATGTCCAATAAATTGAATGGAAATGTATTCAATCAGGTTCATGCATGCATTCAAAATACAGATATTTCATGCTACATAATCACCTCAGAAATGAAAAAAAAGCAGCTAAAAAATTTTGCAAATACATTACATTAGACTTTCATTACCTGCTCAACTGCTCCCAATCTACTTCCACATATATAATTAGACCACAAATAACTACAGTACAATACTACCTGCCACATGCTGATGTGAGATACCAATAGTATTGAACTCAACTGAATAATTGGGCAATACTCCAGGATAACGTGTACCCAAAGCAAGCATGTTAAAACATAAAATGTTGACATTAGTTTGTTTCCATTCATACAAAAATATAAGCTGAAGTTTTTCCATAAGATGAAAACTGGAATAATTAAAAAACTTTTCTAAGTTTTGGGCCATGTATTAGTCCACTGACAATTCTCAGTCAGATTTAGAGATTATAGGTTCTTATTTTTGAATCATATACATGAAATTTATGTTTTATAGACTGAATAAATCGTAGATAATTCCAGTTATGTCTCTAAAATGCTCGAAGTCACACGATGTAAGAGAAAACCTATAAGCCAACAAAGTAGAACACAATGTTTTACTTTTAATAGTGCTTTGCAATAGATGGAAACCTTTTGTTATTGCCACATCAACGACATTTTGTAAGCCCCCATTCCCCCACATGCAATGAAAGTAACAGCAGAAATCCCCAAGTGTGGCAACCTCCAAAAGCCAGGTTGCCTAAGCTTAACTTCCATGGCACAGCTAAAGATGCTTCACACTATGCTGGATGCAGGTGAGTTTTATGAGATGCTAAGAAAATCTATGTATATACCATAGTCACCAGAAACTTAAGTACAGGGACAAGGACCTAGCATGTGCATGTACCCAGATCTTCTGGTGACTATATTTATAATTTTATATGTGATGTAGATGTGACCTTACTCACCTACTACCATACCCTGATTTGCATTGGCATCCCTGCTCCCTGCCCTTAACTACGTCCACATCTGTAGTTGACTAGGGTCTTTATCCTCTGGGACCCCAAAAGGCAACAAATAATAGAGCTTAAGCGGAAGCTCTGATTGAAGACCTACACAATGCTATCACAGTGGTGCCAAAAATAGAGGTAGAATACAACTTGATCATGGCAATCAAGCACGAATAATTGGGGACTAGAGATTTGATTCAACAATACTTGGACACCAATTGCCATTGAATTGAGAGGGTTTTTGAAGTGGAAGACATTGTATTCTTGAGGTTATAACCATATAAGAAATCTTTCCTCAAAAGAAGTGGCACTAAGAAGTTGAAGCCACGATTTTATGTACCCTATAAGATAATAAGGAAGATTGGTGAGGTTGCATATGAGTTGGAACTTCTAAAGAACAAAAGAATTCATAAAAAAAATCACATGTCATGCCACAAGAAGGCCCTTGGACAACAGGCCACTCCTTCATTAGAGTTGCCCCCACTTGATGATGAAGGAAAATTTATTTTGGAGCCCAAGGCAATATTGGATGTAAGAGAAAAGAAACTGAGAAACAGGGTTATTTCAGAATATTTGGTGAAATGGAAGAATCTTCCACTTGAGGATAATAAATGGGAAGGAGTGGAAATTTTTTAGCGTCCGAGTTTGAAATCACTTAAAGGCAAGCAATTTGGGGAAGGAAGGACTATCATGCCCCCTCCCTAGCTAAGTTGACTAACAAAGAGAAAAAAAATGTTGTTCAACACCAATTTAATATATATTACAAAAATTTAAAAATATATATTTGAAATTTAAAGCTATCGCCTAGTTTTGGGCCAACCTATATTTTAATAAAAAATGAAAATTAAAAAAAAAAAAAGAATAAGTTCAAATTGCAAGTCGGTCTACTTTGGGTCCTAGCGCCCTATATATTTCATTTTGATTGCTAGGCTCTACATTATGGAGATTTGGTATGACTTTTGAGTTCTCCACTCAAGCTAGTCAGTTGGGATGAAAACCCTAGCTGCCAACTCAGGTCAGGATGAAAACCCTGATCTAGAGTCAAACCTGGTCTCTTTACTTGCTGTTAATTTGTAAACAAGACCCAGCAATCTGCATTTTGAGGTCTGAGTTGTGCTCATTTTACCTTGAGGTCTGATTCTGGAGTTTGGATGCCATTCAAGCAAAGCTGCACAATCCTGACCTAAGCACTGCCTATGGACAAAACATAATCACGACATGGGAGAGTTTGGAAGAGTGTGGACGCCCTTATTGAGCTGCACCTAGGATTTGGAGAGATATTCACTAGGGTTTGCTGCTGTTAGTGGGGTAAAGAGGTGGCACCTTCCCCTTTCATAAGGAGATCTGGAACACCCAGCCTTCAAAGACGGTTGTTACTGTAATTTTCAAGTCTGCTGGTGGAGAGTCCAAAGCTGAGCGTGGGAGAGTTTAAGCACCATCCCAGGCGCATACAGCACTAACAGACCCTATGATGCCACTCCTTGCTGACTGAGTCATCATTGACTATTCTTTTAGACCAAGACTGCTATAGCAGCACTATATTGAGGTCTGTGTATTGGTAATTACCCCAGCACAATGATAATCAAACTATTTTAATTGTATTCTCTCTGCTGGATAGTCATTCTGGATGTTTAAACCTAAATTTTATACCAGAAATTTACAATCAGAATTGCTTCTGTGATTGAGTGTGATTTAGTGCTTAAATATCATTCTGTGCATTGTTAGTTCATTGGAATTTACTGCTGTGATTCAACTCTGAGTTATTGTGAGAACCCTAACCCTAACCAAGTGATCTAGACAATTGCAAAAAAATACTAGGGTTACTACACCATCATAGGGTACATTCTGCAACCTTTATTTCTCACACCTCACAATTTCACAAAGTCACAAAATGGCTCAGAAAGTTAATAACAAGTTTCTAAAGGGTTCTTTGAAGTTCAAGCATGTTGGTTTCTAGATAATTTTGACTTTTACCACAACCATAATGATCTGCAAGTTTGAATTTATAGTTGACCCATGAACATGATTTATTGCACAACGTAAGTACTTCCCAGAACGTTCAGCAGTTAGTTTGTAGCAATATTTTAACTCATTCTCACCAATTTCATATAGATAAATGGAGTCACAAGATTTAAATGCAATTCACAACTTGTCTCTTGGAAGTCATAATTTACATTTTGCAATTTACACATGGTCGCAAGTTGATTGTTGGTGTGACTTCTCACTAAAATTGAAAAAAAAAAAATCATGAAATCGATTAAATAATCCAATCAGCAAAAGCATGGGCTCTTAATGTTTATCCACAGCCATAATAGCATTAGAAGGATGTTCATACAAAATCGTCAACAAACTTCAAAGGCCAGTTGACACATTTGCAAATCGCAAATCAAAAGAGTGGGGTTACAATGCACAATCGACAACTTGCAAATTATCTTATTTCTGAATTCCGCAAGCATTAACGAAGGTGAATATGAGATATTAAAACTCTTACATGGGAGGTTCAGAGATTACATGCACAAGCAAAAATTAGGTTCCGTGTATAAAGTTCTAGCATGGTGTTAAATTGTTTGGAGGTTTGAAGTGTTAAATCGAGAGCTTTGTAACTGGATTTCTTGAGAACCCTGAGGCCGAGGCTCTTGAGATTATGTCCATATTTTCATCTATTTTAGGAGGATGTCTGATGAAATCAATAAATTTTTCAGATAATGTATTGGATAAGAAAGGTGCTGGGACTTTTGGATCTTTTTGAAATCTCAGAAAAGCCGAATGGACAATAGCATTATTTGATATTACTTCTATGAACTTTACTAACATTCTTCTTTACCCGTGCCTAAATTGGAGGTGGCAAAGGCAAGAGGATTGCAAGTGCAATTATTTCAGGGGAAAAGTACTACCAACTTCCGAAATACTACAACATCAGGCACCTTTTGTTACATTGATCCAGAATATTGGCAGATTGGGTTTGTAGGAACCAAATTAGATCTTTATGCTATTGAAGTAGCATTCATACAGCTACTAACTGAAAAGAAAGCAAAGGGGTTCATCCCTTCGAAGAATAACAAGTGAACAGGGTATAGAATTGGTGGAAACCCTTGAACAGAAGTAAGTGCCAACCAAACTGTACATAGGAATGTATTGCTGGCATCCATTTACGAAAGAATCTATTGGATAAGTAAAGACTCAAAGAGTGGTGGAATCACTAAACTCATCCTTACACTCTATCCTCAATTGTCAATCCATACTAGTGGCTCAAGTTTCTGTCTTCTAGAAAATATTTTCAGGAAGATGAGTATCTAGTGAAGATGCAACACATAATAATACTTTCATGGTATCAACAAGAAGGATATATCAAAGTTATGACAAATTTAATTGAGAAGGAGCTCTAGAGGTTTGAAAGGCCAACAGAGTAATGATATTTTTTAGTGCACATGGGGTGTCACTTATTTATGTTGAAGAGGTTGGTAATCCATACAAAGCAGAGATGGAAGAATGTGTGAACTTAATTATGAATAAATTAATAATTATACCCTTGCATGTCAGAACTGAGTTGGACCTACTGAGTGGCTGAACCTTAGACTGCTGATACTATCAAACAGTTAGCTCCAAAGAGTGAAAAGCCTTCTTGTAATCTTTATTAACTTTGTTAGTAGGAACACTGACGATAAATAATAATTAGAAGCCAAAACTCATGGAGCATACCAAGAATGTGCCTCTTGGTCGAAAAACAAACATTACTATTCATGAAGCTATGGAATATTTGGAGTAGGATGAATTGAAAAATTTGTTTAAGACGTATACAAGAGGAATGATATACCAGCCACATTTGAGTATAAAATACTCCAAATTGGATAGCAATATACACAACTCATTCAAGTGTATTTATCTGGAATAAGAACATTTTTTTATCAAGGTGATTGATACATCCAAACATGAAAAATAGTTTGCTGGCAGAAAAGTGATTACACCTAATTTTTCATCAATTACAGTTCCAGTTTTGTTTGTCTTATGCCTTGGGTGAAGAATCAGATTTTTGAAATAATAAAAATGATTGGTAATGCATTTAGTGACTCTTAGATGAATTGAGTTATTGATGTCATCCATCTATAAGGAAGAGGCAAACATTAACAACTCATGCTCAAAATCCGATAAAACAGTTAGAGGTCAGCATCTACAAACTTTGCTTGTGAAGTATACAACAAGATGCTTTGAAGAGAAGTACACCTTCAGCCAACGCATGCAAATTGTTAAACATAATGCTGCAATGATTAGACACCCAAATTAAGACAAAGACTTAATATTTAATTAGAAAGTCAACCCTATAATGTTTGTAATGTAATTATTTTAAATGAGCTATTAAATATATGTCCAAAAAAGAAAACTGAAACAGTTGTATAGGGCAGTAAACAGCTCTTCCATATAAAATGTAAAGTTATGTCATTGTAAAGGAGTTACATAACTGAGGGTTGTGACTGCAAATTACATTTTGGCAAAGCACACAGCAGATTGTTCAGGGAATTCCTTGAGACTTTGAGCCCATTTTTGAAGGAAATAAGGAGATTTTATAGAACATTTTATCTCCGATTTCTTCTTGGAATTTTTTGGTCTCTCTTATGTCTGATTTGAAATCTACCCTTCCTTGGTTCTCTTTATTTTATGCGTTTGGAAAGAACTGAAACTTTGTTTTCAGTTTTGATTCTTTTGAAGGAATGTGATGAATGGTCTGCAGATTGTTATCTCTCTCTCTCTCTCTCTCCCATTCTTCACGAAATTTTACACCACTTTTAAGTCTAGCATGGAAATGCATTTCAACATTCCTTTCTTGTGTGTTTCATGAAAAGTATTAGGTAATTGAACCTTCATCTTTTATATTGTTGGCATGAATCTAGTGTTACACTCTGCTTTCTATTTAACTCTACGTACTCTCCAGTCTCCCCTTTTCGTCCGTTGTTTTCCCCTGTTTGTCCTTGAGGAATCCATGGCTGGTTTTATTACATTTTTCATCTAGGGTTTCTCTGTGTTTTTCATTTTCTGTTTTTGTGCCCTTTTGTACTTACCAGTAAAAAATACATGAAAATCCTAAAATACCCCCATCTTACCAGCTGCCCCTCCAAAATGCAGAGGAAATCACCCGTTCAATAGCGGTTTCTCCAACTGTTGTAAACAACTGTCGCTACTTATTGGGTAAGTGGTGCCAATTCCTATGAACCACCACAGTGGCAAATCTGTTTACCGACATCCCTATAAATCAAGCACTTGGGATTATATGTGGACAAGTTTTTGTGACAGGTTTCCAGAGCAGATACTTGCTGTCAGATTGATCATGTGATGAAGCGCAACTCATAAAGTGAAATGAGAACAGGCTCTTGAAAGGTTATGCTGGCAGACCAGACATGGGATTGAAGAGATTATTTCAGCACAAGTGAAATTCTCTCTATATTGTAATCATCTACTCAATAATATATTCAGTGGTGCTGTGTTTGTTGCTGGGTTTTTCTCCAAAAGGATCTCTCAAGGTATATCTTGCATTCATGTGTGAATGCTTTGCTTATTCTGTTACATTGTAGATTCAGAAACATATTTAGCAGAGCTTCTCTTGTTTATATTATCAGTTGTATTTCCTTTGGCTTTCAAGAATAGCTCTATTAGCAAGGGAAACTTTGGGATCCAAGAGAAAAAATAAAGCAAATAACTGGCATTCCAGGGAAAAATTGGGTTCCTCCCATGGTAGGTTTTTTATTTTACAATAGTTTCTGTTAGCATTTTATAATGTTTAAAATCCTCTCTTTTTCTAGTTTGAAAGGTTTTGTCTCACACTCAGTCCTTAATGTTTAATAGTCCGAAGATTTCTGCACAAATAAGGGCTGCATTATGGTTCAGAATTTTTCTTTTAGCCCACTTATTGTTCCTCATCTTTATCTTTAAAGAAAGAAAAATATCTGTGGATCAGTGAACCCCAAGGATACTTTCAGTGTATGTATATGGTATCAGGATATTAGTTGTTTTCTCGGGACCCTAAAATATAATTTTCAAGGTACACAGAAATGGTAATTTATTGCCACGGATATGTTAGAATCTCTCAGGCTGTCAAACTGTCATACAGGAAAATGAATTATGATTCATCCTTTTTAAGGCAGTTTGTTTTTTGGCATAGGTCCGCCATTATTAAAAGAATAGGGATTGGCTTCTACTCTCTTATCCTTAATGATAAGTCCAGTAGAGAAACGCAAAACGTACTGTAGGAATTTCCAGATAACCCTCATTCTACTATGTATGTATGCCAATCGGCCAACCTAAATTCTAGAACACGGCAAAAAATTTAGAAGGCATGAGTTTTCCACAGCCCATGAAGATAATTCTGGTGTCCATAAACTAGAAATCAGCGACATTTTTCCAAAAAATTAAGGATAATAATTGGCCATGGGATTGTGACAACAGAAACAAATGTATGAGCATAACACGGGTCAAAATCTCCCCATCACAATAAGAAAGCACAAAAATTCGGGAGACAGGATATAAGGTTGTCGTGCAAAATTACAAGGTGCATTTGGCCATTTGATATATTTGCAAATCTTATTAATATGGTCCAGCCATATCCAACACTGCCTTAAAGGCAATGCATAATGTAAACCATTATTTGCATTTCCGCCCTAGGTCTACTTCCTATTATAATTTCAATCTAATCAATAATTTCGCTCGCATTCTACATTTGAGCAATTTATTTCACTTGAAAAAGAAAATCTTAAAAGTTTAAACTTCTTTGTACTTGACACAATCATTTTTAATGCAGCAGGAAACGTGTCCTTTTAATTGAAACCCTATAAAATGCAAACCCTTACCTGAAAAATCGAACCAGTCCCCAACTGGATATGCGGTTGCTCTGGCTCGAACAAAAAATTAGGGTTTCATTGCATAGTTGCTATCCAGGGCTGATCCCTCCAATTTAAACAATTCTAAACATGCATAAACTCGTTTGGCTATTAACCCCACCAACTGGCCTAAAACTCAAAAGCATCCAAAAGAATTCGCTAGAGCGAGAATTCTCATTGCAATCTGGTGCGACATCTTTCCTTCGCAATTTTTTATTTCTTAAAACGAAACCCACATATCAGAATTTGCCTTGCATTCAGATTATCTGTAGACGATAACATTTGCTTGGAAACAAAAACTTAATATGCTTCGAAGTCTTTAATATCTTATGGCAAAATTATATGTTAAGAGGTGACGGAAAACAAACTAACTTATATTACTTGTTCATTGCTCAAGATAGAATTGAGGAATTTTTTTATGAATAGGTGGCACTATTATCATTTATAAAAAAATAATAGTAGGTATATTCAAAACAGGGTGAGTGGATATAAAATCATATCTTAATAATTCAAATGAGGCTGCAATCCGGAAAAAACATAACATAAATAGTCATTAAGCGGCAATAGCAATATCTACAGGGAGAGGCAGAGGGTCTTGGTCACTCAACTTATCTCATTTTTATTTTTATTTTGAAAAAATGGGATAACTCAGTTGATTCAAATATAGAACCTTTTGAGATGGATGATGTTAATGGGTTCATCCAAAGGTTCTCCTTCTGAATTAGCCAATTGATATGCTCCTAACCCATACTTTATAGTGATAATATAAGGACCAAACCAATTAGCCTCAAATTTACCTTTCTTTTCCCAGTTATGTTGATTGTGTTGATTCTCTTTGAGTACAAGATCACCAAGTTGGAATTGGTGAGGCTTGACCTTCTTGTTGTTGCTTCTTCTAAGCCTATTTTGATATACTTGGGGATGAGTAGGTATATTCAAAACAGGGTGAGTGGATATAAAATCATATCTTAATAATTCAAATGAGGCTACAATCCGGATCAAAAAAAATAACATAAATAGTCATTAAGCGGCAATAGCAGTATCTACAAGGGGAGTTAGAGGGTCTTGGTCACTCAACTTATCTCATTTTTATTTTTATTTTGAAAAAATGGGATAACTCAGTTGATTCAGATATAGAACCTTTTGAGATGGATGATGTTAATGTGTTCATCCAAAGGTTCTCCTTCTCAAGTAGCCAATTGATATGCTCCTAACCCATACTTTATAGTGATAATATAAGGACCAAACCAATTAGCCTCAAATTTACCTTTCTTTTCCCAGTTATGTTGATTGTGTTGATTCTCTTTGAGTACAAGATCACCAAGTTGGAATTGGTGAGGCTTGACCTTCTTGTTGTTGCTTCTTCTAAGCCTATTTTGATATACTTGGGGATGATTGTAGGCATTGGGCCACCCTTCATCAAGAAACTCTAGTTGACTCAAGCGCACAACCTAATACTCCTCATTGTTGATAATGTTTTTCAATGAAATATGCAAGGATGGGAGTTCTACCTCTATCGGCAAGATAGCTTCAACACCATAAACTAAAGAGTATGGAGAGGTGTATGTAAGAGTATGGATACTTGTATGATAATCCCAAAGGGTAAGGTTTAGATGGAGGTGCCAATCATGGCTAGTTTCACTGAAAACCTTCTTGAGGATTTTTATTAAGGTCTTATTGGTTGCCTCCACTTGGCTAACACCTTGGGAGTAATATAGAGTAGACCAACGATGTTGGATATGGAATTGTTCACAAAGGCTTCAAACATCTTGATTCTTAAAACGTCTATCGTTGTTGGTGATGATGGTGTACGAAATACCATAATGATAGATGGTATGGTTTAAGTATGAATTTTGAAATTTAGAACTCAGTGATGAGAGTGAGGGGAATAGCTTCCACCCACTTGGTGAAGTATTCAGTGGCATTTATAATGAACGTGTGTCCATTAGAGGATTAGGGAGGAATCCTTCTGATGAGATTGAGACCTCATTGATGTTGTGCAGTTTTTGCACACGCGCCTTGCTAAAAGCAGGGACCCTCTTTTCTTTTCACTCTTATTGTTTTGGCTCTTTGATTTTGACGTTTTGCATTGCCTTGGCATAAGCTTAAAATGTTCATCTTGCTTGCCTAAATGTTTTCCCTAAGTTGCACGTTAAAGATCTTAACTTTTTGGCTAAATTCGGGTTTTTACCTAGGTTCGGGATTTTCCAATCCATCCGGATTTTCCAGGATTTCATCCAAATTATGGTTTTAGTGTTGTTGTTCAGAGATTTCTGGCCTTCGCGAAAATCTGCCTGGGCCGGATTTTTCAAAACTTCTGTCTAGTCGTCGGATTTTTGAGTTTAACTATTTTTTGGGATTTTTGTCGTTCTGATTTATCATTTGTGTTCTCTTGAGTTGGGATATTTGATCCTGGGGTACTTGGCGTGTTGTGGCATACTGAATTTGTGAATTATTGATTTGGTTTTGATTCCCTTGGCATTTGGATTCATTGATTTGCTTGCTTGGAGTTCAAAGTTTTGTGTCTCGAGCTTGCTCTGTACGTTCATGGTTAGAATTTAGCGTTTCATGCCTAGGGCATCCCCATTTCGCCTTAACTTGCTTTCGAATGGGCCTAGAATTCAAAGAAGATTTGTAATGAGTTCAAAATTAACTGGTTTCATGCCAAGGATCCTCAAATTTGTTATCTTTGATCAATTTGAGTGGGATCGTGTTAGATTGCCGATGTTTGAGTTTTCTTGCAACTTCGGGATTTTCCTGTCCAGTCAGATTTCCCCGATTTCTCCTTCTTCCACTCGTTTCCCCGGAATTCATGCAGTGTTATCATTTTCATAGAAATTTGGTTCGACCGGATTTTTCCAGATTTTCTAGGAAGCTTGGTGAAACTTGGAATCTGGTTGAATTGGATGGTTTTAGTGTTAAATACTTATCATTCCATGATTTTAACTGATAAATTACATAGGGATTATGCATTATTTATTCATTTTTAATGAGCAATTATTGATTTTGTGCTTATTTCATTGAAATCCGCCTGGGCCGGGTTTTCCCAGAATTTCCTTCTTGGCCCGGATTTCACGGTTGGCTTGAAATCCCGAACTGTGTTGACTGCGCTTTAACGATGTTTTTGGGTTGATTTTGATCTGTGATTGGATTTATTTGAATGATGGATATATTATTGATGTTAGGTTGATTCTTCATACTATATTGGATGTTATTAATGGCATTTTTGTTGAGTGCAGGCTGAGTCTAGCTTGGTAGCAGCTGAAGGAGTGGTGGCAAAATGTGTACTTCCCAGTTGTTGAGCCCAATTTGATGATGCGACTACTTGCATTGCCATTATAGATTATATCAGTCCCTTAAGTTTGATTTGGGAGGTGATCGTTGAGCACTCAGGAGATGAAGTTGAATTTATGAAAGAAATTCAAATATTAGATACTTCACCCCTTGGTCGTCTTGGTGAGGTGCGTTCAAGCTAGAGGAGGGTAGTTAATGCAAGGCAGCATCAAATTTTGTATTTCCCTATCAATCTCCTTGCCTTGGTCTGAATTGCATTGAAGATCCCAGGTCGACCTGGATGAGTTCTTACATTTAATGCTAATTCATCTTATTTCAAATTCTCCTTGGGCCGACTTGTTTTGGCTATATTATGATTGTAAATCCCTTTCTTGGGCCGACATGCTTTGGAGCTTCCTATAAATTGGGCATTTTGCCTCATTTGTAGGACAAATAGAATAGATACACAGATAGCTAGTTTGATGCAAGAGCGAATTAGGTAGTAGAGCAGAGGTAGAAGTTAGTCAATTTCTGAGCAAGTGTTGTAATAGAACATTAGAATTGTTGAAATTTGGTGATTCAATACAATTGAAGACATTGTGATTTTCTGGTGATCTCTTTTGTGTTGACTTATCTTGCATGGTTCTTATGATTCTATCTTTAAAATTGCTCAAGGTTATTAGATATATGTTAGATTTAGATTTAGAATTGATTCAATGGTGTTTATGATTTGATACTTGAAGTGTTGGCAGCAATCCCTGGTCCATACTTTTTGCAACTAGCTGATTGTTAGTTGCTTTACAAAGTTAGCCTGGACCTTTATATTCATTGTGCGCAATTCAATTGTGAAGATTTATTCATTTCAATTGCAATAGGGTTGTCTTGGATAAATGTTCATAATCTAAAAATCTTTAATGCCTTAGAAGATTGCACTGTTTATGTGAGATTGTAGTTTCATCTAGGTTAAGCAAGAATTAGTTTATGAGGGATTGGTCCATTTCAAGTATTTCATCATTTGCATTGTTAATCTTAGGAGTAGTTTTAATCTTAGATGTCTTTCTGAAACCCTAATATTTTGTTATTTCTTTATCATTTGAGTTAGATTTAGGATTGAAGTATCATTACATTGCCATATCTGATAAGTTAAAGATTCGGTATTTGCTTGTAGTAAGGTCCCTTTGTGATTACCAACATTTTCACATTTATCATTGAGTTGTTTGTGCATTGTCAAGACCTAACATTAGAGACCTTGGGGTTATCTCTTAAGGCTTGCTGATAGAGATTTACCTTTCAAGAGAGATAGGATATTATATTATGTCTAAGTTGTTGCTATGTAGAAAACATCATCAACAAATTGGCGCTAGAAGGAGGGCTTGAATAAGCTAAGCTGGATCAATTTTTGTACGCTATCTCTCCTGAGAGATTCAGAAGAAGAACCAGATCTACTCCAAGAGAAGAGGAATTTCAAGAATTACCAGCCCCTACTAGGTCAAGAAGGACCAGTATAAAGGGAGAATCATCATCCACCCAACCACCTCTATCATCTCCATCATCTCCATCTTCATCAAGTTCATCTGAGTCTGAGTCTAAGGACATTCCCATCCAACAACCTCAGCTAGCCCTAAATCAGCCATTACCACCCCCACCTCCACCAATGGCTTTCCTAGCTAATAACCCATCTCCATTGACTTTCACCAATTACAATGTCATGCTTAAGAACCCTGAGCACTTCTGTTCAAATTTTCATGTTAATGATCCCAATAGAACTGCTAAGGAACACATCAGGATCTTTCAAACTAGCCTTAAGGATAGGGGAATCAATCATGAGGATGTAGGATGTAGAATCTTTCCTTATTCCCTAGGAGAAGATGCATTCTATTGGTACAATCTTTTGCCTATTGAGTCTATCCAGAATTGGAATGAACTAGAGACTGCATTCTTGTAGAAGTTTAGGATTCCCATTAGTCCCAATGAGCTCTACCATCAGTTTTCTAATGTTAAGAGATAAGTCCATGAGCCTATAGGGTCCTTCAACAACAGGTTTCACCGTGCCTATACCAAACTACATGCCCCTTATGTTTTTGATGAGCCCACTGCTTTAGAAGTCTATTATGAGGGACTTGATAGTCTAATAGACACCTTCACGAAATGAAGAAGCAGTCCTCCCAATACCCTACTTGATGCGTATGTTGAGGCTGTGAAGGTTAGCACTACTTTAAGGTAGCATTTGTCTAGGCCTTTACCATCATTAGGACCTGCTGCTCACCCTGGACAGGTCCCAGCTCTCAATCAGGCTCTCACCAATCATACCCCAATCATGAATCTAGTACCTCATTTGCCTCTTGTCCCTCACCCAGGGCCTTCAGTGAGTCAAGTGCCACCTACAGTCAGTTATCCCTAGCAAAATGCAAATCAGTTTCTTCATCCACAATCTCATGCTAGCTATCCCCCATATCTACAAAATTTTGAAGTATTGAACCAGTCATTGAGAACTAATTCTATAGTAGGATATCCTCAAAATAATGCGAGCCAACCTCCATACGGGAATTCTGACAAGGAGAGATTGGATGAATTGTCTGAACAAGTGAAGAAGTTGAATATGGAGGTGACTTACTGGAGGAGCCAGAACAATCAATTGCAAGTTGCTCAAAGAAATATGCAGTCTAATTATAGTAGAGAAAATCAACAAGGGCAACAATTTTGATAGAGGATACAACAACAACAGAGGATACAACAATGATAGAGGATATAATCATGACAAAGGACAAAATTATGATAGAGGACAATCCTCAGGCCAGAACTCTGACCAAGGGCAAGTTGGTGGATAAGGGTTCGATAGGAGACAACCACCAGGACAAAATAGGACTTGGAACATGAGGCCTAATAATGGAGGAGTCCCTACTCCATTGGATCAACTAGTCAATCAGCCAATTATCCAAGAGAAGCCTCCTAGTGGTGTATATTTAGCTGAGGCTGCATTATCAGGATGGTGTAGGCTCCATAAAACAAGTCAACATTCTGAGTTAGATTGTCAAGAATTCCATACGACAGCTTCAATCTTCCAGTATGAAGTGGAGAATAATGCAAGTAGTCGGGAAATGGTGTCATCCACTCCCTATGATTCACCAGTGTTTGTATTGAACCATGCTCCTTTTCCACGGAGCAAAGACAATGTGCCTAAAGAAGAATCGGACGAGCTCAAGGAGGAGGCAGATCAAGTGTGTAATGGAGATGAGATTTCACAGTTATTTGAGGAAAATACAGTGAATGACAATGACCCCCTGGATGAAGAAGCTTATGTTGAAGAGGTGCAGACCTTCCAGAGACCTACCAAGAAATATGATTTGAGAGACATGCCACATAGACATCCACAGGCTGGAGGTCCCTTCACCACCTCCATTCCACCAAACAACATCATAACACCTCCAGATCCTAATGCCAAGAATAATCCATTGTATCCTCATGTGTCTAAGTAGTATCTGTCAAAGGAAGGACAATCATAGATGGACATATCAAAAGGAAGAAGTGTTGAAGCAAGCAAAGACAGAGTGGTGGACTATCCAAAGGAGACTCCTGCTGACCTAAGTGATGAACAATTAGCTATATATGTTGTAGAAGAACTCAAGAAACTTAAGGTAAGTCTCTCTACATTTGAGTTATTGAGGGTTCCAACCATTAGGAATGCAGTTCTAGGAGCTTATAATGCAAATTCCATATCACAAGATAGATCAGTTAATGAAAGTATCAATAAAGTATCTAGCTCTCAAACAGTAGGAAGGAAAAATCAGACTCATAATCAAGTTCATGTGCCTCTTGGAGATAAAGGAAAAGAGAAGGACAGAACTCAGGTTGCTCAAGTAGATACTCCCTTAACTCTGTTTGAAGGGAAAACATAGACTTCTCCCTTCCTAATTTTTGTCTGCATATTTGGTAAACATTTGCATAATTGCTTGTTAGATTCAAGTGCCTCTACCAATGTAATGCCGTTTGGTGTCTATAGAGCTTTGGGTATTACTCCTGATAATTCCCAAAAGAAAGTTACACAATTGGATAGAACTGAAGTTAATGTTGTAGGGGAATTAAATATGATTCATATGTAAGTTGCTTCTGACCCTAGGATTCAATAAGTTATCAATATACAGGTGGTTGACATACCTGATGCTTATGACCTGATTCTGGGAAGGGACTTTACTAGGGCCTTGAATGGATATGTATCAACTGACAACTCTCATATGTGGCTTCCTTGGAAGGGAGTCCCAAACCAGATTAGAATTGAAAGAGAACCTAAGATGAAGTATATGATTACAGAATATCAAAATACCTCCAATGAAATTTTGATATCTGAGGTGAGCATGGGAAATTATGTGCTTGTAGCCCCTTTTGAGGAGTCAAATGTAGAGGAAGTCCTTATGTTTCACACAATGCCTGTTGACCTTACAAAAAAATCCAGTAGTACTGAAGCCTTGGAGGAAACAGTTGAAAATGAAGATGATCTTGAAGATAATCAGCTCAGTTTACTAGATAGTTTCCAGGAATTCATTCAGAAATGCATTGAGGATTAGATTCAGTTGGGTAGGGAGATGAATTTCAAAGATTTGCTTTTTCCAAATAGGTGTAGGGTCCATAATGCCTCTCATTCTGAACTGGATTGTTGCTTATGCCAAACTACAGTGGAACAAGTGCAGAAGTGTATCAATCCCACTCCAGCAGTCAAAATTGATATCCAGAATGTTCAAGAAGACCCTAAGGAGAGGAAAGTGATGCTTTCTAAAGAACCTTCCAGTAGCAATAGTGCAAGGGATACAGTAAGGAAATCTATAGTTGCTGGTTGTTGGACTTTAAGATTTGATGGATCCAAATCAAAGCAAGGAGCTAGAGCAGGATTTCAGCTAATTAGCCCAAGAGGTAAGACATTCTTTGCTGCTCATAGACTTCAATTTCATTGTACAAATAAGGTGGTAGAATATGAAGCTTTGGTCCATGGATTGTTAATGGCACTAAAGAAAAAGGTCAAGATCCTACAAGTTTTTGGGGATTTTGAGTTAGTAGTTAAGCAAGCTAGGAGACAATACTCTTGTCATGACAGAAGAATGACCAATTATAGACACAGAGTATGGGATCTTATTGAAGGATTTGATGCCTTCAACATTCAGTTGATTCCACGAAGTAAAAACTAGATAGTTGACTCCCTTGCTCAAGGAGCTAGTACATTGCAACCTCTGTCTCTGTCTGGATTGAAGAAGTTTACGGTGGAAATGACCCCGGTACCTTCAGTGCTTGACAATGTCACCAATTTCCAGGTATTTGAAGATGATAATCACATTTTAGATTTTATCACAAGCTCAAACGTTTTTTCTTCTCAAATTATAGATGAAACTGAACTCCAAGAAGCAGAAATGGATTTGGAAGGAGTACTTAATTTGAAGACTAATACAATTCCCAGAGGAATGGTGTAGTTAGAAAGAATTTTTGATTTGGATAAAGTCAGAGACCAAGAACAAGATGCCAAGAAGGAGTCCATCAGTGGACAATGTGAAAATTATAATATGGGAACTCAGGATGATGTGAAGAATGTCTTCATTAGAAAAGTATGCACTCCAGAAGAGAGGAAAGGAATAATTGACGCATTACATAGATATCCAAATGTGATAGCTTGGATTTATGAAGACTTAAAGACTTATGACACATCGATCATAACTCACACTATCCCTCTCAAGCCAAGAGAAAAACCTTTCAGGCAGAGGCAAAGGCCAATCAATGCTCTACTGGAACCCATAATTCAGAAGGAAGTGCAAAATTTGTTGTATGCAAGGATCATATTCCCTATTAGGAATTCAACTTGGGTTGCAAACCCGGTTCCTGTCAGGAAGAAGAATGGTGAAATCAGGTTGTGTGTAGATTTTAGGAACCTCAACAAAGCATCATAAAAGGATAATTATCCAGTACCTTCACTAGATGAAGTGCTTCAAATTGTCAATGGTTCTCAGATGATGTATTTCTTAGATGGCTACTCAGGATACAACCAGGTCATGGTGCAGTATGAAGATAGGCATAAGACTGCTTTTACTACCAAGTGGGGCACTTTTGCCTACAGAAGAATGCCCTTCGGTTTGATTAATGTTGGAGCTACATTTCAGAGGGCCATGGACATAACGTTTAAGGACATAATTGTTAAGTGAATAATCATTTATATGGATAATCTGACAGTATTTTCCAAGAAGATAGGTGACCATATAGCAGATTTGTGTAAAGTGTTCCAGAAGTGCAAGGAATTCAATATATCTCTCAATCCAAAGAAATGCATCTTTGGAGTTACAGAGGGAAAGTTGTTGGGACATGTTATCTCTAAGAAAGGAATTTCCATTGATTTAGAATAGGTAGAAGCTATACTCAAGATCCCACCTCTTGCTAGCAAGAAAGAAATGAAGTCATTTTTTGGTAAAATCAACTTTGTAAGGAAGTTCATCACTGGATTTGCAAAAATTGTCAAGCCACTGAATGCAATGTTGAAGCACGAGGCCAAAGTTGAATGGAATACAGAAGCTAAGGAAGCATTTGCAGAGATAAAGAGGGCTATTGTTGAAGCCCCAGTTTTGGTGAGTCCAGGCTATGCTAAGTCATTCTATACATATTTGTTTGCTTCTGATCACTCTTGTGCTGCTATGTTGACTCAAAAGTCTAATCAAGGAAGTGAACATCCCATAACATTCACGAGTGCACCATTGAAAGATGTTGAATTGAGGTACCCAAGTGTGGAAAAGCAAGCCTATGCCTTAGTTAGAGCTGTAAAAAAGTTTAGGCATTATATTCTCAGAAACAAAGTGTTTGCAATAGTTCATGATCGTGCAGTCAAGCTGTTGTTGATGCAGAATGAGCTAGGAGAACGTAGAGCTAAGTGGGTAACAATGTTACAAGAATATGATATTGAAATTCAACCCATGAAGCTAGTAAGAGGGCAAGGACTTACAAGGACAATGGAAGAAGTAGGCCTTGATCTTGCAACACAACATTACAATCTAGAAGATGTTTCTCCTAGAGAATGGTATGATGATATTGTTCATTATCTCCTAACTCAAAGGTGTCCTGACCATCTGAATGTAGTATAGAGAAGGGGATTACATTTGAGAAATGATAGTTTTATGCTGAAGGGAGTTGTTCTATATAAGAAAAATCATGAGGGTATCTACCTGAGGTGCTTAGGGAGATAGGAAGTTGAGAGTGTCATGGCCGAATTTCACAATAGATATGGCACTGGCCATGGTTCTGCACATGCCACTACAAAAAAAATTCTAAGGGTTGGTTATGATTGGCCTACATTGTTCAAGGATACACACGATCATGTCAAAACTTGCCATGTGTGCTAGACCATAGCAGCCAAAGAAAAGTATGCAACCCTTCCACTTCAACCGGTCTTTGAGGTAAAACCTTTTGCACAGTGGGGGATGGACTTCATTGGTCCCATCAATCCACCTTCCTTTGTAGGACACAAGTATATTCTCACCATTAATGATTATTTTACATGATGGACTGAAGCTCTTGCATGCAAACAATGTACTTCTAAAGTGGTAATTGATTTCATTGAATCAAGTATTATCAATCGCTTTGGATGTCCTTTATTTTTAGTTTGTGATAACGGTCCTGCATTTGCATCATTGAAATTCTCTAATTGGGCCTTTGAACATGGGATTATAATAAAGTTTGCATCCAATTACTATCCAAAGGGTAATGGGTTGGCTGAGTCTTCCAATAAAAATCTCTTGATAGTCATCCATAAGTTACTAGAAAAGAATCCCAAGGATTGGCACACTCAACTTAGATTTGCTCTATGGGCAGATCATACAAGACAAAAGACTTCTATAGGGACCTCCCCTTATCACCTTGTGTATGGCCAAGAACCTGTATTTCCAATTCAATTGAGGATCCCCACTTTACAATTCATTAATGAGTATTATGATGAAGAGAACAGGCATGAAGCCCGCCTACAGGAGTTGTTACACCTTGAAGAAAGAAGAGATGAAGCCTTAGAAAACTTTGCCAAACATCAGGGTGTAGTCAAAAGGTGGTTTGATAGAAGAGCCAAGGTAAAAGCCTTTCGGATTTCTGACTTGGTTCTATACTGGGATAAAGCCCATGACCGTAAGGGGGAGCATGGTAAATTTGACAAACTTTGGCTTGGCCCTTACCAGATTTCAGAAATCCTGGGAGATAATGCTTTCTGTTTGAAAACTCTCACTGGGGAGTATATCCCACTGCCTGTCAATGGGTAGTATTTGAAGCATTATTTCTAGTCTTGAGTTGTTTTCAGCTCTTTTCCTATATATAGATAGGTTAGGTTTCCTTTCTTGTTTGCTTTGCTTTGCTTTTGGTTAGAGTAGGTTTCCCTTTCTGCTTTGCTTTTGTTTGTTTTGGTTAGTTTAGGTTTGCTTTCGGTTTGGTGTGCTTTTTGCTTTGCTTTGCTTTAGAGGTCTTCTTTTTTTCTTCGGGATGTGTTGCACCTGTATGGAAAATATTCTTGTGTCTAGGATTGTTTTAAGTATTTCCTTGATGAACCTTGATTGTGTCTCTTGAATGGATGGTTGACGTCTTCGTTATCGTCATGCAGTCTAAATGTTTGATTTAAAGAGGATGGGTCACTGGTTTGATTTGAACTTGAAGTATTATGAAATCTTATATCTTTTATACATATTAAAAATCCTAAGGTTGTTGTAGGATCCTTGTGAGGTCTTGTCAGGTGAAAAATCTTATTTTTGCTTCAGTGCCACTATGGTTCTCAGCCCTAAGTGTGAACTTCATTGTTCACAGGTTGAAATAAAAATGAAAAGAAAAGAATATCAAAAGAAGAAAAGAGAAATTATTGAAAATCAAATGCATTCAACTTATCATGGGTATCTGAATATCTCTACCAGGGCTATGGACGCCTGGCTGACAATAGAGCTATGTTCGAGAGAGTCACAACAATAACCTCGTCGGGGCTCTAAACGCCTAGCTAGCAGAGAGGCTCTAACCAGGCTGCATTTGGAGTTAGAATCTTTACGTAGCCTAACCTGGTTGAACTTGGTTTCTGTAGTAGCTCAAGGAAGGAAATGAACTCATGTGCACACACTTGGATTTTCAGTCTATGGAAGGTTCAGTCTTCCCTTGGTTCTGATTCTTTGATCTTGCATTTTGATTTGTTTGTCTGATAGTGGGATCAAAACTAGAGATTTTGGGTTCATGATTCTTGTTCACCATCAAATGCTTTGGCGCATTTCCCCAGTAGAGTCGCCATTTGTTGTGCAGTTTTTGCACACACGCCCCATTGAAAGCAAGGACCCTCTTGTTGTTTTTGCTCTTTGATTTTGAGGTTTTGCACTACCTTGGCATAAGCTTAAAGTGTTCATCTTGCTTGCCTAAATGTTTTCCCTAAGTTGCATGTTGAAGATCTTAACTTTTTGGCTAAATTTGGGTTTTTATCTAGGTTTAGGATTTTCTAGTCCATCCGGATTTTCCCAGATTTCATCCAAATTCTGGTTTTAGTGTTGCTGTTCAGAGATTTCTGGCCTTCACAGAAATCTGCTTGGGAAGGATTTTTCTAAACTTCTATTTGGTCGTCGGATTTCTAAGTTTAACTATTTTTTGCGATTTTTGTTGTTCTGATTTATCATTTGTGTTCTCTTGAGTTGGGATATTTGATCCTGGGGTACTTGGTGTGTTGTGGCATACTGAATTTGTGAATTATTGATCTAGTTGTGATTCCCTTGGTGTTTGGATTCATTGATTTGCTTGCTTGGAGTTCAAAGTTTTGTGTCTCGAGCTTTCTCTGTGCATTCATGGTTAGAATTTAGGGTTTCATGCCTAGGAGATCCCCATTTCTCCTTAACTTGCTTTCGAATGGGCCTAGAATTCGAAGAAGATTTGTAATGAGTTCAAAATTAGCTGGTTCCATGCCCAGGATCCTCAAATTTGTGATCTTTGATCAATTTGAGTGGGATCGTGTTAGATTGCTGATGTTCGGGTTTTTTGCCAACTTCAGGATTTTCCTATCTGGTCGGATTTCCCCGGTTTCTCCTTCTTCCACTCGTTTCCCCAAAATTCATGCAGTGTTTTCATTTTCATAGAAATCTGATCCGGCCGGATTTTTCCAGATTTTCTAGGAAGCTTGGTGAAACTTGGAATCTGGTTGAATTGGATGGTTTTAGTGTTAAATACTTATCATTCCATGATTTTAACTGATAAATTGCACAGGGATTATGCATTCTTTATTCATTTTTAATGAGAAATTATTTATTTTGTGCTTATTTCGTCAAAATCCACCTGGGCCAGATTTTCCCAGAATTTCCTTCTTGGCCTATATTTTGTGGTTGGCTTGAAATCCCAAACTATGTTGACTGCGCTTTAACGATGTTTCTAGGTTGATTTTGATCTGTGATTGGATTTATTTGAATGATGGATATATTATTGATGTTAGGTTGATTCTTCATACTATATTGGATGTTATTAATGGCATTTTTGTTGAGTGAAGGCTTAGTCTAGCTTGGTAGCAGCTGAAGGAGTGGTGGTGAAATGTGTACTTCCCAGTTGTTGAGCCTAGTTTGATGATGTGGCTACTTGCATTGCCATTATAGATTGTATCAGTCCCTTAAGTTTGATTTGGGAGGTGATCGTTGAGCACTCAGGAGATGAAGTTGAATTTATGAAAGAAATTCAAATATTAGATACTTCACCCCTTGGCCATCTTGGTGAGGTGCATTCAAGCTGGAGGAGGGTAGTTAATGCAAGGCGACATCGAATTGTGTATTTCCCTATCATTCTCCTTGCCTTGGTTCGAATTGCATTGAAGATCCTAGGGTGACCTGGATGAGTTCTTACATTTAATGCTAATTCATCTTATTTTGAATTCTCCTTGGGCCGACCTGTTTGTGGCCGTTTTTATTGTAAACATTGGTTGGGCCAACTTGTTTTGGCTATTTTATGATTGTAAATCCCTTTCTTGGGCCGACATGCTTTGGAGGTTCCTATAAATTTGGCATTTTTCCTCATTTGTAGGACAGATAGAATAGATACACAGATAGCTAGTTTGATGCAAGAGTGAATTAGGTAGTAGAGCAGAGGTAGAAGTTAGTCAATTTTTGAGCAAGTGTTGTAACAGAACATTGGAATTGTTGCTGAAATTTGGTGATTCAATACAATTGAAGACATTGTGATTTTCATGTGATCTCTTTTGTGTTGACTTATCTTGCATGGTTCTAATGATTCTATCTTTAAAATTTCTCAAGGTTATTAGATATATGTTAGATTTAGATTTCGAATTGATTCAATGGTGTTTATGATGTGATACTTGAAGTGTTGGCGGCAATCCCTGGTCCATAATTTTTGTAGCTAGCTGATTGTTAGTTGCTTTACAAAGCTAGCTTGGACCTTTATATTCATTGTGCTTAGTTCAATTGTGAAGATTTATTCATTTCAATTGCAATAGGGTTGTCTTGGATGAATGTTCATAATCTAAAATTTTTTCAATGCCTTAGAAGATTGCATTGTTTCTGTTAGATTGTAGTTTCATCTAGGTTAAGCAAGAATTAGTTTATGAGGGATTGGTCCATTTCAAGTATTTTATCATTTGCATTGTTAATCTTAGGAGTAGTTTTAATCTTAGATCTCTTTCTGAAACCCTAATATTTTGTTATTTCTTTATCATTTGAGTTAGATTTAGGATTGAAGTATCATTACATTGCCATATCTGATAAGTTAAATATTTAGTATTTGCTTGTAGTAAGGTCCCTTTGTGATTACCAGCATTTTCACATTTATCACTGAGTTGTTTATGCATTGTCAAGACCTGACATTAGAGACCTTGGGGTTATCTCTTGAGGCTTGTTGATAGATATTTACCTTTCAAGAGAGATAGGATATTATATTCTGTCTGAGTTGTTGCTATGCATAAAACATCATCAACAATTGAGAAAAAGGTCTCGATGAAGTGATGGTTTTTAATTTCTAAGATGGTACATGCATCAAGTCTCTATCTTGCTAACAAGGGAGACACTTCTTGACATATTCACAAGCATCATGCTCCATGGTGAGCCAATAGTAGCTTGTTCAAAGAAGCTTATTGGTAAGGACTATTCCACTAGTATGAGCCCCATAGATAACACTACGCACTTGTGTAACATGAGATTGGCTTCTATCATGTTTAAACACCACTATAAAGAACCACCATAGCTTCAACGATATAAAGTGTCACCTAGGATGATATAGCAAGATGAGTGTTGGATAAATGATTGGTATTGATGGCAAGTGAGGTTATGGGGTAAGGTGTTATCATAGAGGTAAGTGTAGATGTCATGGTACCAAGGGGACTTGAGACTAATGATTTCACAAACCATTTATATGTATTTGGGATATCGTGTGTAGGAATAAGAAGCCATTCAACTACTAATTTGCATTCATGGCTATCTTGGGGCATGTCCAACAAGGATCTAATGGTAGTCATTGCATCTGTAGCTTTATTTGGAGAAAAGGAACCTACTCAAACTGGATGTGGAGAAAGTACTTCTTGAAGTCACTGACCATGTGCTTGTAGGGAAGCAATTTTGTCATCTATAGTTCGGAATTTATTATTGACCTGTTTGATTATGAGTTGGGAATAACCATAGACATGATATTCCATTGGATTGTAATTCTCAACCTAGTGATTAATGATGAGTCCAATCATTAGATAGTTTTCTTATGTTTTTTATGCAAGTTCAAAAGACATTCTTAGACATTTATCTTATACATATCCCTATACTATGCTATCTTTTCTGCTTATTATAAAACCTTGAACCTGATTTAAAGTATATGGAAATATGGCTATGATGTGATGGGTATTGCATAATTTATGTGTGGATATGTATGAATTGTAATGGATATATGTGCTTAGTTATGGTTGTTAGTATTGTGTGCATGTTTTGTGAACTAACTCTTTGCAACTAGAGGAGGTAGACTGTAACCTGTAACAACTTTGAGGTGTTGCTCGCAGCCAAAGGAGTTCCCAGACAACAAAGCAAGAGAGGTTCTAGAATAAATTAAACACAACAACTACAACACGGAGGCACTTAATGAAGATGATTGTTCATCATTATGATGTATAATAAAGGTGTTGAAGGAGAAGAACCCTATTGCAAATAGGTCTTGTGGAAAAATATTTTGGCACCACAAGACTCCCTAACACTTCTAGGGTTTTTCACCTAAAAAGAGAGAGATGGGCCAAAATGGACAATGTCCCCACTCAAAAATAATGCAAGTATAGATGAAATATGCTTAAATGCAATGCCTAAATGCACTAAACTGATAAAGGAAATGAATTATTCATGTAAAGCCTAAGAAATGCAAGTTGTTTGAAAACATAGTGTACTATGCAAAAACACATAGAAAGATGAATAGAAATGCAAATAAAAGAATAACAGAAAAGAAAAATAGAAAGTGTGCACCTAGAAATGTGTTCGAGATTGGAATGAAGATGTTGTTGATCCTAAAACTTTGGCCTACTGGGACACTTACGCCATTCTGGGCGACCTAGTCCCAAATCTGGAAAACTGCACTAGAGACCGTTTCAGCCAAACGGGTATCCAAATCTATAGAAAAATTTGAAAAGCATGTGAAATGGGACTAAGTCACCACTAACACTTTAGCTTTTCTAAAAATCTGATAGTGGAAAAGAAAGCCCTCGGTCTGCACTTTGTTTTCCTATAGGAGTATGATTCTGAAACTCTAGTTTTTGGCACTATAAGTGACTTTTTGTGTAGATTTTGACCTAGCCAACAAGGAGATGTCTTCAACAACTTTTCAATTTAAACGTTAATGATCTTCAAACCCTCAAAGTACCTAAATCTACAAACACACAAAGAAAGAGAAATAAATGGTGAATGTTAGGGCATGGGGGTTTCCCTTGGTCAAACCCCTTTTTAGGTAATTAAACCAAAATGAAGAAACGATGTAATGAAGCATGAGTTAATGGAGTTAGAGACTTTCCATGATGATAGATCTTGATTTTCTACAGCAATAGATGAAGCATTTTCCCTTGAATGTTTGAAAAAGCTTTCTTGATGACTTACAATGTTAAAACCCTAGCTTGCTTGACTTAAGAACATGATGAATCATGGATGAATAATGAATTGATTATGAATTAGGGTTTAGAAGCTTATATTTATAGGCAAACCTCCTAAAATGCCCATTAATTTGATCCCCAAGGCTGACATGAAGGAAAAATAAACTTAAAATCTAATTTTTCTCCCTCGAACCTTGAAAATAGCCCAAATGGGACTAATTTTTCCAGAAAGGTGACTTGGTCCCATAAGGGTTATTTTTCCAGCTGGATTGTTGGGGAGTCAAGAAATTAAGCTTCTATGTTGTTCTAGTCAAGTCTTTGAACAAATTAAGCCTTGGGATGCACAATATGGGGCCATAGGGGCCCATTAATGATGATGTAAAGGGTAATTAGGGATAGGGACACAAATTTCAATGTGAAAGTGTGATTAAATACACTTTACAACACTAAAATGAGGTCCACATAGCCTAGAAAGGCACAACATCCAATGTGAATGTGTAAGACACATTACAACACTGGATTAGAATTAGGTTTAATTTACAAGCCTTCTAGATTAATGTGAAGATGTAATTAAATAAATTTTATAACATTGGATTAGGGGAAGAATAGGTCCATTAAGTCTAGAGAAGTGTGAAAGTATTTTACAACACCTTTACAAGACATCGTTAAATGCATTTTATTCAGTTTGCAAGGGTCCAAGACCTAATGTGGATGTGAAAAACACCTCACAATAGTAAATCAAGGAGGCATTTAGTCCAATTTATCATCAATTAATCCCAAATCAAGCAAGGACAAAGGGATACTTTTTCTGTGTCCACAATTAGCCCCCACTTTAGTGAGAGGATGAACTTGCTTCAAACTCACACTAAAGTAGACATTCAAGAGAGGTCTAATCGTACCAATGTGGATGGTCTAGGATGGCAAAGATGAAGGAGGTAACCAAGCCCCTAGGATCTAAGATCCTAAGTCAAACCGACATAAGCACAAAAGGACATGCACAAAGTGAATGATTTGCAACAGAATAAGATATGTGATCATGTAACAGCAGTAACTCGAAGGAAGAGAAGTAAAAGGGTGGATCAAGCTTCGACTGTTTGTCCAACACATTGTGGATTAGATCTAAGATGTCTGTCCAAAAATGCATACTCACTTTGAGGTGATGAAACTCTTGGTTGTCTGTCAAGTAAGAAGTGATAAAAGGTGAGACATATACAATTGATATGTGCTCACACACACGTGAGTGGCTATGGGGAAAGTCATGCCTTGAAATGGACTTCCCACTCAACCATACCAAAGTTAAACCTCCTAATAACTTTAATAAGGTGCCACACAAAAATGACCTTCAAGCTCCATGAGGCAAGCAAAGCTTCATATACTCATAGACATTGTAAATGCAAAATGGTGTAAGGAATGTTCAAAGGGATTTTGCTTAGTTCACACAAGGTCTCATCTTAGGGAACATTGTGCCTAATGTTTCCAAGAGAGGATGTTTCAAAGAAGTATCACACTCTTGGAGGGAATCAATCCCAATGACATCACCAAGAAAAGGATGCATCGCAAGAAGAAAGAAATCACTTAATGAAACATGATGAGTGTCGATGTATGCCCCCACTTTAAAGCGGTTGCTAACACCATTACTGTGAGTAATTCTTTTAAAGTAGAAGAAGATATGAGAGCTTATTGGGAAAGCCCTATGCCAAGTCATATGTTTCCTTTAAGCTACATCATGAAAAAGGGAGTATGTCACCGGTGAGTCAACTTAAGGCATGTCATCCACATCCCAATCTTGCTCCTATATGTTCATGAAAGGTTAATGACTAGCCAAAAGAGACACCGACAAGTGACATACGAGGGAAAGGCTACCTAACCCTTTGCCCCCGCTTAGTGTAGGAAAAAGATGAGCTGAAATGATTGATGAAATGCATGCTAGAGTGAAAATCATTATCAATTAGAGGAATTAGGTGCCCCCACATAAGGGAGATCACCAAACTCTTGAAGATGTTGAATTTTACTACTCAAAGCCTTGCGCTCATTAGTAGAATGACTGTGAACCCTATGATATGCACAAAATGAATTCTTGTAATATAATTTATTTCTTGTTATTGGAGGAAGGGATATCAAGTGATATTGGAGGAGTCTCGACAAGATACCATCTTGATCAATGGTAGAAGGCATTCCTTTATGTGAAAAAGATATCTCTTGCTTAGATGTACAAGATGGCATACCTACACAAGACTCTTTAGATGTCGAGATTTTGTTCTCTCCTTTATAGGAGGGTGTAAAATCTAACAAATTCAAATCATTAGTGTTTTGCGAGATGACATTGACGTTAAGCGAATATATCTTTGTTTGTTTCATTTCTTTCAAAGGAGAAAAATCAAGACCACTAGTGTCGATCAGTTCAAGATGCTTTATAGTTAAGGTTGGCTTAGAAGAATCTTGTGTGATAGTGTTGATGTTGAGTAAAGCCTTGGCGATTTCTATCAAAGGATAATAACTAAGACCATGAGTTGTTTCTTGCATGTTAGCCTCGATGCAGACACAAATACCTTGTTCTCTAGCATCACATCCTTTTCCACTATAGCCAAGTTGTTTCATAAGCTCATAATATTTTCCATAAATCTTTTTCATTGCTTTTGGATTGGGTGGTTGTTCATGGTTAAGGTAATCAAAGTTTGTTGTGTAATTTGCTTCATTGTCTAAGGTGGTTGAGGTGGATGCTTTCGAAGGATCGTCTGAGTTTTGTGTTGACATGACTTCTTTTTCTTTCCCTTGTCAAAGGCCTTGTTTATGATCTTGTATTCTCCCATGAATGTTGGTGTGAAATCTAAGGAACCCCAATCATCGTCTAGTTTATTGTTCTATTATACGGGTTCCACTTGTGTAGTTGATGTTGATGTATTCAAGGGATGTTCTTTGATTTTCTCAAGTTGTAAGACACTATAAGGCTCGAGATCAACATCAAGTGTGTATGCTTTGTTGTGGTGGATGTATTTCATTTTATGATGAAGAGTAGAAGGAGCCCCATTCATTGCATGAATCCATAGTCTACCTAAGAGAACATTACATGAAAGTTCATGAGGCATAAAATGGATTGGTGTATTTAATGTGGTCATTCCAACTATAAGAGGTAAATTGATCACCCCCAGTGGATTCTTTCGACATTATCAAATCCCTTGAGAGATAAAGAATTAGGTTGAATGGTTGATTTATCGATGCCAAGCATATCCAAAAGGTGCACACTACACACATTAAGGGTATAACTAGTATCAACAAGAGTTCTCTTTATCCCTTATCATTTTTATTGAGCTATGATCATGAAAGCGTCATTTTCTTTGCACTTCCAAAGAGGGGAGTTTGCATTGGTGGAAAATAATGTCAGCGTTTGTTCCTTGAATTATGGTAGCTATGTCATTTGGTTGTGCATTAGAAGGGATAAGAACTTGTTGTAAGGTCGTTTCAAGCATAGTGTGATAGGTAGGTGAATTATGAAGAAGGTCCCAAAGGGATATCTTTGCGGGAGTGCTCTTAAGTTGTTCAACAAGATCATACTCCCTTAATCGAGGAGCACTAGGAAGTATAGAATCGGGCAAAGGTAAGGAGGTTGGGGTTGGTTGTTATGGTTGCAGATTATGTCTAGTGTGATATGTATGCGCAACGGTATGAGGACTCAACTGTTGCAACACATTATTAAGAGGTGGGTAAAGGATAAGTTTGGGTTTGTTTTGAGTTTAAGGTTTGTGCGAAGGGGGATAAAGGATGAGTTGACATTGAATAATATTAATATCCCTTGGCGAATGAGAGCCTAACATGGGCTCTTCATCTTCTTTGAAGGGCATAATATAATTATTATCAATGTTATCCTTGTCTTGCATCATGATATCCTCCATTTTTAGGATAACTACAAACCACATGTTCTTGAAATTCGAGGGTTGGTTCTTTTAAAATTACTTCATCACAAGTAGGGGAATGATCAATGATGAGGTTATCAATAGTGGGAGGATTAGGAGAAGGTTCTATTTGATTGTACTGATTCTCGAAGGTCTCATTTGTTGGTTCCATATTATCTACCCTAGGAGGAGGTCTTGTAATATGTTCACCAAATTCCATGGTTATACTGTGTAAACTAGCTTCAACACAAGTAGGGGAAGCATCAAGAGAAGGACCACTATTATTTTCAAATAGATTTTCCCAAACAATAGGAGCATTAGGGAAGGGAGGGTCAAGATTCTCATGACTCTTAATAGGTGTATCTTCTAACACCAACCTATCCTTGTGGCATAGAGGAGGGATATTATGAGAAGGAAAATGTTGATTGTCATGGTTATGAAGACTAGGTAAGGTGATGTTTAGAAATGTTTCTATGATCTCATGTTCTTGTCGTCTAATATCCTCTAAAGGGGAATGAGGAGAGAAACAATCAAGACCCTCAATGCTTGTATCTCCTTTCACAAAGATGTACCTTCGTCACTGATAGGAGAGGTATTGGGAGAAGAACAAGTATGATTGTTATGATTGTCTATACTACCATTCTCACCAATGGGCAATGTAATATTAAGGATTGTTTCAATGGTTTGATCATGTTTCTTAATGACCTCATTATTGTAATCAAAATTGAACTCATAAGAGGGAATTTTGTACTTATGTAATCCATTTTTAACCATATCAAAGCCACATATTTTGAAAGAAAACATGTTATGATGAAAAAGGAAAGAAAGTGCAATGCAATGATTTAAAGAGAAATGTTGAAATGCAATTTTTAGACATGAAACAAGGTAATTTTTTTATTACATTATACAACAACCTGAAAGAAAATGCAAATGTGAAATCAAGAAATGCATGAAATGAGCCAATTTAAGCTAAATCTAATGAAATGAATGTTACAAAAACTCATCCAACTGATACAGGTAGGTAATGGTAGCAAACAAAAGCTTAAAAATAGGGTTTTCAGTTCTATAAATGATAGTTTCAGGGGTGAAAAGGGACTAAGTTTCCCAAGGTGGCGAATTAGTCCTATTAGGGATTTTGTTTAGAATTTTGAGAGTTTCTGGATTGATTTTGATGGTTTCTATGTTGTATGATGCAAATGCAAAATTTTGAAAATTTTCAATGATTTAAGATGCAAAAATGCAACCTATATGCACGTTTACGAGTGCAAAATTTGAAACCATAGAATGAAACTTAACAAATGCAATATGTAATGCAAGCTAATTCTAGGATGATTAAGGACTCCAAAATTAGAAAATAAGGTATTTAAAAGTTGGGTTCACCAAAATGTGGACAAAGATTTTGGCACCACAAGACTCCCTAATACTTCTAGGATTTTTCACCTAAAAGGAGAGAGATGGGCCAAAATGGACAATGTACCTACTCAAAACTAATGCAAGTATAGATGAAATATGTCTAAACGCAATAAAATGATAAAGGAAATGAATTATTAATGTAATACCTAAGAAATGCAAGTTGTTTGAAAACACAATGTAGTATGCAAAAACACCTAGAAAGATGAATAGAAATGCAAATAAAAGAAAAACATAAATCATGCACTTGGAAATGTGTTGGAGATTGGAATGAAGACTGAAAATACTATTGATCCTAAAAATTTGGCCTATTGGGACACTTATGCCATTCTGGGCGACCTAGTCTCAAATCTGGAAATTGCATCGAAGCCCGTTTCAGCCAAATGGGTATCCAAATCTATAGAAAACTTTGAAAAACATGTGCAGTGGGACTAAGTCACCACTAATGGTGACTTAGTCCACTTTGGCTTTTCTGGAAATTTGAAAGTGTAAATGAAAGCCCTCAGTCTGCACTTTATTTTCCTATAAGAGTCTAATTTTGAAACTCTAATTTTCAGCATTATAAGTGATTTTTTGTGTATATTTTGACCTAGCCAACAAGGAGATGTCTTCAAAAACTTTTCAATTTAAACTTTAATGATATTCAAACCCTCAAAGTACCTAAATCTGCAAACACATAGAAAGAGAAAGAAATGGTGAATGTTAGAGCATGGGGGTTTGCCTTGGTCAAACCCCTTTTTAGGTAATTAAACCAAAATGAAGAAACAATGTAATGAAGCATGAGATAATGGAGTTAGAGACTTTTCATGATGATAGATCTTGATTTTTTGCAGCAATAGATGAAGAATTTTCCCTTGAATGTCTGAAAAAGCTTTCTTGATGACTTACAATGTTAAAACCCTAGCTTGCTTGACTTAAGAACATGATGAATCATGGATGAATAATGAATTGATTATGAATTAGGGTTTAGAAGCTTATATTTATAGGCAATCCTCCTAAAATGCCCGTTAATTTGATCCCCAAGGCTGACATGAAGGAAAAATAAACTTAAAATCTAATTTTTCTCGCTCGAACCTTGAAAATAGCCCAAATGGGACTAAGTTACCAAGCTAGGCGACTTAGTCCCACTTGGATGGGACTAATTTGTCCAGACCGGCGACTTGGTCCCACAGGGGTTATTTTTCTAGCTAGATTGTTGAGGAATCAAGAACTTAAGCTTCTAGGTTGTTCTAGTTAGGTCTTTGAACAAATTAAGCCTTGGGATGCACAATATGGAGCCATAGGGGCCTATTAATGATGATGTAAAGGGTAATTAGGGATAGGGACATAAAGTTCAACGTGAAAGTGTGATTAAATACACTTTACAACACTAAAATGAGGTCCACATAGCCTAGAAAGGCACAACATCCAATGTGAATTTGTAAGACACATTATAACATTAGATTAGAGTTAGGTTTAATTTGCAATCCTTCTAGCTTAATGTGAAGATGCAATTAAATACATTTTATAACATTGGATTAGGGGAAGAATAGGTCCATTAAGTCCAAAAAAATGTGAGACTTTTACAACACTTTACAACACCTTTACAAGACATCGTTAAATGCATTTTATTTAGTTTGCAAGGGTTCAAGACCTAATGTGGATGTGAAAAACACCTCACAACACTAAATAAAGGCCTCATTTAGTCCAATTTATCATCAATTAATCCCAAATCAAGCAAGGACAAAGGGATACTTTTTCTGTGTCCACAGGTCTAATGTGACTAATTCAACCACTCCACATTTTAGTTATGTTATAGCAGTCTCAGTCCTACTTGGACTAGTTCCTTCCTTTTTTTAGTTATAGATTGTTAAGCCTTTATCATGCTTTGATATATAGGGAATGGTGATTTATGGTTTTAGTTTAGAGTCCTTGTTTTAATAAACTTCCCACGTACCTATATGTATGGCTCGATGGTTGAGGTATAGGAAGTTAGTTAATTTTTTTCAAAAGAAGATATAGTTTCCAGATATTTTTTCAGTTAAGTTGTTATTCTTACATAGACAATGTTTGTTGTTCAAATCATGATTTCATGAATAAGACATCTCAGCTTCAAGTCGTACGTTATATTTTGGAGCTATGCAATGAATGGTTTATGTAACTAAATGCCTACACAAGCTTTGAAGGATTTGAATATAAATGCCTATGCCTATGACAATATGATTAAAATTCCTATGGCTAAATATGCCAAAACTTAATGGAATATGACAATAAATGTTGCAATCTCTGTAAAATATCTAAGCATGTAAGTGTGTAATCTAAAAATGAGAGCAAAATAGCATTTTATAGAAAATGCCATTTTGAATGGACAGACGAGATCTACCTTTGACAAAAGCCTAAAATTAGAGGATGAGATTAAATATGATAATCCCTAATTAGGGTTAGGGAAAAATCCTTAAATGAGTGGTCGAGATGCAATCTAAGAAGATCAAATCGGCGGTGGAGAATAAATGAGATAATTAATTAAAAAAATAAATATTTTCAAAAATCAAGAAGATAAAGACTGACTGATTTGTGAGATTCAAAAAATCAAGAAGGTAAGAGTTGAACTGAAGATCAAATTTGAAAAATCAATAATTTGCTCAATTACTTGATTTTTGGAAGAAAGTTACCAATTTGAATTAGATCAACTCAAAATATGGATTTTGTGAGATAATAAATAATCGATTTTCAAATTATTTACTAAAATGAACTGACAGTTAAGAATGTGATAACATTTTAAATAATTTCATTTATTTAAAATGAGAGGAATATTATTTTTGATAATTAAATAATTAAATATAATTATTTAATTTAGAAGATAAGATTAATTAAATAAATTAATTAATAAATTCATTTAATTATGAGGATTAGTGACATATTAAATAAATAAATGAAATTCATTTATTTAATAATCAGGAAGAAATAAATGAAGAAGCATAATTAAATAAATTAAGAAATTTATTTAATTAGAGGAAGACTTAGACAATTAATGACCTATTTAATAAATAAAATAGAATTTATTTATTTAGTAATCATGAAGAATAAAAGGAAATGAATTAATTAAACAATTATGAATTATTTAATTAATAGTTGAATGTGGACCAAGGACATAATTAAATATCATAATTATGCTAGGACGGAAGTGGTAAAAATAGAGCTTGCAGGCCTAGGTCATTTCTAAGTGTCTACATTTTGCCCCTCTTTGTCATAATATAGCGTGTCGCATTGTGACAAAGAAAATAAATCAAAGCCATGCCCTAGTGAAGCTGTAGAGTATCAATGCCCCCCTTGAGAAATTTTTCAAATTTTGGGCCAGCGGCAGAAAAATTTGGGAAGGGTCCCGATAAATCAATTTGATGACCAGAAAGACAGCGGTGCAGATAGTTTCGGATTCTGACACGTTTAAGACAACCAACAGGGTGGTCAAAGTTGGTCAAATGAGCCTCTAGTAATAACCTAGTTGACAAATGCCATTTTGACTTTATAAATAGGTTGACAAAGGGGTAAAAGTCAATTCATTTTCACTATTCCATCTGTAAATTTTGAGAGCTTAGAGCGAAAAGGAGTGCAGCGAGGATGGTGATTCCAGTGACAGAGCATTGTGGTGAAATCGTGCAGACCTACAGGTGGCCAAAGGGCTCAGAGCTAGCGGTATGTACCCCTAACCCCCTTTGTAATTTTTTTTGTTTTGCATGTCAAAAGTAGGGTTTTAGGGTGAACAACAAATGCGCCGTGACTCATATGCGTGCACATAAGCCGCATTTGACTTCGCATTCGATGCATTTGATGCATCGCGATGCAAGTGCAAGGATAGTTTAGGGCGGTCCGAGGTTTTGTGACACATTTGTCAAAAACTATGATGCATTCACCTTTTTGAGCCGCATTTGAAATCTATAATGCCACAATCGTCATTATGCGACGCAATCGTTTGTTTTAGCAACACATTTGAATGGAATGACGCAATTGTCATCTATCGTGACACAAGTGCTCTTATGCGATACATTTGAGCGACCAATCGACTCAATTGACATGTCGCGATGCATTTGAAGTACAAAACGATGCATTCGGTGTTTTGCGATGCATTTGACTTTGACTTTTATGATAGCTAATTTTGATGCTTTTTGTATTTGAAATGGTTTTTGATGATACTGACAATTGTCTAGTAGGTACTGACGCATTGGTTGGCTTTGTGCAGAGACAGCTTGCGCCGATTTACACATGAGAGAGTAGACCGACGACCTTTCAATTTGCTGATCAACTAAGCCTACAAGAGCGGTGACGACTGATGTCACTAGGTTTGTTTTATGTCGCCTATATGCCTGCCATTCGGGCAAATAGGGGACTACTGACTACACTATGTGAGCGTTGGCATTATGAGACTTGTTCCTTTCATCTGCCGACGAGTGAGGCGACTATTACACTAGAGGATGTGTACCATATTCTATGCGTGTCGATCCAAGGAGAGCAGATCGTCTACGAACCTTGCCATGGTGAATAGACCTTCAAGGTGTACTATCAAGATGAGGGCGTAGGACTCAACATCCAAGGATACGAGATCCATTGGGAGTTTATGGCAGAGCACTATGCTCATTTTGATGCATTCTTGGCAACACTTATTGGCAGTATATTGATTCCTGACCGTCGCAGACATGGGTTCCCTATTGGCTGGGGAGACGTCCTCGTTGGGATGAGGTGGGACAGGACAGTTTATGCCTAGGGCCTGTGTTTATTGGGCACACTCTACCACCAACTGCATGAGGTTATTTACTGGAGGGTAGAGAGTATCTCTTGCGACACCACACTGATGATGATTTGGGCCTGGGAGCACATAGCTATATTTCATCTACCGATTCAGAGACCACAGTTGGCTAAGGGGATGCCCTATGCGTACTACTATGCCGGTGCACTACAACAGACGCGGATGGGTGAGACAAATTGGTGGCAACATCAGATTGATACAATGGTGTCATTTATTTGGAGGCTGTATAGAGACTATTAGCAGTGGGACGATGAGGTAGACCATCTCAGCCTATGTAGACAGTATCGGTACTTGACTGGCAGGACAGTGTAGAGCCAGCTGATCATTGAGATGTACCTTCCATAGCATGTCCTGCAACAGTTCAAAGAGCAGCAGGGTGTACCTGTGGGGACAACCGAGTATGCTCGGTCTTCCAAAGAGGCAGCTTGGGGGCCAACGATTCCCATAGCCTTTGCAGAGTAGTAGATTGATGGGCTAGGAGCCCAACCGTGGGGATGGAGAGGTGGGATTGCAGATCCCAAGACCACAATAGATTATGACCTATGGTGGCAAGCACATAGACCCGTGCCACTGATAGATCCTGATGGGCCAGTACCTATGGATAGGAGGTCCATCATACCATGTGTGCCGAGGGCCAGGCAAGGAGGAAAATATGATGATAGGGGCAAAGGCTGGGGGAGGGATGGAGGCAGGGATGGAGGCAGGGATGGAGTTAGGGGGAGAGATGGAGGTTGGGGTGGAGGGCGAGATGGAGGCAGGGACGGAGGGCAGGGTGGGGATGATGGAGGAGATGGGAGACAGTAGATATGGTCAGAGATAGGAGGGACAGGGAGAGGATTAGAAGGTGGAGGAAGGGGAGAGAGAGGAGGAGCAACCAAGGTAGGAGAGGATGTGGTGGAGGGAGGAGGACACAGGAGGAGGATGTAGACGTGGATGTGCCTCCGGATGAGGGATTTGGTGGAGAGGATACTATAGAGGATGACGACGATGATGATGATGATGATGCCATGGATGAGGCTAAAAGACTTCTAAGATGGAGGATGGTGGAGGGAGATGAGGAGATACCCTCCAGTTTGGCGCTACCCCATGATGGCATGACAAACCAGAGGGTGGCAGACCTTCAGAGGAGACTAGATGAGAGTGTTACACAGGTCTAAACACTACAGTTAGAGCTAGAGGTGGCTCGGGTAGAGCGGGATCAGGCAGTGATCCATCAGCAGGACTCAACTCAGTGGTGTGTAGAGTTTGTAGCATTATGCACAGGGCCTTTTGGGGATATTGCTCATAAGCTGGCTAGGGTGAGCATGAGGTTGGGATAGTACATGACACTATATGAGCAAGCAGTTCCTCCTGAGCAATGAGATCCTACACTGTCACGCTCACAGACGAGGACAAGCAGTGGTCACAGATCAGGGAGTGGAAGAGACAGCAGGAGCCATACCAGTGCAGGAGGATCCACCTTCTCAGGGCACACATCAGGGCACAGGTCCCACCACTCTCACAAGAATGCCTCAAGTCATCATTCGAGCCACAGTCATGGGTCTACTGGTTTAGTGAAAAGATCAGTACAGAGGCAATCACCAGTAGCAGATCCATCGGCATCATAGAGTCAGGCTTCAGTGACGTCACAGGTGTCCATTACTGTGGAGATGATGCCATCATTGGTTGCACAGACAGAGACTACTACAAGTCCTCCCATTATCTCAACACCAGTCATAGATCCTTAGCCGCCACACTCTTTGCCATGAGGGGATGATGAGAGCCTCCCCTAGGGACATGTTTGCTATACTTGTTTTTATGTTATGACACATTATGTATAGACCATTGAGCCTACAAGCTCCATTTTTGGGATATCTGTTGACTTCATCCTGTGACATTGTATATTTTTGAGATGATGTTATATGATGATGCAGTTTTGATGCGGCCTACATGTGTGTTCTGTGATGTTATATGTGATGTGATGTCTTATGTTATGATGTTGATTTATGATGGATGATTGTATTATGTATGTTCTATGATGCTTTTCTTATGAATGCTTATTTATCTATTGTGTTGATTTTGTGATGATGGCTATAATGATATGCATAATGTATTTATTTGAATGGATGCCATGTTTATGATAATGTGAATGCAATATGCAATGAAATGTATATGATTTAATGCTATGGATGATGTATGTATGGACCTAATGCATTGTTTATATGATCATGTATGCACTTATGTTTTTTTATGTCACAGGATATCATCGTGAGATATACGAGAGAAGATGACCAGACCTAAGGAGATGCATGTTAGTTCCTAGACCAAATCCTTCAAAACTTTGCCATAGGACTTTAATATTTATTGCTCTTAATAATCATTGGGTAGATAGTTGTAATGGCCAAAAAACACCATGATATGACATAGATCAAGGTGTACAAGGTCGTACCATCACATAAGACAAGTAGTCACAGACAAGGATGATCATGACTCAAACTAAGAGCGCGGTTGCCCTAGTCTTTTTGTCATAATCAACCACAAGCAAAAAAAGACAAGAAGGACAATTCATGAAACGTCGTTGCTTCTCTAAATCTTGTTTCCAGAACATCCTTGAGAAACTAGCAGCATGATTGCCAAAATACAAAAAATAGAGCCCTTATCATGATACGTCATTGTTTTTCTAAATCTTAGAATCAGGACCTCATTGAGAAACTAGTAATCATGCATGTCAAAAGTCAAGACAAACATCATGATACGTCATCGCTTCTCTAAATCATGTTGTTGGGATCTCGCTGAAAAACTAGTAGCATTATAAAAATCCAAAAGACAAGCGCCAAGTGTTTGCCAAGTGCATCTGGATACCCATTGTTCTGATGTCAAGATGTCAGGTTTGATGACGATAAGATGCTACGGGTGTCAAAGTTTTGTCGATGCCAAGATGACGAATGTCGAAAGTTGCCAAATTCAGGAAGGACACATCCTAAATAATGTTGATGTCGAGAGGATTGATCCCTAAATTTCAAAAAGGATCCCTTGAAAATGATGACGATTCCTATGAAGGACACATCCTAAGGTATAAATGACAGAGTTAGTTCTTCAAAAGGACACATATGAAGATTACTAATGTCAAAAGGAGTGATCCTTAGATGTAGAGAGGATCCCTCAAGATGTTGGATGACAATGATGATGCTTAGGAAGGACACATCCTATGGCATAAATGACAGAGGCTATTCTTTAGAAGGACCCATCTGAAAGATAACCAAGAGTTGACAGTTTGACAGGTTACGATGATTTGACTTGTTTTGACCAAGTTTGACTTGTGTTTGACTATATGTCGATATTGTCATGATGATATGATTGACGTGTTGATGAGATTGTCATGCTGAACAAATGATTGTTTCACTTTGTTTTTTTTTAGGAGTTTTCCCATCTCAAAAACATGATTTGTCTTGATTTGAAGACTTTTGACATGTGTGTCATTGTAGTGCCATGAACCCTAATGGACTGACCTAGTGCGGCCTTGGGGGCTTATCGACAGATGGACTTGCCTACATCATACACTCAGAGACCTTGTAGTTTGACACGACCAATGACTTTGTCTTGATGACCAAAGATTGCGCCATGATTTTATTTTGAAAAACCTAAAAGGATTGACCTAATGTCTCGGGGACTCAAAAATGAGTCTTGCCTACGTAGCAAATGCATAGAGACAACGTAGTTCGAATGAATGACAAAGACTGACTGATTGAATTGACAATGAATGACTCTTTTTTTGTGCTTTCGAGCAGTGTGACATTTGTTATGGTTTTCTTCAGGATGTTTTTCAATTTTTTTGGTCTTTTGTTCATGACTTTTTGCGATGTTTTTGGTCCTTTTTTCAGGACTTTTTGTGATGTTTTTGGTCTTTTTTAGGACTTTTTAGCAATTTCTGAGACCATGCGTGACATCCACTGTAGTTACATGATAAAATATTTGCCCCCAATCAGGTCCAAGACTTAGCCAATTTTAAAGGATGTGAAAGAGATGTGCCAGGGGTGCCAGATGGACAGTAGTTAGGACTTGATGTCAACCTTTTATCAACCATGAAAGGAAGGGAATGATTTGGTGGTGACAGAAAATGAATTTCATCCTAGGCCACAACAGACAAACTAACAGTAGATGGCGGAGCAATGATTGCCTACGCATGGTGCCTGTTTGCCAGGTTTTCACCATGGTACTTATCCAAAGTGCCTATTTTTCAGGTTTTCACTGTTGGATGAATCTTTTTTCTTTACTATTTTTGTTAATTTTCTTATTTTTTTGGTGCTGCCAAGACGCCTGTTTGCTAGGTTTTCATCAAGGCAATGATTTTTACTATTTTTCAATTTTTTTTGTATTTTACAGTTTTTCAGCTTGATCTCTTGATGTTATGCATAGAACTTTTAGAGATGTAAACTATTGATAGGCTCTGTCAATTGTTCTCAATTTGAAGTGGCCAGCTGATCAGCTCCAAAATCAAAAGAAGATATGATGACGTAAAGACCCAACCAGTTTGGTTCAAACTTTCCCGACTTTTCTCTGTCAACCTGGTTCTTAGGGTTCTGCATGAGGACTAAGTCGCCAATGTCAAATTTCCTGACCATGACTTTCTTATTGTAACTGCGACAAAGACAGTTTTGATATGCTTATAGATGGTTCAGGGAATTTTTCCTTCTTTCTTATAGCATCTCTAGCTCGTGCAAGCGTGACTGTCTATACTCATCATTAGTTAAACCCTTCAGGGAGACTCGTAAAGAAGGAATTTCAACCTCGATGGGAAAAATGGCCTCAGCTCCAAAGACCAGGGCGAAAGGAGTGGCTCCTATAGGTGTATGAATACTAGTGCGGTAAGCCCATAGAGTAGGGTTGAGTTGTATATACCAGTCACAGCCAGCGTCATTGACAGTCTTTTTGAGGATTTTAACAATGGTTTTATTTGACGCCTCAGCTTGACCGTTTCCTTGTGGGTAATACAGAGATGAAAAATGGTGTTGGATGTGAAATCGCTCACATAACTCATGAACGTCTTGGTTTTTGAATGAACGTCTATTTTCAGTGATGATGGATTGCGGAAGGCCATATCGACAAATGATGTAGTTGAAAATGAATTTGGATATTTGTTTGTCTGTTATGTATGTCAGAGGGATAGCTTCAATCCACTTCGTAAAATACTCAATGCTAGTGATAATGAATTTATGGTCATTGGACGAGGTAGGATGAATCTTGCCGACCAGGTTGAGTCCCCATTGAGCGAAAGGCCAAGGAGAAGTGATTGGCCGAAGTTCCTACGCTGGAGCATGGATCAAATCACTGTGAATCTGGCATTTGCGACAAGTCTTGACATATTCTATTGCATCCTTTTCAATGGTCAACCAGTAGTACCCAAGTCTCGTTACTTTCTTGGCTAGAGTAGGACCACTTGAATGAGACTCGCATATACCGTCATGTACTTCGCATAAGGTTGTATGTGATTCATTGGTGTCGAGACATCTAAGGAGGGTGTCATCAAAGCTACGGCAGTAAAGGGTGTCAGTGACGATGGCATACCTTGCAACTTTTCGGATGAAGGAATTTCTCTGGTTATTAGACATGTTAGGTGGAATGGTTTGAGACTTAAGGTAGTCATAAATATCCTGGTACTAGGGAGAGTCGAGACCAACAAGTTCACAGACCATCTCTGACTCTGTAATGTCATAGGCAGGGACCATTAATTGTTCTATTAGGAATTCCAATTGAGACAGATTGCTTGGAATGTTGAGGAGAGATCCTATTATAGCCATTGCATCTGTTGCTTTGTTATGTGCTCTCGGAACTTGTTCAAAAGTTACCATATGAAAGTATGTTTGGAAACTGTCAACCATCTGTTTGTAGGGCATCAACTTCTCATCTTTTGTGTCATAGTCATCATTAACCTGGTTGATGATGAGCTGAGAATCCCCATATACATGTAGTGCTCTGATTTTCCATTTTATTGCCATTCTAAGTCCTGTAACTAGTGCCTCGTATTCTGCCACATTGTTTGTGCATGGGAAAGCTATGCCGAAAGACTTAGGAATGGAGTCTCCTTGAGGGGTGATGAACAAGATTCCTACCCCCAAGCCATGATTTGTGTGTGATCCGTCAAAGTAGAGTCACCAAGGTGACTTAGGTTCTATGTGGAATATCGACTCATTTGGAAAATCTACCACTAATGGGTGATCAGTTTGTAAAGGTGCGTCTGCCAGCTAGTTCGCTATGACTTGTCCTTTTATTTCCTTTCTTTCTATATATTGAATGTCATATTCGCTCAGAATCATGACCCATTTTTCCAAACGTCCTGTTAACACTATCTGACTTAACAAATATTTGAGGGGGTCGATCTTTGCTACCAATTGTGTCTGATGGCTTAGCATATAATGTCTTAGCTTTTGTGCTACAAAGACTATGGCTAGACAAGCCCATTCAACTGATGTGTAGTTTAGTTCATACCTGACCAATGTCTAACTAATGTAATATATAGCTCTTTCTTTCTCTTCTTGGTCATTTTGCACTAGTAATTCCCCTAGTGCTGAATTAGTGGCAAAGATGTATAAGATCAATGGTTTTCCATGAATGGGAGGCATGAGGACTGGTGGCGACAATAGGTACTCTTTTATTTGTTGAAAGGCTTCTTGGCATTTATTTGTCCACACAAAGGGGATACCTTTGCGCAACAGATATTGGAATGGGTGACACTTGTCAGCCAATTGGCCTATGAAGCGCCGAATAGATTATACCCTACCTTGTAGAAATCTGAGTTCATTGATTCCTCTGGGTGGAGGCATGCCTATGATGGCTTTGAATTTTGTTGGATCAACCTCAATGCCTCTTCAAGAAACTATGTATCCCAAGAGTTTACCTGATGTAACATCGAAGACACATTTCTTAGGATTTAGCAAGACTTTGTATTCTTCCAGTCTCTTGAAAATTGTGTCTAACACCTTCAGATGATCCTTTCTTGTTATTGATTTAGCCAGTAGGCCATCTACATAATCTTCCATTATTTTATGCATCATGTCATGAAAGATTGTGGTCATAGCCCTCTGATATGTGGCGCTTGCATTTTTGAGACCGAACGACATGACATTCCAATAGTATGTACCCCAAGGGCAAGTGAATGCAGTTTTGTACTGGTCTTCTGGGGCAATGCAAATCTGAATATAGCCAGAGAAACCATCCATGAGGGACATCATCTCATATCCTGCTATGAGGTCAACTATGATATCAATATTCGGTAAAGGAAAGTCATCTTTTGGGCATGCCTTATTTAGGTCTCTAAAATCTGTACAGACATGGATAATCCCATTTGGCTTTGTTACTGGCACAAGATTAGATATCCATTCAACATAATCAATAGACCATATGAATCCAGTGTCTAGAAGTTTCTTCAACTCAGCCTTGACCAATAGAGCGGCCTGAGGATGCATTTTGCGTAACTTCTGGTTAACTGGTTTGGCATTAGGCAATAGTGGAAAATGGTGTAGAACCAGTTCTGGGTCTAATCCTGGCATGTTAGCATAGGACCATGCGAAGTTGACTTTATGATCCACAAAGAATTTGTGAAATTCTGGTCTCTCTTCTTTAGTCAAGGATGCAACAAGGAGGACCATTTTGGGATCTTCAACTGTTGATATGTTATCTTCTATGGTGTCCTCTATGAGCATGGCTAATTTCTCTTGTTGTACAGGAATAAAGTCCAGTCCTCCATCTTTGGGCACCTCAGAGAGATTTTCACCCATAGATAAGTCCTTTGTTTTTACTTTTTTTTCATCAGAAGGTGTCTTTCGGTTTTCACCTAAAGACATTTCATTTTTTATTTTATTTTTATTTTTAATTTTGCAATTGGAGGACAGAGCAATCTCACCAAAGTAAGCCACACAATCTAGATCGATGGTGAATACTAACTTATGATCACCCCTGGGTATGCCCTTACATAATCCCATAAACTTTGCAATTGCCTCATCATTCTGAAAAGTTTCTAGGACTGGTGGGCCTTGTTGGTCCCAATCGACTTGCTGAGGATAAACTAGGGAAATGCCATCGTCAGTGTTGGTGAATTGAGGAGAGGATGCAGAAAGCATGCTGACAAATTCAGTGATATTGTAGATGAGATTATCATCATCCAACTCCACATCGGACTCTATCCAATATTCTCCTTCACTAGTCTCATATTCGTTGTCAAAATACGGGGTGAAGAACTTAGAGTCATGGTTGTTAGTGTCATCTGGTACTTTAGATGAATTGGATTGAAGGGATTCAGATGGTGGGTTTTTAATGTCATGTAGAGTGGTAATGGGGCTTTGACTATTTGGTGCCTGACAAATTTTAAATGTTTTCCAAAATCTTTGTTCAGAGGTGAGTTCCCCTATTTCAACAAACAAATCATCGAGGCAATAGTCACTTAAGGATCATTCTAAGCCAAATTCCCACTCGTGGGAGTTAGTTTTTGTGAGGGTTTCCTTAACGATCTTGACACTTTCCAAAGCATGCACTCGCTCACTCGAAAGTCCAATGGTACGTTGATCGTCGTTGTCGGGTGATCCAAACCCTAATCCAAGATACTTTGGTATTTTGAAAGGTTCTATGGGCTCTCTTCGTCCAATTTTATTTCTGCCTAGGCCACTAGTGCCATCGTAGCCCTTAGCCTTCATTATGTCATATCCCTTGCCATATTTATTAATTGGTAATGGGGGTAGTTCGACCAAATATTTATAGATCCATCCTGTGATATGAACAAGGTCCTCATTACTCATGTCTCCCCATTTGATGAAAACTATTTTTGAACTTTGAAAATTTCTTTGGGTTTCATTCTAAAACATGGCCGACCATAGACCTTCATATACTTGGGTATTGTTGTGATGCTATATGTCGTATGTAGTTTGAATTCTCCACAGCCGAGGTCCTGGATCTTGACAGTGGTTTTAGCCTTAGGGTTTGTGGAAGATGGTGGTGTGGCGGAAGACGTGGACGAAGTGGTCGTGGAAGATGATGCAAGTGTGGATGGGTCAATGTATTTGGATGACGAGGAGCTGGAGGCCTCTCGATTGATAGGTACTCAATTTTTAGAAATCCCCCTTAGGTTGGTACAATATTGAAAAGGGTCAGGGTCGCCATATATAGTGATTTTTGTGCTGTCAAATGGGAATTTTAAGCATTGATGATATGTGGATGGAACAAATTTTAAAGCATGAATCCATGGGAGACCGAGCAAGATGTTGTAAGGTAATTCTAGATCTAGGACCTAGTAGGTTGTATGCACAATGACTAGTCCCACTCTGATAGGAAGAGAAATAAGGCCTCGTGAAGCGCATTCTTTTTTTCATCATATGCCTTTATCACTATACTCTTTGTAGGATCTACACATGCATCAGAAAATCCTAGAGCCTTAACCAATTTCAGGGAGCATATGTTCAATCCTGCTCTGCCATCCACTAAAACTCTTCTGACCTTGTGCTTATGGATGAAATTTTCAATGTGCAATGCATCGTTGTGGTTGGTCTTAGGTGACGAGTAGTCTTGATCCGAAAAGGTGACATGGTGAGGCATAGTGAGGTATCCCACCATGGTCTCAAACTGATTGACATCAATATCTTTAGGGACTGACGACTCTTGCAGGGTTTTATCCAGTATATCCTTATGCATGGGAGAGATGCGAAGCAACTCGAGTATAGAAATTTGCGCGGGAGTTTTTCTAAGCTGGTCAATAAGGTTGAACTAACTCTTTGGTTGCCACTATTTTGTGGTCGAAACAGGTTTTGACTGTTTAGGAGATGGGCCAAGTATGGTGATTTTAGGTTGCCTAGCTGGAGGCGGACCAGCTATGGTGACCTTGCCACTTCGAGTAGTAGCATTGCAATGAGGTGCTCTCTTGACCGTAATGGTGTTGATGTATTCATTGTCAGTTCAGACATTATGTATAGTGGTTCTGCCAGAATAATCATACTTGGCTTGGGAAAAATTGGCCTGATTATTGTTTACCTGTGGACCTAATGTGGAAGCATTATTAGAACCATGGTCTTGCAGTGGGTTCTTATGTATGGTATGATCCGAATTAGAGGCAAATTGTGATCCACCTACCTCAATGATACGACTCTCAATAAGGTCTTGTACTAGGTTTTTCAGTTGTTGACAGGTAGAGGTTTTATGTCCTTTTGCCCAATGATAATCAAAAAATGCATTATCATCCCACCATGCTAGTTTGAATTGTCCTGGGTCATATGGTTTTGGTTCTTGAAGTATGATGACACCATTTTGAAGACATTTCTTGAGTACTTCAATTGGTTCACCCAAAGGAGTGTATGTGCGACCCCTAGGAAATTGTCTCATTTGACGGTATTGTCCTTGATTATTTTGGCTGCTCTAGTTGTTTGAAGGGACATTGGTAGGGGGTGTCAATATCGTTGTTGGTTTGTTTTGTTGTTGAACCCCTTTAAGGGCCAATACAGGACCCATAGTGTTTGCAGCCTTGGTGTCAACAACACCATCATTTGTAACATGTTTATTTTTTACCTAGTATTTATTTTTGTCAGCAGGAGGATTTGCATTTGTGTTTTTGGGACCGTATCTTAGCTCTCCCTTTGCGATAATGGCTTTCTCAATTTGGACCCCTTTTTTGACTAGGTCTGTGAAGGTTGTGCAACAATGCACTTGCAATGCATATTTTAGGGCACCCAGAAGTGCTCGAACAAACATGTCCACCTTTTCCCTTTTGGGTATGTCAATGTGACACCGACTAGCTAAAATTCTCCATTTTTGAAAGAATAGGATGAATGTCTCACCGGCATCCTCTTGCTTTAGATTGCACAAGCTAGTAATAGAGGTGTCCATGTCAATGTTGTATGTGTAATTCTTTATGAATTTTTGTTTAAGCTCATCCCATGTTTGGATATCCTTTTGAGTGGAAAACCATTCAAGGGCAAGACCTGCAAGACTTTTAGAGAAAAGTCTCATCAAGTATGTTTTTTCATAGGAGACGTCCATACAATTGGTTGCAAATTCGCGAACATGTTCGATGGGGTTTGTCTTGCCTCTGTATTTTGTAAAACTGGGTGGCACATATCCCGGAGGAAATGGTGGCATGTATAAGCTCATGTCGAATGGGTATACATTTAGATCATATGACATTTCTGATTTTTTTCCAGATATTTGTATGTTTTGTATGGTCTTCTCTAGACCCATTAGTTTGACTTGTAAGGCATCTATAATAGGGTCATTTGTGGTCGCATACATTGGACTGATTGGTATGCCATAGGTCCCCGTTTGTTGTGCGTGGATATTGGTGTATTGCGGAGGGATGGATTGTTGTGACATATGTGATGTGTTTTGATTTATGTGTTGGTGGTATTGAAAGTTTGGATTGGGGATATGTTGGTGAGTATGAATTTGAGATGAGTACGTGGGGATGTGTCCCTCAACCATTTGTGTCATTATTTGGGGAATATGGTGACCATGAACATTGTGATGTACGAATGATGCCATGGGCTGTGTTATTTGGCCACCTTGTCCAAATTGTTGGGTTTGTATAAGGGGAATGTTTGTATTTTGTCCTTGGGAGATGATGACATGTGATTGTGTTGATGTGTTAATGTTTTGTTGTTGTCCTTGAATAAAGATCCGTCGTTTACCTCCACCCAAAGGATTTTGTGAGATACCAATAAGAGGATATGTTGTAGGTGTACTCATGGTACTAGATGTAGCTATCAAGGGGGGATTGGTATGACTTGATGATGCCCCCATGGCATTTACCATAGTGGTAAAGAGAGGATTGGAGTAAATTTCCCACATTGCCGAGGATCCAAAGGAGGTTCCAGCTGATTGTGATAGTGTTGTGGATATTGTGGGCAATGTGGTGGATTGTGTTGCTCCAATGGATGTAGTGTTTATTGTGTTGGAGGTGTTTGGGATGTTGGAGGTAGCATGCATGGTCGTTGTAGTGTCAAAGAAAGTATTGTTCATCATGTTTGGAGGTTGACCACTAATTGGCATGTTATGCGCGTTGTTGACATTAGGGTCAGGAGAGTTTGATCTCAGCGTGTTAATGTCAAAACCATGGGGTAACTTAGCTCCTTGACTTAAGAGTATGGCCAAATATCTGTCTCTGTCATATAGGACCATTTGTTCCATGAATTGAGAGGCCTCTGGATCTTATGCCACTACCTCTAGGTTTTCCTCAAGTATTTGTCTGTATACATCCTTATGTAAGAATGGTTCAAAGGGACTATTTGATGAGGATGGTATTGTCATGAGAGGTTGATTATTTGTGTTGGAAAATGGATCATCAAAAGTTCAATTTGGGTCATATGTGGGATTGTTGACAGTGGAAGTGGGGTCTTGTTGAAAGTTTTCCATTTGTCATTTCTATTTTTGGAGTCTAGTTTCCACCATAAAATGAGGTTGCTCAAAATGAAGATGACAACTAAATGCAAGGATGACACTATGCAGGGTCTAAGTCCAAAATGATGACTAGAATGAATAATATTTTTGGATTTTTGGGAATAAAATACGCAATGTCTAAACTAGAATGCAATTTGAGAAAAGGATACCTAATCACTTCTAAGATTAATCTTTGTTTTCGATTTTGGTTACTAAAGGACTTGTTGAAAATGTCAAGATGACAAGGTTGAAATGACTAGTGAGTTTTCCTAACTAGACTTTTGAGTTGGAAAATCTCACAAAAGGGACAATGACTGAAAAAGGGAATGATGATTAAGTCCAATATAACCTAGCTTCAAAAGCAATGACGTTTGCAAATTGTCTTGAGGTTTGCCTAATGCAAAGTATGCAAGTATTAAACCTAGGGACAAGCTAATGCCTAATGTATGCAGTTAAAAAAATAAAAATGAAAGATGAAGCCTATGATCAAGAATGCAAACTAATGGTTGAAAACTTTTGAGCAATTTCAAAGTTGGTTTCTGACAGAATTCCTTTGGAAACAGTGTTTGACAAGAGATTGACAAAGTGTAGCCTCAGATTTGACTTTGTATGAAAATTTTTCCTATGTCAAGCAAATGCATTGTTTGAGACCTCAAATGCGTCTCAGGATTGCGAATTTGTTTCAGTTTGAGCGAATGTAGCTTTGGGACTGGAAAATACGACTGTGTTTTACAAATGTAGCTCTGTGAGGTTCAAATGCATCGTGATGCAGATAGATGCAATGTTTGGGGGATCAAATGTTGTTTATCAGTGTGATTGCATCTCAATAGTTTTGAAATGCATTGCAAAAAAGCGACTGCATTTCAACAATTACAACATAGTTTGTTTTCTTGATGTATTGTGAGTAAATTTGATCTATCTAATGAGGAATGTTTTGTCTAGAAATGAATAATGTTTAAGAAATCCAGTGACCACTTGACAAGCACAATGTTTTGAATGTAAGCAAGCGCACATAAGATAAATACAATCCTAAAAGGCCAATAGGCCAAGGGTTTGTATACTTGATATAGCCCACCGATATACCCCATATTGGTGATAAACACCTTTCCTTCTTGAGAGCAGATAGCTTAGAATTTTGGTGGCATTGGCTCCCCTCCATGGCTCATTAACGTCATTCGAGCACACCAAATTCGAATTCTTGAGTAGTGACTTCCCAAGAACTGCTATCTCTACTCAAGGGGATCAATAGTGAGTGTCTTCGAGCATGATACTGTACCCTGCACTATATCAAGCAATGGCCAAAGAACGGTTGGACTCTAAAACAAGAGGTGTTTAATACGGGCATTCCGTTCGTAGGGCATGATCCATGCAACAAGAGTCCCCTTTCAGATCCATCTAGTCGGAAGCACACACGTGATTCTTGGGCTTTCCCCAAGAATCCACTTTTATATACCAGCTGGAAGTCCCTCGGGTTCAAGATGCTACCTGTCTGAGTCGTTTTGTGGTGAGTACTTTTTCCCACCTGAATAGTCCCAAGTTCTAGAGTTAGTAACCGTTTCTCTTACACCCAGGATCACCTGAAAGTGCAAGGGGAGAGGATACTTCGATTACTAAGTCGTGAGGGTAATAACACATAAAAATGGGTCTGGTTTTCTGATCACCAAGTTTTCACAAGGTGAGAGCATAATCACCTACCATCTTGCAAACACATTCAGGCAAAGTATAAACACTAGTTCATTTTATGTGCACCAACATAAATGTTCCTAAATTAAAATGAAAACAAGTGGTTTTGAGAGATAAATCTTTGACAAGCATAGCTACAAAACCACATGTCAGTAGTTTGAATGTATGCCTTTGACCTACGAAGAACTCCAACGCCACATGCTGCAAATACTGATTAGTAACATAAAACCTATGCTAGGCAGAATGCAAAAGAAAAACCAGACAATAAGCAAAAAAGAGTAGAAAAATAAAAAAATCTGAATGCCAAGAAGAAGAAATCTTACTAGGAAAATGTGTCATGACAGAGTGAATGCATCACTTTGTGTTTCAAATGTGGCTTGTGAGTTTAAATGCAGCTTTCTGGAATTCATTTGTGGCACAGCAGAGCGATTGTGTTGTTTCAGATGCCAAATGCATTGCGACACATCAAATGCATCATAATAAAAGGTGAATGCATCGCTCCTTACTTGTACCTACAAAAATGACAGAGAACAAACAAAACCGTACGGAAATAATAATAAAAATAAAGAGAGTCGGGTTCACCAATGTAACTGAGGGTTAAATTTAGGTTTGATTAAAGGTTAGCAAATCAACAAAGACTAAAACCCAAAGAACTACAAAGTACAATGGAAACTAAAATAAATGAAACAAGTATACCAGATAATTGTTGAAGCTTCCATGATTCCTCTTCGTAGCACCTTCTAACTTGTTGATTGTCGTGTTTCCCTCAGACTGAATGTGCGAGCAATCTTTGACGAAGTCCTACACAAGCTTTGAAGGATTTGAATCTAAATGCCTATGCCTATGAAAACATGATTAAAATGCCTATGCCTAAATATGCCAAAACTTAATGGAATATGACAATAAATGCTGCAATCTCTGTAAAATATCTAAGCGTGTAAGTGTGTAATCTAAAAATGAGAGCAAAATAGCATTTTATAGAAAATGCCATTTTGAATGGATGGACGAGATCAACCTTTGACAAAAGCCTAAAATCAGAGGATGAGATTAAATCTGATAACCCCTAGTCAAGGTTAGGGCAAAATCCTTAAATGAGTGGTCGAGATGCCATCTAAGAAGATCGAATCGGTGGTGGAGAATAAATGAGATAATTAATTAAAAAAATAAATATTTTCAAAAATCAAGAAGATAAAGACTGCTTGATTTGTGAGATTCAAAAAATCAAAAAGATAAGAGTTGAACTGAAGATCAGATTTGAAAAATCAATAATTTGCTCAATTACTTGATTTTTGGAAGAAAGTTACCAATTTGAATTAAATCAAATCAAAATATGGATTTTGTGAGATAATAAATAATCGATTTTCAGATTATTTACTAAAATGAACTGACAATTAAGAATGTGATAACATTTTAAATAATTTCATTTATTTAAAATGAGAGGAATATTAATTTTGACAATTAAATAATTAAATATAATTATTTAATTTAGAAGATAAGATTAATTAATTAAATAAATTAATAAATTCATTTAATTATGAGGATTAGAGACATTAAATAAATAAATGAAATTCATTTATTTAATAATCAGGAAGAAATAAATGAAGAAGGATAATTAAATAAATTAAGAAATTTATTTAATTACAGGAAGAATTAAACAATTAATGATGTATTTAATAAATAAAATAGAATTTATTTATTTAGTAATCATGAAGAATAAAAGGACATGAATTAATTAAACAATTATGAATTATTTAATTAATAGTTGAATGTGGACCAAGGACATAATTAAATGTCATAATTATGCTAGGACAAAAGTGGTAAAAATAGAGCTTGCAGGCCTAGGTCATTTTTAAGTGTCTACAGTTTAAGTTATTATGATTGTGTTAATCTAAGAAGCTAGATTTGAGTTAGATTAATGGAGGTAGTCACTTGAGCAAGGGTCACTCAAAGTAACTGTCCCTCACTTCATTTTCCATACAATTCCTTATGTTGTAGTAGTTATTTCATAAATTCATGTTAATTAGATTTCCTATGTTATTCATGAGTAATTCTTCTTTCACATTTATGCCTTAGATTGCTTAAGTTTGTTGTACTCTAGAGTGCAGGTTTAGTTATCAATATTAGTTAATTTCCAACATTCATTTCTTAATAGTAACTAGTTAGAGTCTTATACTATAGGTACCCGTAGCAATAGTGTTAGCATTACTTTTATTTATTGTTATGTACAATTTTATGATTTCTCAACAAGTTTAACATTTGTACTAGGATGATTTAGGTAGTTTCAAGTCCTTGAAAGCACATACAATGCCAATGCCATCACAATCTTACTAGCCCTAGTTGATAATTTACTAAAGGTCTTTCCAAAAGTTCAAGTGGACTATTCAACTAGGTTTTTCCTTTGAATTGTGTGATTTCCACCAAGTTTACTAGACATTAGTAGGGACTCTACAATTAAGGACTCATATTTTGTTATGTTATTTGTGCACAAGAACACTAACCTAAATGATTTGGGTATGAAATCACCTTAAGGATGATGAAGAGAACCAACAAAAGATCCACATTGTGGAAATGAACCATAAAAATATGACTTCCATGAGGGTTATTCTATAATGATGAAGATGGACTCGTCAGGGAAATCTATAAACAATGGATAAGCATCAACAAGAGGAGCCTCGATTAACTAATCTATGATAACTTGACCTTTTATAGCTTTTATTTCCACATAATCTTTATCAAACTCACTTAGAAGCATGACCCACTTAGCCATATAGATTGTTAAGGATGTTCTTGATAGAAGGCATTTGAGTGGGTCAACTTTAGATATAAGTTTGACAAAATGACTGAGCATGTAATGCCTAAGATTTTGATAGCTAAAGACTATTGCAAGGCATGCCTTTTCTATAGGAGTATAATTGATCTCATAGCCAACAAGAGTGTGACTAATGTAGTATATTGCTCTTTCCTTCCCATTCTCATCATGTTGAGTAAGAAGTTCCCAATGCAACTAAAATAGTGGATATGTATAACAACAATTTGGTTTTCCTAATTTAGGAGGCATGAGAATAGGTGGGTTAGCCAAATATTCCTTAATCTTATTGAAGCCCTATTGACAAGAAGAATCCAATTTGAACTTGTGGTATCCTTACGAAGAAAGTGATTGAATGATTGGCACTTATCCACAAGTTGAGCTATGAATCTTCTAATGGGTTGTAATTTACCTTGGATACTTTTCAATTATTTAAGAGCCTTAGGAGGAGGCATATCCATGATAGCTTTGAATTTAGTAGGATCGAATTTGATGCCTCTCGTAGATACAATGAATCCTAGTATTTTACCTAATGTTACACCAAAGACACACTTTTTGGGATTGAGCCTTAGCTGATATTGTTCTAATTGTGCAAAGATGTGCTCAAGTATAGTTGGATGCTCCTCTCTAGTCTTGGATTTTCCTAGAAAATCATCCACATAGTCCTCCATGATAATGTGAATAATGTCATGGAATATGACCATCATTGTATTTTGATAGGTAGTGCAAGCATTGTTCAAGCCAAAGGCATGAATTGATAACAAAAATTACCTCATGGGGTTGTGAAAGCAGTTTTATGTTGATCTTCTACCATGATGTGAATTTGATTATACCCTAAGAAACCATCCATGAGGAACAACATGGCATGAACTATTATTATATCCACAAGCATATCTATGTTAGGGAGTCAAAAGTCAACCTTTGGACAAGTCGTGTTCAATTCTTTGAAGTTTGTGCAAATATGCATGCCACCAATCGGTTTGGCAATGGGGGAAATATTGGAAATCCATTCAAAGAAGTTGATAGGATGAATAAAAACTAATTTAAGTGGCTTCTCAAGTTCAACCTTAACTAATAAGGAAACTTAGGGATGCATCTTACAAAGCTTCTATTTGACGAGTTTAGCATCAGGATGAACAACCAGGTGATGTACAACAAGAGTGAGATCAAGGCCAAGCATATTAGAGTAAGACCATGAAAAATTGACAGAGACCTTTTGGAGGACAATGAAAAATACTTGAAACTCATCTACAAAGAAAGAGGTTGTAATATATGTGACCTTGGGTTCAATTATGGTCCCTAAATTAATCTCCTCAGTTTCTTCTATTAGGATAGTGGACCTTTCTGGTTGTTGTGTACCCATGAGGGTAAGATGAATGTCCTCATCTTCTAACACCTTAGAGAGGTTTTTATTAGAAGATACACTCTTTATTTTTACTTTTGATAAATCTAAAAGTGGCCCAAGGAGGTTTTCACTAGGATATTGTGTATTGTTCTTTTTATTTTCACTTTTATGGCTAAGGAGTTCATCTTCCCCAAGATAGGAATTTTAATCTACTATGTAGACAAAACCAAATTGGTTGTCTCCAAGAGGTATGCCTTCATGAAATCCCATGAATTCTATGTGGTGAAATCAATGCAAATCGTTACTTCTAACATTGTTCCTTGTGAGTTTTTTGTGAGTTTGATTTTGTAGGTAAGATCTTTTGATAAGAGTGTTTGAAAATCAACTTTTAATAGGAGCCTCAAATTAAAAAACTAACCTCATGGTTGCAATCAGGAGGGCTGAGAGACAAATTTTGATATATAACTCAACCTATTTTTCTTACTATAAATTTTTTGAATTATTATTTTTAAAGCCACTAAGACCCATCATACGAAATTCATACGGACATACATTTGTATGACATTATTTGCAAATTGGGTGTATACACATAAATCACAGAGGTATTCCATTTGCAAGGCCTTTAGCCCCTAATCATATGGGAGATTAGGGGTTATACTAAAATAGGTTCCAACACCCTCCAACCAACCCTCAATCATGTGGGGGCTTAACTTAGGTGTCTAAGGGCTAAAACTAAGCCACCTTCTCTTTGCAAACACATAAACAAGTAGTTTTATGAAAACGGGCATAACTTTTGCCTCACTAAGTGGATTTTTGAAATTCAAAAGGCATTGGAAAGTGGGTTCAAAGATTTTTATTTTGGTATAGGTGAATTTTATAGATTCTACTCCAAAAATCAAGTGTGCTTAGTCAAATTCAACCTTCCTCTTCAATCTTCAAATGGTCATATCTTCATATGAAATTGATTTTTAGTAATTTAAAAAAAAAATTATCAAAAAATAATAAGGAATACATTTTTCTAGTCCATTTTTTATTTAAACAACTTTATTTGGCATGTTTTCATCACACTTGAAATTGGGTAAAAAATCAACCTCTCACATTTGGATTTGGGATTTAAAATAAAAAGTGTCTTTTAATCCCCAAGACTCACTTACGTACGCTCTCTTCATGCACCCTAGTATGATATTGAGGATCATAAATAAGTGATCTTGTTTTCTTTTTTAGGGGGGCATCCTAGGTATCTCATCACCCTAGGGGATGACCTCAACTCTCATGTTCTAGCGGAGTATAAAGAGCGGGGGGTGATTCAAAAGACACATCTCTTGGAAGTAGAATATTGTCAATCTAGGCTAAGCCTCTAAGAAATTTATACCTTAGAGAAGTGAAGGTGGAGAGTGGGTTACCTTCTCCTCTCAGTTGTTTGGTAGTATTCTCTTCCATCTATGGATTAGGCTTCACATACCCTTATTGTATATAGAGGATACCCCTAGTTGAGCTTGTGAAGCCTAGTCAAAACTCTTTGGCCATATTTTCTTATGGTGCCTTGTGCCTACAAGGATTGATAATCCCACTTGAGTTAGGCTTGTTTGTGTTTCTTATGTGCTTGAATGTTTAGATCACCCTTTGGTTTAAATCCAAAAAAAGACCCTTATCCAAATCGAGCCATAGGATTTTGTATTTTTTCATTATTATTTTTTTGCATTTTCATTCTCAACCATAAAATCCAAAAAAAAATAGAAAACTCAAAAAACCAAAAAAAAATTAATAACCCAAAAACATCAAAACACTTCAAAAAAAAACAAATCTAGGTGTCCTCCAAGTCAAGCTATCCACATCATATCCAATTCAAACCTTTTATCCCAATCATCTCATCATAGCCATTCCTATTCATCCTAATCATCCCATCCTAATCATCCATCTTTCCCTAATTAACCCCTTTTCATCTCAATCATTCCATCCTAGTTAATCCATTCCATCATCATCATTCACAATCACCCTAAACATCCATTATTATCCTAATCACCCATCATACCATCCTAATCATCAAATTTCAATTCTAATCATCCTCCATAATCATTCTAACTATCCCTTCTAATCTTAATCATCCATCTCCAATCCTAATCATTTTTTTTATCCTGATAATTCTTCCTCATCTTATTCATTCATATTCATCATAATCATCTCATCCTAATCCTCTGAAATCATTCTAACCATCCTTCATAATCATTCTAATTATCCCCCTCATCTCATCCTAATCATCCATTTCCATCTCCTAATCATCCTTTCCATCCTAATCATCCCTCTTCCTCCTCATCATTCCTAATCATCTTAATCACCCCATCCTAATCATTCATAATCATCCTAATCATCGCCCTAATCTTTTTAATCTTCCATATTATCCATATCATACCCAATCATCTAATCCATCTCATCCCAAATATCCTAATCATCCCAATCTATCTTCTAATCCATTCTTAATCCATCATTTATGACCCTAATCCTAATTAATTTTCCTAATCCATTCAAGTTCCTAATCCCTATCCTAATAATTCTCCATAATCCACATCAAGATCCTTCTTTCTCAATCCACTTTCATTCTTCATCTTGGTCCTAATATCATCTATCCATCATCATCCTTAATCCACATCATTCACTATCATCCTTAATCTCCATCATCATCATCATCTTAATCCAATCCGCTTGTCAACCTAATCCCATTCCAACCAAATCCTAATTTAATCCATCTATCTTCATCCAAAATATAATTATTTATTATCCATCTATCTATCTCAACCATATGTCCAATCCCCAATCCTTAATAAAAAATCATCATTTGAGCATTGATGAAGACAAAAATCACACTCACCCAATTTTCACACAAAATCATATTACAACGACTTCGTTAATGATTAAACTCAAAATTGACAATTTTCATGTGTCAATTTTGATCAATTTATAATTACACATCAAAACACTCAAATTCACAAACCAAATAACTTTATTTAAGTTTCATGAAAGTTTTACAATACATTCTCCAAGCAGTTCCATTGCCCTTTTGTTCTGTCCAACACCTTGTCTCTTCTATGCCCCGGTCTCTCATCTCATACTTGCAACTTCCACTCTACATGCTAATTTCCATAAAATTCTGCCTTCATTTCCATTGGCTCACTCTATAGGTGACCTCTCACATTCCTCTTTTGGTCACCCCTTGGCTATACATTCAAACTCACAACCTGCAAGTTCATATGCACTGTCCAATGGCTATGCTTTTCTTGTCTCCACCTTAAAGCAACCATCTCCTTCCATTCAACTTTGTACTTAATCATGATGCCTTACAAAGACATGGAATCTTCCATTTTTAAAATCACACTTTCTCCCTTTTCATGATTCACCTTTATGTGAAATATGCACATGAGTTCACAATCCTTCAATGTAACGCATCCCTTTGTTCATTATCTGATAGCCTACCAAACATCTTTCTACTGTTTTAATCACCCTTGTCTCAGTTTTCAATATTATGATTCAACCAATGACTAATTTACTCTATTCCATTGACCTCTATGTTAGATCAACTTTCTTAGATTTTATTAACTTTTGTGTTGCCAATTACCAAGTGGGTTTTCAACATCTTCACTTAGCTTTTTGATTTGCTTCTATCACCAAATTCCTCTACACCCATTGGTGCTATGTTCCAAATCGAGAACATTCATTTACGAATGTATGTATTAATGCGAGGCTCAATTCACATCAGGGCATAACCTTTTTCATTGGTTCCTCCACCAGGAATCATCCATCGACCACAAAGAAGACTCTTGCATTATCTAATTTTATCAAAATTGTGCCTTCATTTAGTGTGCCACACTAATTCTTTCCCCCCTTCTAGGTTGTGCAAGATTTTCTATCTAGGCATGGTTTTTACCCATGTAGCCCCCTTATTCCTCCCTCACCCATGCCCCCTTTCTTAGGTCTGCATTTTTAATTTTATAACCATTTGGTGTGGGGAAATGAATGGTCACCAAATCAAGTGCTTCCTCTCCTTATTGGTATATGAAGAATATTGTTATACTTCAAATTTTTAAATAATAAACTCAAGAAAATATACCTTTTCCTATAATTGGATGTAAGTGTTGGATTTTGGTCTTTGGTGATTCTTTGTCATAAGAATATTAGATGTATCAACAACGAACCCTTCAAAGTGTTCAATAATTATTGCTATAACGAGCTACGCTTGTCAAAACAACATATCTAACTTTCCTAATAAAGTAGATTGACTCATGGCTGAGAGAATATCAACTTCTTTCAACTCTTCTACTTATGCAGTTGTGATAAACCAATGAAATCAGATACTTAAATCAGAATTGAATTTTTCTTGTCAAACCTAAATGAAGTCTAAAAAATGCTTTTCATGAAACCTTATTGAAACTTTAAAACTACAATTTTTTGGGTGATGCAGGATTGCACGTGAACTCATATGCTCTTACATCAGACACGCCGGGTAAGAAATTTATGAGCATGGACTCATAAAGGGATTCAGGTGATATAACCACCCTTTGAGACTACAACAATCTCCAGTGAACTCCATCGCTTGATAGCTCGACCTCCTCCACCAAATAGCCCGACCTCCTTCGCCAAGTACTTCCTCTTCTCTCCATGCCCTCCTCTAGCATGTCTTCTCTACAACTTTTCCCTTGCAACCTCCATGCTACAATCATACCTTGATCTTATGAAGATTCCACTTCGTCTATTTTAATCTATCACAACAGTTTCCTCTATGCTTTCCGCTCTCAACCGTTCGAGGCTCTGCTCACCTGCAACGATACTCTTGAGCTTCTCTCTTGTGCTTCCCACTCTGCACCTTCTATGATTTCCTCAATCAAAAAGTGGGTGAGGGATATTAATTAATTAATTTCATTTTGATTTTATTTTTATTTTTGCTAATTTGAATAGTTTGATTTGATTTGATTTAATTTTTCAAATTTTGGAGGGAAGTGTGATAATTAAATTATTATAATTTAATAATTCAATTAATTTTGAGGAATAAGGTGAATTAGTGACGTAATCAAATAATCAGTGTTGTTTGAATAATCAAGACAAAAATAAGATAAGATTAGGACTTTATTAAATAAATGCAATTTATTTAATTAGTTGAAATGATGAAATGTGAATTAATCAAATAACGTTGTATCATTTGATTAATAGAGGAAATAGGGTTTTGAATGTCATTTGATGTCATTTGATGCATTATGAGATGTCGTGGGATGATTCTAAGATGATCTGAGTTGTTCCAGAGATGTTCCAAGTTAATTCAGAGATATTCTGAGTTGATTCTGACTCATTCTGAGTCATTTTGGGATCATTCTGAGATATTCCGGGTTGATTCAAAGTTGTTCCGAGTCATTTTGGGGTTGTTCCAAGACGTTCTGAGTTGATTTAGAGTTGTTCTAAGTCATTTCAAGGTCATTCTGAGACATTATGATTAGATTCAGAGTTGTTTTGAGTCATTTCAAGATGTTATGAGTTGATTAATAGTTGTTCCGAGTCACTATGGGGTCGTTCTGAGACGTTTCGAGTTGTTTCAAAGTTGTTCTGAGTCATTTCGAGGTCATTCTGAGACGTTTCAAGTTGATTCAGAGTTGTTCCAAGTCATTTCAGGGTGATTCTGAGACATTCCAAGTTGATTCAAAGTTGTTCTGAGTCACTTCGGGGTCGTTCTGAGACATTCTGAATTTGTGATAAGTGTTAAGTCAATTTTACATGTCTACATTTTGCCCCTCTTTGATACAAAGTATTGGTTGCTTTGTTTCAAAGATTCTATCTTTAAGATCAAGTGTTTTGAAAAAAATTATGGCCCACTGTGCCCCAATGTTTCGTGGAATGATGGTAAGACTCTATGCTGCCCCCTTGAGAGGTTGACCGAAAATTTCAAGTTTTGAGGTCAGGCTCACGACTCTGTTTTATTTTCATTCTGATGTGTTTAGGTTGTAGAATTAGGTGTATAGGTCCTTCATTTCTTGTTATGATATTTCTCTAAGCTTCTATTTTGAAAGAAGGAAGTTTTCCTATGTAGAAATTAGGGTTTTCTTGTGGCTTATATAGGAAATTTGTCTTGTAGATAGCTCATTTGTGTTCTGACTCTATAGCTAATCCTTGTCTTTGGTTCTCATGTTCTGTCAGTTTTTGAAGAGCAATGCCGCATTTTGATGTTGTCCCACACCGTTCTGAGCTCGTTCGAGAGGTTGGATGGCCTTCAAATGTTGGTGGCCTGGTATGTACCTTCTCACTTTTTTGCTTTCATCTCATTTCATTCTCGTTTTGTGCTCACAAAGTTTTCTAGGTCAAAAGTGAAGTTTCCTATTTTCTACGCCTTTGCCTCAGTTTCCATTCCTTTGACTGTTAAGAATCCACGCCTTTTCCATGTTTCCTCACCTTTGCTCAAGATCCTCACCTTTGTTTTTTGAGCATTTTCCATAAAACCTCACCTATTCTCTAAAAGCTCGCATTTGTCTGTTTGAGGCCTTGGAAGCTCGCCTTTGTTTTGTGTTTTCTGTACATTTGCTCAAAACCTTTGCTTTTGACTCCTACTTCGTTTGAATTTAGCTTTTGCTTGGAACCCTAGTACGTGTTCATTTGTCATCCTAAATGTCATTTGTCATCATGTTTTTTGTTATATTGTGTCTCCCCTTTGTTTAGAGTGAAACCCTAACTTTGTAGTTTGAAAACGATTGCAAGTTGGCCTTAGCATACTACAACCTAGGGAGAGACGTCCACGACATTTGTTTGATCCCATATCCTATTTCCCATTTTGGTGTGTTAGAGGGGGACTTTCTTGATGTTGTGGGACTACTGCACATTTGTTATATGCCTCATATTAGGACTCATACTTCCATGATGACTGCATTAGTGGAACGGTGGCATTTAGAAATGTCCTTGTTTCATCTACCTACAGGAGAGGTGACTATCACCCTCGAGGATGTATGAAGCATACTTCATCTTCCTATCCATGGGGAGTTGGTTACATATCATATTCGACATGGTATCCCCACTATGCAACATGTGTTAGGTGCTTGACACTTGACAGTACATCAGTCAGAGATTGATTTGTCCAATTTTTCTGACAGTGCAGATCCTATCTTGCTTGTTCTATGTGGTTTGATTTCAAGACTTGTTGTTCTTGATAGCCAAGGTTGGAAATTTCTAGCAGGTTGGGGTGTGTGCATTGATAATATCCTTGAGCATGGTATGAGATATGCTTGGGGTCCATGTCTTCTCACTACTTGTACAAAGATATGCACGAGGTTGTATATCGGGGGGAGATCCATTTTTACAGGTGTCTCACTTTTGCATTTGTGGGCGTGGGAGCACATTGCAGTTACTCAGCCAGATGGGATACAAGATTGTCACCCTAATGATCCATACTCATATCATTATGGGGATTTTGTGCACTACACCTTGCATAGAGATCTTCCTTATTGGCATTGAGTTTTTGATGAGATTCCTGGTTTTGTGTGGAGACCATATTTCATTCTAATATTGTGCTAGAGTTTTATCTACCTTATCTATTGTTGACAGACCCGTTGGTTGCTTTTTCATTCTGATATTGTGCTAGAGTTTTATCTACCAAACCAAGTACGTCATCATTTTAGGGAGATAGGTCCAAGTTCTTGATACTTATGAGGCTCATTTTGGTTGGACGACATGACAGGTTCGTGTATGGGGTATTCAGCCTGATATAGATATTGCTATTGCTGAGTTCAGAGAACTTGCCCTAGTTGATTGGGGTTGGTTGGTTGATCCCGCAAATTCAGGTACCTTTGATGACTATGATGAGTGGTGATCTCATCACAAGCCTTTGAGACTCACTGTTCCCTGTGGTACTCTTGCTTCAGGTAGATCAGGTATTACAGGTCATTATGGGGAGTGACAACATATTGAGGTCCTTATAGAGCAGTTGGATAGAGCTATGGGTAAAGCTCATCGTGATAGAGCATAGGGTGATCAGAATGAGTAGCCACCTTAGGTGCAGGGTCATAGGTGGGTTCTGGATCCTCCACTAGTTAGGGATGGAGACATACTATTAGCTCAAATGACTACTGCTAGAGATGCAGAGATAATGAGATAACGGGATGCAAAGGCTTAGATAGATATTTTGAGGACCGAGCAGGATAGCGAGAGTGGTTGAGACATGCTACAGAGGCTGAGATAGACATCCTGAGGATGGAGTGGGATAGCGAGAGTGATCAACGACATGTTGTAGAGGCTTTTGTACAGTGCTAACCACAGAGAGAGATACTCTTAGGGAAGAACATGATCATTATTTGCAAAGGTCTACCTACTATTAGACTTTATATGAGGTTGTCATTCCCAGAGGTGCTCGACGTCCATAGTTTGGAGAGCCTAGTTCTATTGGTAGTGATGGTGCAGTTCGTGGTGCAGGTGATTAGTCTGTGAGATAGCCAAACATTTTGGTGATCTATAAGGTTCCATCCTTCTCCCGTTGGGGTCTTATTTTGGGTACTTGATCTTTGTGTTGTTCCTTGTTCAGAGGCATTTTGCAGACATGTATTTTGTATGCCTATACTCATCATCCCAATCAAGGTCTCATATAGATATTGTGATTTTTCATATCTTATCACACTAATGATGTATTCTCCTTTTTTATGATGATATATATGATATATACCTTCTTCGATTCATTCTCATTTTATGCTCATGTGATGATGATATATGATAATGTATATGTTATATGATGTTGATAATGTATGCCCCATACATGATGTTTTTATTGGTTTAATATCATCATGATATATGTTGTTGATATTGTGGATATAGAATGGTACTAATGATATTGCTATGTAGATCTTTAGAAGAAATGTTGATGATTCGATAGAAACGTGATGTTAATTAGAAGAAATACTGATAGTAGATAGAAATGTGATGTTAATTTAGAAGAAATATTGATGATAGATGGAAATATGATGTTAATTTAGAAGAAATATTGATGGTAGATAGAAATGTGATGTTTTTTAGTAGTTCATGAGTTGCTTTTGCTTTACTTTAGAGATTTTGTAGTTTGAACAATCCGTTTTGATATAGAAAATAAATACGATGCACCAGGGTATTTAATGACCAAGGTGACTCTGTATTTATTGCATGGACTTTGACTCTACAAACAAGGAGTATTCTTGCTCATACCAGACATATAGAAACCCTGTTAGAGTGTATGTGTGAGAAGCTTTAAAAACATGTCGGACTAGTAACACAAGAGGTATTAAGAACCTAACATGTCACTATTACACGAAATGTTTCAAAGATGACTTCCACACACAAAACAAAGCAAGTATTCACCTTGGTAGTATAACAACACTATCCACAAACAACAAATCGAAATGACACCTGATTGCCCCCATTCCTTCTTCTCTAAATCCTTATGGACATCCTTGAGAGATCTTGGGAATGAGTTAATAATGTAAATCACAAAAAAATAAGATACTAAAAAGATAAAACAATTCCATTATATCAATTTCCATATCTATTTGGGGTGGGTCTATTATATGATGTTGACCATGTCTATCATAGGAATGGATCCGTTAAGACATATCTCAGGATGTTGTTGGGTCTTGTCAAAAATATATGTATTTGATACTTGGGTTTGTTTTGGTTCAATTTCGCTATCAAATTCTTTCGCAATTGTTTGCTTGAAGGTTTCAACTATTGATGTTTGCTTTGTTTGTTTTGTTTGTTTTGTCAAAGGGTGAGTGTGATGATTTGTTTATTATGGGTGATGTTTTATTGAGAATTGTGATGATGGACATGGGTCTTTTTGATTTTTCTAAGTTTTATGATGTTTTTTTTGACATTTTCTGGGGACTAACCTATGGCCTTGGGAGCTCATCAAAGATAAGCCTTGCCTACATTGTACATGTAGAGGCTTGTAGTTCACTTGGTTTGAGTGTGTTTGACTTTTTCTGCTTTGTGAATGTTTTTGGATTTTGTATCTTTTGACTATTTTTGAATTTTGTTTTTTGTGACTAAGTTGAAATAAAGCATGTTGGAAACCTAAGGGGACTGACCTAGGGTCTCGAGGGCTAATGAGCCTTGCCTATGTTGTTCATGCAGAGACCATGTAGTTCGACCGTTTTACTCAAAGTGTAAACTATTTTTAGGTAAACAACATTCATAATCTGGATTGCTATTCCACTTCTGTGTCTAGAGGATATGGTGTGGGAAATCTACTTGAACTAGTTGTGAGGTTCAAGCAAATGTTGATATCTTAGACTGTTTGAGTGAAGGAATAATCCTACGATGTTGTTTTGTTTTTGATGTTTTTAAAATGTTTTTGTTCTTTTTGTTGTTTTGAATGTTTTTTGGCTTTTGTATCTTTTGAATGTTTTTTTGGATTTTTTACATTTCCTGTGACCATGCTAGGACAACAAAGATCTAACCCATGACTAGTATTTTTACATTGCCCCTAGTTGTGGACAAGATGACTTTCCTTAATCAATGACAAACAATGGTTAGATATCTTATTTTGAAATGAATGGGTGGATGTTGTGGATAGTACAGATAGATAATAATGCAATTTTATTCAAAAATAACGCCTGTTAGCTAGGTTTTCACCATGGAACATATTCTAAGAGTACGACAAAGTGGTTTTCACTTAGAGAACATTTTATTTCTCTTTACTATTTTTCTTTCTTTGTGATTTTTTTGGTACTTTTTTATCCTTTTTCTACTTTTTTGGATTTTTACCCTTTTTCCTGTGGTATTTTGACATGCTTCATGTGTAGAACTTCTTGAGGTGGCGGTTGTTCAGGGGTTCAACTAAAGGTTCTCCTTCAGGAGTAGCTAGCTAATATGCTATAGAGCCATAGCTTGTTGTGATGACAAATGAGCCTAACTAGTTGGGTTCAAATTTTCCTTTTCCATCTTGATTGAGTTGTATTTTTTGATTCTCTTTGAGGACTAATTCACCAAATTGAAAGTTCCTATCCTTGTTCCTTTTGTCATAGTTTCTCTTGAGCCGTTTATGATAAACCTGCAGATGGTTTAACGCACTCAAATGTTTTTCATCTAGGAGTTCTAATTCATTCAGTCTTGATACCTTGTATTATTCATTGTTGACCATACCTTTTAGACTCGTAATGAAGGGATTTAAACCTCAATAGGTAAGATGACCTCTGATCCATAGACCAAGGAAAAGGGGGTGGCACTAGTAGGTGTGTGAATGCTGGTTTGGTAGAACAATAAGGCTAGGTTTAGCTACAAATGCTAATCACGGTCAACTTCATTAACAATATTTTTGAGTATTTTTAGTATGGTTTTGTTAGATGCCTTAGCCTAACCATTTCCTTGGGGGTAATAGGGCATGGAAAAGCGATGGTGGATAAAAAATTGGGAATAGAGCTCTTGGACATCCTGATTTTTGAATGGGGTTCCATTATTTGTTATTATTGTTTGGGGAATTTCATATCTGCAGATGAGATAATTCAAAATGAATTTTGATATCTATTTTCCAATGATATAGGTCAATGAAATGCCTCTATACATTTAGTGAAGTACCTTTTTGCTATGATAATGAATTTGTGCCCATTGGATGAAGCGAGTGATATCTTGCCTACCAAGCCTAATCCCCATTGCGAGAAAGGCCATGGTGTGGTTATAGGTCTCAATTCCTATGTTGGTGCATGAACAAGGTCACTGTGCTACTGACATTGTCAACACTTTCTAGAATACTGTATGCATTCATGTTCCATGGAGGGCCAGTAGTATCCAGTTTTGAGCAGTTTCTAGACTAGGTTAAGTCTGCCAGAGTGGGATCCACAAATAGCTTCGTAAACCTCTTTTAAGGATGTTGGTGCTTCTTCTACATCAAG